>NDFZ01005121.1:75769-191108 GCA_002192655.3 Mamestra configurata | reverse complement strand
AAAAAAAAAAAAAAAAAAAACAGAATTCCTTAGACAATGGCCAATTTAAGTTCATTTTAATGTCGCAGCCATCAAGTAGTTTCCAATGGTAGGTATTTCTCACAGTAACTAGGCGGTTTCCAAATATTTCATTTATGCATCATCATCTGCCTAGTCTTTTCCTAATATATTGGGGTCGGCTTCCAGTCAAACCGGATTCGGCTGATTACCAGTATTTTACGCAGAGCGGCTGCCTACCAGACCTCCACAACCCATTAACTGGGTAATACGGTACTTCTTGGCAAGACTGGGTCTCAGATTATACTGGCTTTTGACTATCCGTAAACTGCCAAAGATCTACAAATGACAGCACGGAGGAAACTCGGTATTTTAAGATGGTCACCCATCCACAGACCAACCTTGGCAAGGGTTGCTTACCTAGATCGACCCGTGGGGCTGATATTCTTAAGTCACGAGCCTCTTCATTTCATTTATGCATAAGTAAAATTAACTATATGAGAATAACAAGAAAATCAACAGAAAGTAGCATAGTAGCCCGCCGCTAGATTTACTAGTTAATTGCCTTAACTAACCCGTTATAACAAGAATAGGTATCTCTTACAAAGTGCAATCTCTTCTCGCTCCATCGTCGACTTTGTCTCTGTCATCTATGACCTAGACTAGAGTCAAGAGCAAACCCATATTAAATAAAAAAAAAAAAAAAAAAAAAAAAAAAAAAAACTTTTCTGTATTAAAAGTAATAAACTTCCGAGGACTTCCAAATACTTACTAAGTTTAGACAAATAAAACGGTGCCTTTTTTCTTGTTCCACTGTTATTCTGTTTTAAAACACAGTGAGATAATATTTATACATCTACCTATAGGTACCTTAATCAGTCTTAATAACTTACAGGTCTATTTCTTTAAAAAAAAACTTTTTTTTATTTCTCATACTCGCTGAAAAAATCGTTTTGTATAAATGGCACCGGAAAATTGTAAACGCCGTTAGATTGTAAACTTTTTTTTCTTAATAAGACACGGATATATTGGAAACTATTCAATTCAATTCAATTCATTTATTGAATTTGTATAAGATTGATTGTATACAAAACTATTTAATTATACGGAGTCTGCAATTTTCCGGTGAAATATACAATAAAACCCATGCACATTTAATAGTTTCCAATATATCCGTGTCTTATTAAGAAAATATCGTTAACAATTTCACGCCATATTTTACAATCTTACGGCGTTTGCAATGATCCGGTGACATATATGTAGATACTATAGAAATTACTATTTCTCTACACTATCAAAACCCAATTCAATAGAGCTAATTTCTAACAAACCAAAACTGGTTTTCTGTGCGTTTTATTTGTGTCTATATTTGTAAATAGACACAAATAAAACGCCCAGAAAACCAGTAAACAATTAAAAACATATTTCATACAGAAAACAATTCATCACATTCTCCGTCCGTCGCAAAACGAGACACCTCTAATAGAGGCCAAGTACGAACATTACGAGGTACCCCACAGATTTGAGGGTACTCATCCCCTTGGGGCGTGACAGGGGTAAGCCACGCCCACTCAATTTATTACCATTTTAAGTTACCCCAAGTTACTGGGGTGAAGTTTACACATTTTTTATGAGAAAGATTTTAGGTACCTACACTCTATCTTGCTTGTGGCTGTACATAATTTTAGTCTCTGATTTTTAGGAAGAAAAATATTTTTGTCTATGGTAGTTTTTTTTATGTGACAGCATTTTTTTTAGTTTTGACTTTTATTTTAATGTCCACTTTTAGTAGAAAGGTACCTATTAAATAGAAATAGGTATTTATTAAAATACTTCTCATGCCGAGAAAAGTGAATGTAAATACTTTCAAAAAAGTAATTCATCAGACATATTTTAAAGGAACATTCGCATTTATTTTCAGTCTCAACTCAATCAATCAAACAACTCAACAACACGTTTTTTGACATATGAGATGAGATTCCGATTTATATTAAAACTTATTTTTGTTTTTTAAGAACGAAATTTGGATTTCTACAACTAAATCACATGGAAGTAATAAAAACAACAAATCACATTACAGAATTAATTAAAATCATTTTCTCCGCGCTTTTCCTTTTGACGATAATTCCATGACAAGCATTTCTAAATATCTAGAAAATAAAATCTCTACTTTAATGCAAAATAACCACTAAAGTAGGTTTAACTTTTACTTACGACGGTGACAAATAAGGTTGTCTTACGCGTAATTTACAGAATATTGAATTAACAGTAAACTACAGAATTAGGTTTTCTATAAACTCTTCTTGTCCAATGATAACCCGTTGTATAGTGGTAAGAACTTTAATTAGAGAACTTTATTTCTCGCAAATAACGTAAATTTTTAGCAACGCTGCAAATGTCTTAGTAATTCCATGCGACACTATCATTGTTCTGAATAGTTATAGCCAATTAACCAATTATAAAACAGATAAACGCATAAAAAAACAAACCCTTAAGAAAACAAAACAGCATTCTAAATTCAAACATCCCACTTCTAATCAGCCAGCATTAATCTCCTATTGTCTATGACACAACATCATTAAAAAAGTACCACACGTCATTATTTCTCCTAATACCTAAAACAAGTTTATCTGGCATCGATATCCATTTAATTAGCCATCTCGTTAGCAAACGTCGGGGGCTGCAGCCCCGTCAGCCCCCCTGAGCCACGTTTGTTAACAAACAAACAAATCACCAGCTAATTGGCCGTCTGCTGCACTTTGAATCTAATCGCAGATTAAACTAGTAAAGGGTTGATTTAGCGTGCATAATTCAAAGGGCGATTTTGGATAATCAGTATAAATAAAACAAAACTGCTAACTTTAAAGTCAACAAACAAAATATACTTAGTAAAATAAAATTATTGTATTACTAGCGCGGCTTTGCTCGCATTCAAGTAGCCCGTAATCATTTCCAGGGTCCCAATTTGCGATTTAGATCTGAAAACGGACACACTCACTTTCGCATTTAGGCATAATTATTATAATTTAGCATAGGATCTGTCTTCCTAAGTAACGAAGAAAGAGAATTTGACTAAACAATCATAAATATTGATTGCCTGAAAAAAAAATGCGGAATAAATGTTTAGTCTACAACTTCCTTCACAATAAAGTCCTACGTAACACATTCACAATTCAATTCATTACATCACTAACCAACCATATACAACAAAGCTTAGAAAAAAAAATAACCGTTTTCCCGCCAACAACAACAAAAGCCCCTACACACGCCGCCAATTTGACACAAACCTAATGATACCAACATCAGACACAAAACTAATGATACCAACATCAGGAACAAAACTAATGATATCAACATTGCGAACGTAAACTGCCAATTATTAGTTCAGCGTTTAATTAATTTCGAATATTTGTGTAATTAAAACAAACCGAGCTAGCAATAATAACATTGATATACATACTTTATGTGAAATAATGTGGTTCGAAAGCATTCTTGTAATTATTTTGGTGTATGAGACGGACTTATGGGGAATGAGTAATGCTGTCATTTTCCCGCGAAATGGCGTAGATTTCACGTCACGTTACGAACAATTATTCAATTGTTCGTTAAATTATAGCGTTAATTGAAATAAAAGGCTTTGTAATTACACGTTCAAAATGAGTAATTATATTATTATTACAATAATCAAAATGTACCTATGCCTGGACATTTCACGTTACCATGCGGAAAGTATAATGATCTGCAGATTTTTAGATTGATTTTTGACAAGGATACAATTTATATGTAGATATCTACATGTAGTTGTAGGTTAAACTTGGTCGTGCCAGTCATTAAAGATAACTAACTTAACACCTGAAGCCAAGCGAAATCGTGAAACCCAATAAATGGGTTGTGGAGGTCAGGTAGACAGGTAAAATACTGTTTTTCAGCCAATGATATTATATAAAAAAGAGGTCAAATTGTTGCAGACAAATTCAGACAATTGCTGTAATTTGCCATATAGCTATCTCTCTCTGTGTCATACGTTCCGTATTGTCTATCGCAGTCGTACAGTAAGTACATTTGAAATGAGAACGCAACGATATCTGAACACCGCTCAGTATGAACGTAGCGTAGGTATATAATCATTGTTTTCAGCTGCATCCGATTAGACTGGAAGTCGGCCCCAACATGTTGGCAAAAATGTTGGACAGATAATGACGTACCTACTTATAGGTAGCACAGGTAACAGAAGCCATACGTAAATTTAGTTTGCCAATCATTTGTATCCAAAGTTTTGTTGCGGAGACAACCAAGTGGTCGTAAATATAGAAGTTTGAAAAATAATAATCCTTTTCTACCTAATCTTTTCGCACCCTCAAACATAGATTAAGCAAAAAAAGTACACAAACCAGCATTTTTTCAGTGAAATCAATTAAAAACTTTTTGAACGTCAAAGTTCAACATAAAGTCAGTCCCCCAAAACGCGCGCCCGTCACCAATTCCTAGTGTTTTAGCTGGGAAGAAGAAGTTTCTGCCGAATCCATGACATCCCCTTAATTTGGTTAGTGAGTAGGTATTTAATGATCCACACAGCCATGATAACGACACTTTGTCTACCTACCTAATCAAATTAACATTGGATTTTATTTCGTAATTAGATTAGCGAAAATAAATCATCAATTCTTATTTTATCTATATCCTGACACTTCGATGTTATCAGCACACATTACATTTCTTATCAGCCGGCTTATCAGGAATTTTTAGTAATTACAGATAAAAAAATATCAAGTGATTCGATTTATTTTTATTATTTGAACAAGTAACACGCGTAATTCTTTAGTATTGCCAGATTATAACTTATTTTAGTGGAATTTAGATTATTTTTTAATTGTCCTCTTTTCTTTTTTAGTGAGGATTTCGTTTTTATTGTCTGTTTTGAGATTAAGGGGTATTAAGAACATGTTGAAGTTAAGAATTCATTTGTGATTTTTTAGTGTCGTAAGAGACTTTTTATTTCGCTTTTAGGTATTTTTTTATGATAACGGGTTTATATCAAAGTGATTGTAATAATGAACTTGTAAAGAGATACTTACATGAGTACGTAAAGATAAAACGAAGTTTTAATTTAATCTTATTTCTTCTTTTTATGAATTTAAAATGTATAATAACATTGAAGCCCACCTTATAGTTACTTGGTCGTTGAATATCTTTTCATTCAGCACTTTTTCAATAAAACACGCTCATTTTTTAGTTTTTTTTATATGGTAACTAGTTGCCGCCCGCGGCTCTGCCTGCGTGATTGTCGAAAATTATCCCAAGGGAACATATTCCCGGGATAAAAAGTATCAATATCAGACTATAATCTACCACTGTGCCAGATTTGTCTGACTGTGTCAAAATCCATTCTGGAGTTTTTGCGTGAAAGAGTAACAAACATCCATCCATCCACCGATCCAGACTTACAAACTTTCGCATTTATAATATTAGTAGGATATATTAGCAACCCGATCCGCCCCGTCGCACGGGTGCAAATCATGTACACAAACCGTCTTCGTTTATCTTTCTTCCCATTATTGAAAACCGTATCAAAATACGTTTCGTGGTTTAGTAGAAGTAAGTGCAGAAACAGACAAACAAACAACGACTTTTTTAGAGGCAGTCCTGAAAAACAAAACTGTCGCTACTTACATAATTCAAGTTCTACTAACAGCCGGTTTCATTAATGTAAGTACTAACTGTCAAATCAGCTACCAACAGTAAGTAGCTGAAACGTCATGTTTGAAATGCAAGACGTTTCAGCTACTGTTGGTAGCTAATTTGTCCGTTGGTCAAAGGAAGATACGTTATTGAGACCGACCGTAAATCACACTAATATTATTAAGGCGAAAGTTTGTGAGTGTGTGTGTATGTTTGTTACTTCTTCACGCGCAAACGGCTGGACCGATTTAGATGAAATTTGGAATAGATATTGTTTGAGTCCCGGAAAAGGACATAGGATACTTTTCATCCCGGGAGTATGTTCCCTTGGGATAATTTTCAACATTCACGCGGGCGGAGCCTTGGGCGGCAGGCAGCTAGTGATTAAATATGGTTTAAAAACTATGTTCAATTGTTAAACTAAACACAAGGCATAGCAGAACCACTGAGATAGAGTAATTCGGGTTATTGTTAGTGATAACAGTTTCAGATACCAAATATACCTGATAGCGATCTAATCTCGTGTTACGGCTGTGATAACTGATAACAAACCATATTTATTTATAGGCCCTTCTAATTATTGTGGACACCGACAAACGTTTGATCCAATTTGGTCGAAGTTGGATCAAACGTTTGCCGGTGTGGTGTGTCCTTTCTAGTAAACCGCTACAAAGAGTAGGTATTATTTCTATATCAATTACTTTAGGGTCGGTTCGTGGATGGGTGACCATCATAACATACCGTAATTCCTCCGTGCCTCAGGAAGCTCAAAGAGCAAAGATCTATAAATGACAGCCGAGACTGTCATTTGTTGATTTTAGACAATCATTACGGGTAGAAGCTATGAAATCTGACACCAGTCATGACAAACAGTACCGTGTTAGGTACTTGTCTCACCGCCGATGATCAGCAAGTAGCGAGTTGAGCTAGAAACTGGATACGAGTTGGCGAGCTGCGAGCAGCGAGTTTGTAGTTCCGATAGTTTTGTCGCTCGACTATACTGCCGTCATAAGACAAAAAGACTACACAAAGCGAATTAACTGATTTCCGACATTAAGCCACTAAGTTAAGGTCGGAAATCGATTCCTTCTTTTTGTGTAGATACGTACTCTTTTGTTATGGCGGCAGTATAAGCGAGTGCTCTTGTGCGATGAGCGATTATTCGCACCACTCGCTACGACGTACGTCACGGTCAATTCTTCAACTGATGAGTTGAGTTTGCCTTCGATTTTACCTGCTATATTTTGCTTTTATAGTTTATAAACTTCCATAGGTAATGTATACTTGGAAAAAATCCGACTAGATCGGAACCCTCGGTGCGCGAGTCTGATTCGCACTTGTCCGGTTTTTATGATCTGT
Organism: Mamestra configurata; assembly: GCA_002192655.3. NCBI lineage: Eukaryota > Metazoa > Arthropoda > Insecta > Lepidoptera > Noctuidae > Mamestra > Mamestra configurata. Next base: position 184,073 of record NDFZ01005121.1, on the reverse strand, counting down.
GGCCGTTTTCAATACCCTGAAAACGTGAGAAATTGCTTTTTATCTTTTCGTCCTATATTTAGTTTACTGTAAATCGGTATCAGTATAGCAATATTAGTAGTTAGTTTTTTTATTTTTATTTGTTATGAGTTTGCTCTTGACTCTAGTCTAGGTTATAGATGCCAGAGACAAAGTCGACGATGGAGCGAGCTTACCCAGAAGAAGCCTGTTCACTCTAATTTTGAAGAGATTAGGGCTGTATGCGTTCGGAAACACAGACGCAAGCAGAGAGTCCCACTCCTTTGCTGTGCGCATTATAAAAAACGTTTCAAAAAATGGAAAAATCTGTGCATTCAAGTAAAGAAACTGTATTAACACCGAAACCAAAGTGATACAGTCAATATTTCAAGTAACAATCCGACGTCTGAAGACTATCTACGTCTTCCATGATCGGCTTATACCATGTTAACAGACTTCTGCAATAGGTAAACACACAGAGGAAGATACTTCTCGTTTCTTTGCTCTTTTTAATCGCTTTCTTACTTCGTTAACAACACTACCTTGAAACAACGTAACGTCGTGAAATAGTTGCGAATGTGTAACCATACATGCTTTTGTGTGTTGTGTTTTCTGTTCTTGTACCAAATAAATGTTTTATCTATCTATCTATCCATACAAATAAATAATAATATATATTTGCATGCTGTGATATAGGCAAAACATGTATACTCTTATAATGTCTGTAAAACAACTTTGTACACCATGTTTTAAAATTGATTGATTGATTGATTTGGTCATTTACTTTGCTGACACTTTACTTTCTGTGTAATATGTAACCAATGGCTCAAACTCATCAGGTATAACGATTCTCAATAGGGTAAGTTCAAGAGAATAGAATTGACATGTGCTACAGAAATGTCACGCGGTCAATTACAAATATTTTAGACTATTGACATAGGCTGTCGCTGATAGAATGTCAGAAATCAGAAATAATTTATTTATTTGCAAACATGGGTGAAAATATACATTGTTGATGTTTTATAAGTAATAAAGTTCTCCATTTTTAACCATCACATTTGTATGCAAATATTGTGTAAAGTAATAACAAAACACAAAATAAACAAAAAATAAAAAATCATTTTAATAATATTTATATGTCACAGTAAAACTACAAGTTAAATTACAAACAAATATAAATTAAATTACAAAAAAATAAATTCGAAACAATTCAAATACCACTTCAGTGCACTTCACACTTTGTTTAAGACCTCTGGGTGCGCCGATTGCTAGTAGGTACTTTACTAAAACCAAGGAGTTTCTACTCATCCGCACTTATGTACACATCATGTCAGCTAGACTTCTAATCGTGCGCAAATTATACAGCCATATCAACAAATATCAAGATTAAACGTATATTTATCGCAATTCAAAGAAATCTAACTTATCGTTGGCGGAAATTATAAAAGTTGATTGAGAGTAAATCATACAATCTTGTCTGTTTTATTCAGATGTAATAAATACGTGGATATCTTTATAATGTGGAAAATTGTTATTTAATCATGATCCTTCGGATGAAAACTTTCCACTGCATATGAGTACGTAGAGGCAACAAAGCTAATTGGTATGCAGGCATAACTTGCATCTGCTTTTAAACAATTTTGTAAGTAAGTGTGCTGAGTAGACAATTAATATAATAATATAATATAATATAATAACTTGGGACAACTCACACACGGTCATCCGATCCCAAACTAGGCAGAGCCTGTATTATGGCAACCAGACAACTGATAAACATACTTATATATTTCTAAATACATACATATTATACAAATTACACTCAGACACAGAACAAATGATCATGCTCATCACACAAAGATTTGTCCTGGGTGGGAATCGAACCCACGACCTCCGATTTAGCAGTCAGGGTCACTAACCACTCGACCAACAGGCCAGCCAATTAGTGTACCTACACCACACTCGTAAGTATGTCATAAGCTTCAAAAGTTATAATGCACACATTAGAAATAAATATTGGCCTGTATACCAAATGGCTTTGTTGACTGTACATCTTTTGTCGTGGTAGAAAGATTGACCAATCAGCAATATTGGTTGGGAAGTTGACAGTACAAGTTGCAACAGGTTTTACAAATATTAATCCAAATGTACACGATTCACTAAGGTGCTTTGAACTCAAACTCAAACTCAAAGCAAAGCATTCGTCAAAGCATTTATTTCAATTAGACCATTTACAGGCACTTTTGAATTGTCAAGGTCGGTCGGTCTAAAAATGAAGCTATTTGCACGTTCCAAAGCGTAGATCTCTATGGAGAAGAACGTGCAAGAAACTCCACATTTGTTAGAGGCGAATATTCAAGTCAGTGACAACACAGCATATTATAAGTACATAGGAACAAATTAATGCTTAATAATTTATTTACATTTCAAAATTAGAGTGAACAGGCTTCTTCTGGGTAAGCTCGCTCCATCGTCGACTTTGTCTCTGGTATCTATGACCTAGACTAGAGTCAAGAGCAAATCCATATAAAAAAAAAATGTAATATGAATAGCGTAGGTACTACGTTAGTACATGCACGCTGAATGCCATCAATGTTTGTTTTCTAATCCTCGTTCTCGCCATAAAGACTTTTAACAGTGTCTATGGGCACTCTTCTGCCTACCCCATCCTGTCGAAACACGACACCTAAAACTAATCAACACAAAATAACACAAGGAGGTCACGTAATAACTTGAAATTGTTTAAAAAACAAGATAATTTCGACACTATCTGGCAGATAAGGTATCATGATTGAACGCTAAACTGAAGCATTAAATTATATTCCAATACCGGTTGTACATTTCCTAAAGATAATGTAAATTATGAATAACGTACTCACATTATATTTGAGCGACTTTTGGACTCTTTCACAATAATGGAAAGTCTAGAATATTGAGAAAAATGTCGAGGCAATCAATCTGACATAGTGGTAACTTATGGAAACGTGGTCGCTCACAATGGGCCTCATCAGAAGGCTTAAAGTCACCCAAAGGGCAATGGAGAGGGCAATGCTCGGAGTTTCCTTGCGTGATCGAATCAGGAATGACGATATCCGCAAGACAAGGTTACCTGTTGGTAACTACGTTTAAGTATGTTTACTTAAACGTAGTTAGCTCCGGCTAAAATAATATTTTTAGTTATTACACTAGCCTCTCAAAGAAAAAAACATTCTGTAATTTGTAAAGCTAGCTTCGGCAAGACCGTTAGCCCAGTGCTAAGCGGAGCAGCGCAAGTGGCCCTAATATTACTACTGGTGTATTCTTTGTAAGGAAACACACAGGGGCCCACTATGAAGTCTTAAAACGATAACGTTCCGCTCTAAGAGGGAGACGGAGCTATACATAGCGAATAGCACTATCCCGTTTACATCATCGGAATTGGATGGCATTAGGTCGTCAAAGTAGGGCTGCAGATCATTTATGTTATTAGTAAGATGCAACAATAGCCCTTCTTCCAAGAATTCAATGCCACTGGCGCCATATTTGATCTTGAATGAATCACGACGGAACCTTCATGCTTACAAATTAATCTTAAATTAACACCTATCATGGGATGTTTGACCAGTTCAAGATATGCTATACATTAACATTAGTAGCTATAGCCCTTACACTTGCTTGCCCTAGAGGCTTGGCTTTCGTGGCTTGTGCATAGAAACCTTGCTTTTTCTGGGCTTAAAAGTAGATGGGCTTAGTGGTATGACATTTGACATTAGTGTAGCTTACTAACGGTGAAATTTTCATTATGAATGGATCAGTAATTTCAGAGATTTCCCTTTAAGAACTTTTATAAACAAACCAACAATTTTTTTAAATATTTATTCATCATCATCATCCTTAATTTTCCCAACTATACTGGGGTCGGCTTCCAGTAAAACCGGATTCGGCTGAATACCAGTATTTTTACGTGGAGTGGCTGCCTACCAGACCTCCACAACCCATTAACTGGGTAACACGATAGTTCTTGGCAAGACTGGAGTCAGATTTACTGGCTTCTGACAATCCGTAACGACTGCCAAAGATCTCCAAATGACAGCCGGGACCAACGGCTTAACGTGCTTTCCAAGGCACGGAAGAGTCTCGGTAGTTTAAGATGGTCACCCATCCACAGACCAACCTTGGCAAGCGTTGCTTAACCTTGAAGATCGACCCATGCGGCTGTTATTCTTTAGCCAGGAGCTTACAACATTTTTTTTTTTGAAAATTCATCATGGGCGAACTATCTGCAAACAACCAAAAAACAAAAAAAATATATCAAAAAACAAAGCATTCTGTACTAGTCTGTATTCTGCATTCAGCAGACTATATTCTGGATATATGCAGGAGATATTTAAAATTAAGTAGCCACTATTTTAGTTCTGAGCTTAGATTTGGTAACTCACTTCCGTTGCGAGTGTACCTATCTACGTCAATTCGACTGGATTAACTGATTAATCCGTATCAATTAATCATCATTTAATATCATTTTCATTCGCTAAATATGGGCCTAACTGTAGGTAACTATGTTTTACTTGATTAGGACACCTAAACATCCTGTCTTATACAATTTACTTATACAGGGGCCATTTTAGTCGTCTTCAAACGGTAGCCTAGTGATTATGGACAACTTTTACTATGGGACCAACACTGAAATCGCGAAAAAAAATCGACTGCCCCAGACATTTCTGTTCGCATAACTCGACAAAATGTACTGAACACCTGATTTTTTTTTCACGATATCTTTTTGGGTTCCATATTAAAAGTTGTTCATAATGATGAGTACAATGACTGGGCTGACATTTTAAGACAACAAAAATGGCACCTTGTGTTATTTTAGACAGATACCATTAGGCAAAATCATTGGATCAAGAAGCATAATTAGTTGTTAAAGGGTTTATTATTCTGAAGGTAGGGAAAAAGTCCTTAATATGAAAGATTTTTTGATCATTCAGCTCCTAAATGGGTTAATTCTTTCAATCCCATTGTGAACGAAGCAACGCTACGCTTCGTAGCACGTAGCTCGTAGCAGTACTACCCCGCGTAGCGCGTAGAGCATAGCTTTTAATGTAACGCAGTATTTCTTATAATGATTATAAAATCGATTAAGCAAGCCATGGAACACCATACAGTTGAATCATAAAATAGTGATTAAATATTATTATTTCATTTTATTTCATTGTGTATTTATAGTTGTAGGAAAATAGTCTATTTTTGGTTGTTCTTATAAACAAAAATAAATTATTCTCTTTCTCTGAGTGTTTGTGTTAACCATTGGCTTCGCCCACATGTAAGTCGAAAATTCTCGCAGGGGAATATACTCTCGAGATGAAAGAAGCGTATGTCCTATTCCGGGACATGGTCTAACCGTTTGCCAAGTTTCACCCAGATCTGCTCAGTCGATAAAGTGTGAAGAGGTTACTAACTCTATCGCATTTATAATAGACTAGCGAACGTCACGCGTTTTCACCCGCGTAGTTCCCGTTCCCGTGAGAGTACAGGCATAAAATATAGCCTCTGTTACTCGCTGATAATGTAGCCATCCATTGCTGAAAGATTTTTTTAAATCGGTCCAGTAGTTTTTGAGTTTATTCATTACAAACATACACACACAAAAATAAAAATTTTTCCTCTTTATAATATTAGTGTTGAAGTATGGATTGGTGGCTTGGGAATTGAACAGTTTAGAATCAGACATGACAGAAGTTACCCACTGGCGCCGTATGGCCTTCTCATCAACTCAAAAACACATTCATGAATGACCACCATTCTCCAACTTTACATACAAAATACTAAACAAAATACATGCGTCCATTGTGTGGGCAGCTTCTAAGCCAACATTCACGCTCGCCTAATTGGGAGCCGGGCAGTGAGTCAGCAGTATTCTTTGTTGCTACCGAGTTACGTTGGAAGTGTTAACGATATGTTTTTAAAAGTTTTTTTCTTTTTTTGGTCGGAGGAATGGGAGTTTGGTGATTTGGCAGTTGTGTTTGTAATGGGTTGTTTGTGGGTCTTGTTAGAAGGTCTAAAACTGAATCGTAGTAAACACAATAGTGCTTAATAATTATTATAAAAATATCATTCGGCAAGATATAGAAATCAAGCAAAAACCACAGTACCTTGCCGATTTTTGCTATGACTGAAACTATCAAAATCAATTTCATCGTTTTTTTATGGTTTTCTTACCAAGATACGTGGCTGGTTTAATAATCCTTTCTATCCTAACAAATATTATAAATGCGAAAAATACTATGTATGTATTTTTGTCAGCTCTTGTCGTCTTGACGGCTGAACGGATTTCGGTGAAACTTAGCACACATAGATATTTTTAGAGCAACACATAGAGCTTTTGCCTGCGACTTCGTACGCACATATCCCGTTTTTTCTCATACGATTGTGGCTATCATATACAAAAAGATTTTTCCACATCTGACTGGTAGCTCCAGAGATAAGCGTGTTCAAACAAACAAACTCTTCAACTTATAACATTAGTATAAAATAGAGTGATTCTTTGTCATTGACATGATAGATTATTATTTAAAACTTCTTTTAAGTTAAATAGTTGGAAATAGACCAATGTATGAGTACCTAGACATGCAACTTGCAAGAATATCTTGGAATAGAATCCTTTTCAATCTAATAAAGTAAATTTCATTAGAATCTAGAAAAATTAAAGCATCAATTTCTAATCTACGAGTAAAATTATTTCGTTCCAAAACAAAACACTGAAAGCAGCAGTGTCATTCAAAAACAAGCATTCCCTATCAAAAGGGTTCATAAAACCGAAACAATACTCCCGCCGTCGCCATTTTGACGACCATAAACAATCAGTTTTTTTTTGTGCAGGCAGATGTTCGCAGCATATAATGCCTAATGTGGCACATAGCCAATTATACAAAGAGTTGCCCTGTAGCATAAACAGGGGTGAAAAACGCCCCTTTTTAAAAATCGCCGAACATAATGGGTATTTTAATTGTAATGATAATAATGATAGTAGTTCGACGAGTTATAAATAAAATTCAAGTTAGTAAGGAGTTTTGCGCTGTCCGTTTACTTTTTCGTGTGTCAGGTGGGGTTTTGTAACTAACCCGTTTGAGCCCGAGTGATCAAACAGTGTCTCTGTTTTTTCAGCAAAACTGTAGTTACCTACATGAAATTTTGAACAAGCTTTATATGACAAATATAATCTATGTAGATTTATGTCCGTGTTTGCGTTTGGGCACGCGGGCGTACATTTTGTTTAATAGCTTTCCCCGGTGTTTTTATCCCATGATCCCCTAGTCTACAGATATAAACTTCATCATACAGACAGAGCCGCGTCGTGAAAATGAAAAGAAAGGTAATACATTTATTTAGCATAGACATAAAGGCACGTAACTCGTTTTAGGGACAAACAAAACAAAAAGTATTTTGAAAATCTGCATTCTATTTTTTTTTTCTTAGCCTATTGTGTCCCACTGCTGGGCAAAGGCCTCCCCCATATCCTTCCAGACATTCTTTTCTTGCGCCACCTCGAACCAGCTTTCGCGGTGTGCATCCAAATCATCTCGCCAGCGCTTTCTGGGCCGGCCTCGGCGTCGCCGTCCATCCTCTGGCACCCATTGCGTAGATACTCTGTTAAATACTAGAGATAATCCTGAAAAGATACGAACATCAGTCAAATACATACAGTATTTTATGTTAACTAAATGCTATGGGTATATAAAAATCAATGGGCTTTTATCATATATTTTATCAATTCCCCTGAGCCCCTGGCAAACGCACCTAAATATATGCAGATTAAAATAATTTTACAACAATTTTTATATACCTAATCATTCCTAGGTATTTGTAGAATTGTACAATGTAAAATGGCCGGTTTATGAATAAAGAATTTGAACTTTGGCAAGTACGTTATGCTCTAAATTCTCAATTCCTAAACCGGCCAACAGTCCTACAATTTATTCATTTCATAAATCCACCCACACACGACGCAAAATTAAGGGTTTTTTATATCGCCACTACACAATAAAACACGACTATTTGTTACAATCACGTACACGCATTCATGCACAAAACGTACCTACACTATAAATTAACCTTTGTTAGTGTTCTATTTTCAAAGTCACGTAGAGGATGCATTAATTAGAATGTGCGTGTTGGTACGCATGAATCGACTTGCCAATCTAAAAATTGTTAAGGTGGTGTGTAAAAAGTTTTGTTGCGTGAAAGATGTCTGTTTCAAAAGGTGTGTTATTCGTGCTTTCTTTCACTTTACCAAAGAATTTGGTAGCATATATTAGGTACTGATTCTTCAAAGCATAACATAGTAAACTAAGCGTCTTTGAAACATTTTATATGTCAGATTTTTGTTGAACCATGGCCTGCTGAGTTCGAATATAAGTAGGTGTAGGTAAGTCTTTTCCTACTGCTTTTCATTACCCAATTACTGAATTATTCTCATACGTATCCAGCGCTTATCTGATTGTGAAGACTGACTATCCGAGGCGACTGCTAGGTATGTATTAGGTACATACTGAACTTGCCTACTTAATGGCAACCAGTTACATATACTTAGTTTAATTTAAGATTAGTCATTTTTAAGGCAAAATGTATCTTTTCTTTCCTAGGATCTTTGATGGCTATATAATATATATACCATACTTGTATAGGTACTGAATGATCACCCATCCTTAAGCTGAACTTAGTACGCTCAGAATATAAACTTATTTTGCAGATTTAAGTGCCCTCATATAGAACTCAATCCTCACCTACGGAATTTCAAATAAGGGAAGCTTTTACGAATCAAGACATTCAAAAAGTAGGTAAATGTTTATATCACAATACAATCATTCTTTTATATCTCTTTAGCACGTAATACCTAGCTAGGTACCTACTCATTGTTCAAAATTCCGATAGCAATACCTAGGTAGGTATCGCATTCAGCAAAAATGTAAACAAACCAATAAAAATTCGCAACAATAAGTCGCAAAGCATTTTCCAATAACAAGCGAGAAGCTAAAAACTGTTCCATAAGTCATATGTATTATTTACAATCTAGGTTTCGAATAAAACCTTTTTCTTTACAGCGAGCATTTTCAAACGAAACGACAAATCTATAGCTGTCTCCCTCGCTCTCACCGTACTTTAGGAGGATTCGTAACCACGCCTTACAAACACCCCGCTATGCCTATCTTTTTCTATCTCGTACAAATAGTTGCGCCGTCCCTCTCGCACGCGACTATCGATTTACGCCGTCCCAAGTTTGTTTACCCGACCAAATTCCGTAGCTATATTTAGTTCGATAGGTTGGTAATAACTTGTGTGAACTACACATGGCGGGGTTATGTGTAATTGTGTTGATGTTGGTAAAGTCGGAAAGTTTTTTCGATAGGTTTTTTTCGAATTAGGTTTTGGTATGAAATATGATAGGCTATTTGATTGCGTATTTGTGATTTATGGATTATAAAACATTATACGAGTTTATTGACTGGTAAAATATTGTGATAAACAAGTTTTTAAAGAAGGTGCACAGTGGTCTTGTCAACGAAATTGAAGCTTAAACGCTTCTTAAACAGAAAATACATTTACGCAAGAGTTGGCATCTAAGTTGAGTTTGCGCGAGAAAATGATATCTATAAAACATATGGCTAGGCTTTAGTTTTCTCGAAACTTTAGTTTTCATCTGGCAGCGGGACTAACATTTTATGATTGTGAAAATCTTGCTATAGACGTAATCACTAGCAGTTTGTAAAAACAGAAGTAGCCAACCATAAACCTTTTTTAGGGTTTTTTAAATTACACGTATGTAGGTATAGAAAATGGGAACTTAGGTACTTGTTGCTAGCCATGCTGCACTCATAATAGCTTAGGTAAGCATAATTTAGCCATTCATTTAAAACTATCTAACCAACATTTCCTACTTACAGCAGTCGTGGCATTATCTAGCCTTAAACACGTATCTAATATAATTCTAAAAACGGCCCTCCCTGCCAATGAGTCTCTGAAGTCCGTATACCAACGCACCACTCAACTAAAGCAGAAATTAATTTTATTTAGGTACTTCCTTCCTTTCACGATGTAACGTCATGATTAATATGCATAATTAATTCAATAACCTATCCACTATTAGCATCTCTGATTTATTACATCGTTAATTTTAAATCTAATGATGATTATTAATCTCAACAATTAAAGAACTGACTGTGTGGCAGATGTTCTAAGTCGTTGTAAGTTGGCAACTTGTCGTTGCCGCCATTTGTATTCTTTTGATAGAAAGTTTAAAAATAATCTGTCAAAGCTTGTTATGTTGGTAGTGCCTTGTGAAAGATTTTTTCTAAAGTATAGCTTTTCTTAGCTGTTCCTGTCGCTAAGCTGAGCCATACTGTATCTAGACTCGGAAAATAACGTGCTGTGATACTTAAAAAACTTCATTTTGAAAGCCAGGAGTGTATTTGTAAGACTTGTTTTTCATAAGTTTGTAGACGGTGAAACTCACTTTACAATTGATAAGTATAGCAACGCCATTTTCTTTAAAACTTCGTTTACTGTTTTGCCAATCACATACCTAATGCCAAGTTTCCTAAAGATTTCATTAATCACACACACAACGGTACCGTTACTACACTTTTATATTAAGAACCCAAAAATCAACAGCACTCCAGCAAATTTATATAATCAATTGGCAACACTGGTGGCCCACAATGGCCGCCACGTGCACATTGTTCCATGCGGCGGTCTCGCCAAAATTACAAAGGAGAAAATATGAAACGTATTGATAGCACGAATTGTATGGGAAACCTTACGGAATTGAGATTGTAATCATGTTAATGCAAGTATTATTAACCATGGATCACTTTGTTTGAATATTTTTGGCGTTATGTTGGTAATGATTTGGGGTAGTGTTGCACATTGGTTTTTGCTGATGATAAAAATTGGTTTTCTGTTTTTTTTTTGCCAAATTAAGTTCCCCTTTTTCTGATTCTAATCAAAAACAAGCTTTTTATGCGAGTCAGTCTAAATTACAGTTTTTTGATATTTTGTCAACACTTCGGCAATCCCTTTGCTACTAAAGGTGTTCGAACTATCATTGCATATAGGTCACAATCCGTTTCCCAGTCTCACCATAAAAGTAGATGCTGTCTTGTAGCCCTTACAGTTCAATTTCCAACCACTTTCACCCAAAATCATTAATCGATCCACAAACAAGATCTCCTCGCACCACACACAAATTAGTCGAACCCCGCCTTCAAGCCTCTCATAAAATGCAAAAAACACGAGAGCGCCGCTCATCGCTACACAGTGGGCCAGCTATTTGCCAACATGGGCCATTACCGTCTCCCCAGGGCCTCCGCCCCCCGGGGCTACGCCGCAATTACCGAGACAACCGCGGTAGCAGTTTTTGTTGAAAAATGCTTAATATTGGTTGCTCTGCTGTGTTATTAAATGCACATGTTTGGTGGAATTGAATTGGGTCTCCTTTGTTGGTTATTAGGTGTTTTATTAACAATAATGTGGGTTGGGAAATTGTACAATGTATTTATTGAATGGGTGTTTAAGTTTTGCTATTGTTCTTTTAGTTTGTTCGTTAAGTCTCGTATGTTTTAAGTCTAGACAAGAGTACATAAATATCGATTACATCATTGCTAAACGTCAAACGCCAGCCTATCATCATCATCATGATCATCATCTTCCTGCCCTTAACCCAAGTTACTTGGGGTCGGCGCAAACCGTTTTCTTCGTCCAATTGATCCTGTGAACCGTCACACTATCCCTGAATCCCTTTTCTTTCACTTCTCACACATTCCATTCATATTTTCTTCGGCTTCACTCTCCTTCTCCATCTATGCACACAAAAAAAACATCGGTGTTAAAAATCGTCATCTCAGCGTCAGTTTTTATTATTCCCACGTACAAGAATTTACACAATTGTTATTGATTAATATTCATTAAAATACCTGCTTGAGGTTTTGCTTGATGATTACTTTTTCCAACAAGACAGGTATAGCAACCTTGATAAATTAAATTTGTTATCTGTAAGCCTCGCGTTAAACAATTATTATTGATAACGCGTCAATGATTTCTCAGAATAGAATAGTGTTTATTATACATAGTTGCACGTGACTTACACAATACAACACAATAAATATGATATCAAATCGTGACTATCTAAATTCAAAAGGGCAGAGAAGAAGCTCCTTCTGTTTTAGAGAAGGAACGAATCTAATTTACCTGCATACCGCCGTAGAAACGAAAGAAGTCAGAAGATTTTTATGGCCCGATGTCTAAAAACAAACGTTTTGAGAATAATTTTATTGCGCGTACAGCTAAGGAGTGGAATTTACTGCCAGAGTCTGTGTTAACTGTTAGTTTACAACCTGTGCGTCTTTAAGTCAAAATTGATCAGGTTACTGCTAGACGAGGCGTGGTCCATCGTCGATAACATCATTGGTTCAATATTAAAAGAAAAGTACAGTTCAGAGGCAAGTGGCCATACTACGCGTACTGAAAAGTTGCTAGGTACCTTATGGAGAAAAATAACGACTCACTGGACACCACACTTCATCACGCTAGGTTACTGTGTTGATAATTACTAATACGTGCACACCATTCCAGCTCTAGATTTTGTCAGAGGATTCTGAGATTTAACTTTGGAAATTATCTTAACATAGATCACATTAGTATGCCTACTTGCCCTGCCCTCAACGATATCGCACAACACAATACTGAAAACTACTATCTATTAGATATAGTACTATCAACAAAAAACCGAAGATACTTTTCAAACATCCATTTTTTCACCCCTCATGACCGCAGCAAGAGCAATAATCGAGCAAGTAATGACTGTATCAAGTTTCGTCCCCAGTGGCCCCCCTGATTTGCTTTTAGTTTTTGTCTGGCGCGTATTAGGTTGGCCCCACTGTACGTCTAATTGTTTTCTGTGCTGGCAACCCTGGGGAATTGCTCTATTTTTGAGTCTGTGAAGTGAGATTTTTTGTGCAATTTTTATTAGTAAATGTTGTGCCGACTTACTATCATAAATATTATACCTACCTACTAGCTACTGCCAGTGGATTCACCCACGCGAAAGTCTAAAATTATCAATTACTAGTGGGCCGCCCCGGCTTCGCCCGGATTCATATTTTTTTTTTCAAAATTTTCCTTCTTAAGAACTTTTTCCTGAAAATAACAAAAACCACAAAAAAAGGATGATTCCGGGATTTCACAGGACTTATTATCAACTCTATGTTACTTACTTCCAGGAACATTAGGTAAATATAGTCTACCCAAATTACATACACACTTTAAATCCCTAAATACCAAATATTGTTTAACAAAAAGATAACCTTAAAATACTGTTTTCTAATTTAATTCAATAAAACATTAATAGCAGACACTGGGTTTGTACGTTATATCAAAATAGAAGGAAAACCTCATTATCTCAATATAAGTTAGTCATTACATTTACTGCCGCTAAATTAAAGATATAATTTTGATAGCGATGCTTTGTGTAGGTACCTATCCATTATAGCAAATCATTGTTGAAAGATACCCAAGGCTCGATATTAGTAGTACAATTAACAAAAAAGGTTAAAGAATACTACTACTTAGGTACTAAGTTCGTACCTAACACGCTGAATATTATTAAGTATTATGTGCTTGAAAAATCACACTTTAGTTCTGTTCAAAATCTGTTTAATACGCAATAATTTTTTTTTTTCTACAGGCAATAATTAAATTTTGAACGACTATTTTTCTCTCGCCCTTTCGCTTCGGTCCCAACCAACATTATTATTTTTGTCCAAATATTGATCATCAGTTAATTCGGCTGAAATAATTATGAGTTCAAAGGCGTAGGTAGGTACCTACATTTCTCGGCTGATTACATAATTATCAATTTTTTCGACCGTACATCTGATACAATCACAATGACTAGTGAATCAAGTATTGCAGATCCTACCGTTAAAATTAAAGATAATTTTATCGCTGAAGTAGATAAAATCTATACCGATTACATCTACGTATCACAAGTAGCACTATTGGAAATCTAGATATCGATCGAATGAGATAATCTTCTCTAAAAATCTTTCTAACGATATAATAACAAACTAGAATAACAAGTTTTAATCTTTGATTGAATGAAAAACCTAAATTGGTAGCTGATTAATAGATAAATAGATTTTGATTAGTATTTTTAGGGTGCCGTACCCAAAGGGTAAAACGAGACCCTATTACTAAGACTCCGCTGTCCGTCCGTCTGTTTGTTGAACCGTGATAGCTACACAGTTGACATTTTCACAGATGATGTATTTCTGTTGCCGCTATAACTATAAGAACAAATAATAAAAATGTAATTAACTTAAAATTTAAAGGGGGCTCCCCTTTAAAGAAACGTGTTTTTTTTGGTTTATGATACGGAACCCTTCGTGTGAGAGTCCGACTCACACTTGGCCGGTTTTCCCGGTTCCGTAGGAATTTTGAAAAATCCTCTCTTAGTGCTCCTCGTACACTCCCAAAGGAACCTACATGCGAAATTTCAGATTTCTATGATCAGTATTTATATCAATAGCCTGGATAGAAGGTTAGAAAATGCTCTATTATTGAAGTGATAACTTCTAATGGGAGGGTAAACCGCTTCGTAACGTTACACATTACGATGCCAGTCTGTCTGGCTTCCCTTTCTCTCACGCATACGGCAGCGGTAGGCAGGCTCTTCCTCTCTCACTCTAACCCACAGCGCTAGTCGTATTTCGGACAGACGCTTTCCATATTAAATAGTTCGGAGACGCACACGTTTTTTTATTAGGTATCATTGACAGGCTCGCGTTTGACCACAGTCACCTGATGGAAAGCGATGATGTGGTCTATGATGGTGCACGCTTGCCTAGAAGTAACCTATTCACTCTTGACTTTAAGACTCCCTGATTGTAGCTATCAGAAAATACTGATTCTAAAAGGGTATTCCACTCCTTGGCCATGATAATGGCAGTAATAGATGTTTAAAACATATCCCCGAGTTCTGACGAGAAATAATCAGTGCGTCCCAAGTTAAACGCGTATCAAGTAGACAGGTTATGCGTATACCTACGTTTAATTTTTGACCGATGAAAATTCGTTCTAACAATCACAGTTACTAGGTAACGCGCATTTGACTATTTACCACATCAATTTAGTCAGAATTATCGTTGCATAAAATGAGGCACAATCAGTCAAATTTAAGTTTTAACTTGCTAAGTTCTTTTACTTCGCTTGCATGTATTCTTAACTTAATTAAACATGACTATAATAGTCTATTCCTTAAAACATTTTCAAAAACGAAACGTTTTGCCACAGCTACAGGCACAATATAAAAACTCTATAAAGACGTTCCAATTTCAAAAGTAACATTCAAATATGGAATGTTTAGCAACTGTCATGTTGGACAATAGGAGACGTTGTGCCTTCGTCCTAATGCCCGTGTCCAATAACATTTTTTTTTTCTAATGTTTGTAACTTGGAATAAATATTTGAGGCTACCGTGGCATTTCCGTTGATATGGATGTCAAATTAAAATATTTTGAGTTTTGATAAGGAAACAGAGTGATTGTTGATTGATTTTGTAAATTTGTTACGGAAACCGGCTTGAGCTGGAGTCACTCAGAATCAAGTTAAATGACTAAATTCCTATGATTTAAAGTTCAACGCTGATTTTAAACAGTAGCCAGTGTTATTTGGAACACTTTAGGAAAGTTACTTCATTTGAAGCGTCCCTAAAAATTAATAAAGATGTCCACTTTCACGTTGATAACAATTATATATTGTAGGTAAATAAAACTCTGTTTAATAATTTAACGGTTTTCCAAAAGAAATTTGGCAGAAATTGTAACTTAGTATTAAAGCTGTTTCAATTTTGGGGTATAATTAAGTATGTACCTATATTCTATCTTTATAATATCTATTCAAGTAAAACTTGCAATGAATTACGTCATAACTTAACCACCTATTTTCACCTCGATTTCCATCGAAAACCATCGAATATACATACAATCTGTTCCCGCAGCAACACCACAAAAAGTGCCGACAGACCCATTGTAGGCCAACCCATCGACAAATGGTTACCGAGAAAAAAATACATGTCTGCCATTGAAATAGTTAATAGTGTGTTCCGATGCGCGAAATTTGTCACAATAGGTGCCCCCGGCGGGCAATTATCACGCCTAGTATTAATGTCTTTGTCATAACACGGTGTAGTTATGTTGCAGCCTGCTACGAGTAAGAAAAATGAGTTTTGTGAACGATTTCTTTCTATTTAGGGCAGTTTTAGACAAGTTTAACGTGATTTCCCAGGTTTAGTATAGAGGGAAATGTGTTCCTTATTGAAATCTTCGGTTAAGAGTTAAGAAAATAGGTCAAATCAATGTTTGAACAACTTAAATGCATAATTATGCAACTTACTGTGACTATATTATCAAACTTACCAACTTGGAACACAGCGGACAAACAACTGTGTTAAAATTAGCATAGAACACAATAGCGTCGAAAGCTGCGTCTCCAATTGATGAAGAAATATTCTAAAAATACATTTTACTTAATATCACCAAGCAACACATTAAATAATGGGCATTTTTTTTCTAAATTATCTATGACTTTTGACCCTCGGTGCGCGCGCTTTCTCAATTTGTCACGTTGACAGCCGGAGCTGCCAACTGCGCAAACAGAACGAGGGCGCGAATGTTTGTTTTCCTTCACACAATATGGATGATGTTTGCAATGTTATTATTTATGGCGTTTATTGCGCATTGACAAATAGATTTTAGGAGATTGACACGGTATTTTAAAGATTCTTTTGTTATTTTATTTCTGAAGGCAGAAGTCGATATTACACGTTTTAACGGTAACTAAATGACTTTATAATAAAACAAGGTTCACAATAAAACGATAATTAAAAATGTGCATTCGAATTCATTTAATATAAATATGATTTATGGCTTAATCAAAACAATCAATATTTTATTCGATTTACAAGACAATTTTAATGTGTTAAACACCACAAATGAAATCTAAAATACCAATCAAAATAATATTTGTTTGTGCGACCTACCAGAACTGCTTTCAAGACAGTGCGAAATTCTGTCGCGTTCTAATTTTCAACTTGGCAAAACCAAACTTTTTTCGTCTTGCGGTCCTCGCTTTTGTTAACCGTAGAAAACGTCCACGAAACTAAACAGAAAAAAAACTAATTGTCAAAAAATCGTTGACGTGAAAACTCTTCAGAACCACCGACTTTTGGAACTCAAAAATCTTTAACAAAATCTACATTAAGTTATACAATTGAACACCTTTTAAGGGTTTTGCCGGCAAAACTACAACGTTTCATTTAAGCGGAAATCCTTTTGCAAAAACCTTAAAAGGATCAACACAACTTTCTACTTCACAGTAATAGTTATAAAGTTTAATTTCCAATGCGCTAATTTTGGGATACTGCAGATAGTATCTCTGGGTTTTGGGATAATCTTTTGTTGATAGATTATGTGGCACCAAATGTACGGACAGTGCGGTTTCTGCGAACCACTGAAAGTGACAATGTTTATTTTTTCTTTCACTTTTACTATGTAAACTATGTTCTTTGGGACACCATTGAAGATAAGGCTGCTTAAATAATGAGCTGTCTTTGCCAAAAGTAAAAACGATACCTGTGTGAGTTTCCAATACTTTTTACCCAACTATGATGGGGCCAAAAGATAGAATATCTTTATGAGTATTACCTACTTGTCGGTTGGTAATAAAATGATAGACCCCGCAGTCTTATTTGTGCAAACGTAGATCTACAAAAAATACTCAATGAATTAAGAACCTCCTCCTTTTTTGGAACTCGGTTAAAAATTACCTAGATCATCATTATCTGCCTATCCTTTTCCCAACTATATTGGGGTCGGTTTCAAGTCAAACCGGGTTCAGCTCAGTACCAGTATTTTACATGGAGCGCCCGCCAGTCAGAACCCAGAGACTGGGTAACACGGTAGGTACTTCTTGGCAAGACCAGTGTCAGATTTTCTGGCTTCTGACAATCCGTAACGACTGCCAAAAATCTACAAATGACAGCTGGGACCAACAGCTTAATGAACTTTCTGAGACACGGAGGAGTCTCGGTATGTTAAGATTAGTGACCATCTAAATACCAACCTCAGCAAGCGTTGCTTAACCTTGAAGATCG
Organism: Mamestra configurata; assembly: GCA_002192655.3. Lineage (NCBI taxonomy): Eukaryota > Metazoa > Arthropoda > Insecta > Lepidoptera > Noctuidae > Mamestra > Mamestra configurata. Next base: position 165,895 of record NDFZ01005121.1, on the reverse strand, counting down.
ATGCGTGCGGCTGTTATTATTTAGCCATTACAAGCTCCTCATAAGATTACCCTAGATATAGTAGGCGCCAGATAAATGTGGAATAAAGTATATTGACCTTTCCCTAATAACTGTTCATAGGTACCTGAACAATTAAATATGAATCGTTTTTCATTATTAGACAATGTTAAGGATCACGAGAGATGATGATTCGGGACAGCTTTGTGTCATTAATTCCGTTTTTCAAATTAAAAATGTCAATAATTGTAGGTGGGTCAATGACCGTTATTCCACGATTATCTGGCGCCTACTATAGTAATAACTTTTCCAATCATCCAACTACACTATTTAATTTTATCCGCATTTCTTCCCCACACATATCATACACTTCTTCATCTCAGATGTCATCACTTTGATACGGCTCGTCAATTTTTTTTCTTAACACAAAAGCTACACGTGATAGCCCCTCAATTTGGCAAAGGCAACTCAGGTAACATTCAGCAAAAAAAAAAAACGTGACAAAATGTCAGTAAACATGTACCTACTACACCTTTGCCAACATTATAAAAAAAATAGAAGAATATGGTCTATGGAAAGGTATACCGTCAATGCAGGTTTTTTGTCAAAGGTCTCTCAATGTATGAAATTATTTTTTTGTAGCTTTTTCTGTAGTCTCTTTGCCCGGTTCAGTAATCTATTTTTAATGTAAACTTTTTAATCCAAAGCTTGAGGTAATACGTTTATATTTAACGTAGTTGCATATTCGAAGCAACTACTTTATGATGCCTATTTCCATGATTGGCACATAAGACATGCGTGTTCGGAAACATACCGCTCTCAATCTCAATATAATCAATGAACTCCTTGACTTTTCTTCTTTTTGATCGTCAAACGAAAAGCTAAAGGAGAGACATTTTTTGCAAACAGCTAAACCAAAGAACGAATCAGTTTTGCTCAAACCTTTTTCAATGAACCCAAAAAAATATACTTTTGAATTTAGAACTCCCGAATCGTGACGAATGGAACGCTCGACGCTCATTCAAATATCAAAAATGGAAGGCGTTCCACGAGTTTGACGTTTTTAGTGTTGCAATAGTGCAGAAAATCTGCCATTGTCAAGGGTAATTGTAAAATAAGTAGTTTGTAGCAAAAAAATCAATCGGCATTGCTTATAATTGAAGTAGACGTGCGTAAACTGTTTATTTATGAATGTATGAGCCGTAAATAATTGCTACGTTTAATGTTCAGTTGCGCGAGAAAATTGGAGATGTATTGAAGACTCTAATCATATTCCAATTTATCGTTTATTAAATTGATATTATGCTTAAGCAAAAAAGGTTTGCAAGGGACATAATAACACATTTGTACTGAGCTGTAATGACTTGTTGTGTTTCTTGTACAAAAATAAATTGACTAACCATCCCATTACTTTGTTTCAGATACCTAAACAGAAAAAAAAAACAAAATGTCACCGACCCTCAATTAACGTAACGCAACAACCAAAAACAAAAATGTCAATACACACACGAAAGAGGTTGACGCGGTGACTAAATAAGTTTGCGTCAAAAAGAAAGAAGAGATCCAAGATGGCGTTGCTGACGAATTCGGCGTCGGCGACGGGCCCGACGGCGGGCGGCCCGACGGCGCCGCAGGCCCATTCGGCGACGCCGCTCCATCACTACTTCCACTACTTGAAGCAACCGTCCCCATTGGCCCAGAATCCTTATGCTCATCACTCTAGCGCGCATCATATGGGCATGGGGCCTGGCCCGCTTGGAGGATTAGGCCCGTTTGGGTTGACGCCGCATGGATTGGAAGCTGTTGGGTTTCCTCAAGGTAAGATTTATTTATTTTTCTAAATTTACTTAGTGTCGTATCAAGGCATGACAAGACATGGTCTTACGCCAGTGGCGGTTTACTCTTCCACATTTCTGGTCCTGCAGTGCATGTGTCAATTTTATTTTTTTATCAGGAAAGGTCAATATATTAATCGAATGGATTTTAGCTACCAATGCGTTTATGTTTCGACCACTTTTATTAAAATTAATTAGGTTCTCAAAACATCTCACATCTGCGCTAAAGGCGTTTTAATTATAACTAAATTAAAATTGGATAAATAATCGTAGAGTATTTCTGGTTAAATGACTAGAAATAACTGATAACTGTATGTTTCAGAAGTCATATAATATACCTATGTCTCTACAGAAGTTTAATCAATTATGATATATTTATGTAGGTTTCAGACATTTTATTCTTGAAGTAGACATTTCAATTAAGTTTTGACGTAAAATCCGTCAAAAATTAATTGAGTTTACTTTGGTAGACACACATTACATTACTACGAATATAGTTATAAGTTTTTGCTAATTCGAATTCGATAATCGGCAGATAATGCCGAAATGGGAATAATGATGTTTTTTTTTAGTAACTGTTTCTTTTAACTTAATTAACATGGTTATTTATAAAAACCTTTGCTCCTTAGATCCACAGCCAAGGAATCCCAAAATATGCTATTTATAAATCAATTATTATTATTCTCAGGTGTTTTATGCAAATTTTGTACCTATATTTTTTTTTATTTCGTCATCTTACATCTATCATATATCGTAGTACCTATCTTAAGTTAAACGTCTAAGTGAAAACCATATTTGCACAAGATTTCATAATGTTCTCATATCTTTTTTTTTCGTTTTCTCAATACAAAGATATCGTTGAAAATCAACATAAAATCAGAAACAAATGAAAATAAAACTGAAAAATCTTTAATAATCGTGGAAAACAAAAATAAAATGTGGTCTGCCATGAACCTCAATTTGGCGACAAAATGAATTTCCCAGAGTTTCAGGCTGTAATTTATTGCGAGATCTTTTACATGCTTGAGCGGTAATTTTAATGAGGTTTTTTTTCTTGGTTATTAACTGTTGTTTGTTGCTGTTTCGCATCACGCACGAGTAAATGCTTTCTCTGAATAAACATTTTAGTGGTACATTAAATGTACTTACACATAATATGATTTTCATGATATAGGTATATAGGAATACTTAACTAGACGACAAAAAGTGTTAAAACGGAAACAGACAAAAAGTACCAACTTGTCAAAAATGTATCTTTTAAAATCATCAGCTAAGATGTCATCAAGATTTCCTACGCAGAAAAGGCACCCAAAACCCATTCTAGAAATGTCATTAAAATACCTGAATTTATGTTCAGTTAAACTTTGTTAACATAAAGGCGATACCTACTCGATTTATCAAACTAATGACCACAATTTGTAAGCTTTGACAAAACGTGTAAAATATTCTACACCATTTGCATTTTGACTTCTGATTCTTAAGTTTAATGCTTCATTTGCTATAAAATATATGTGGCAATCTATCAACGAAAAAATGCTTTGTATTTTGTCTTTTTTTACTTGCGTACTTGAATTACTTGACCTCAGTTTGATCTTAATTTCGAAAATTTTTGAACATCGTGAGTTCGAATTTATTGACGACGTTCTTCTGAATATCTTGTCATATTATCTAATTTACTATCTCCTCACAGCACAAAACCATCATTGCCAACCTAACGAAAATTACAAATTTTATCTATACAAACAACTAAAACAGTGTGACAGGCAAGCCCATTCTCAAAACAACAGCAGAGAAGGAACGCTGCATAATTTACGTACCAAGAAGACATCCTTGCGAAATAATCAAAACAGCCCCTCTCCCCCCCATAAGCCGCTTATCCCCACCCCCTGTGTTGCCACGCTACCCCCGAAATGTAGGAGAAACGGGAAGTCGCTTGTTAGTTCGCTTTAATTAGTAGCAAGTTTGAGTTTTGATGCTGGCAACATTTAGCGTGTTGTGTTTTTAGACCCTTTCTCAGTTGATTGTAAACTGTATCTGGGTGGTGGAGGTTTTAGAAATTGTGTGAATGTATGTCAGTCTGGAGGTTCTTCTTTGGATAAAAGTTTTCTATCCCACGATGTTATCGCTTTGAAGAACGTAGCTATATATTTCATTTGTTTAGTTATCAAAATATTATGGAAGAAGATATGTTGCGCTGACTCCAAATATATTTGGATAAGAGTAAAAGAATAATAATAATGATTGAACCTAGAAATTTTTGCAGTAGATAAAATTCTAATGGTATAAATGTTATAACGATAAAGAATCGAATTGTGTACCATAAGTACCTAGCTACGTACTAAGATACTGAAATTTAGAAAAACATCATAAAAGAACTTGCTAAATAAAAAAGATTCCAGTAACTAAAACAAAAATCCAACGAATAAAAATACTGACCAATCACAACAGAGATTAAAATTTTCAAAAAAAAGTAAATGGAATGACGACATTTTTAATTCAAAAGGGAGGCATCTCAGAATCCGGATTAACCTCCCTTCATTTCTTAGAAGTAACGTTTTGATACTGGCATTCGAGAAGGTTGTAGACAGAAATATTGTAAAAAAATATAATGATATGGACTTGTTTTTACTTGTAAAACCCTGCTTTTTAAAATAATTAACTACTTGGAATTAATTTTGTAGGTTTGTGAAGAAAATTTGTGTGAATTACAGTGGAGTGCCTCTGGGAGTTTTCGTTGGTCCTGTCCTATTACAACATTTTACGAGTATTGGTCCTTTAAACCATATTCCGGAAGATGTTACGGTACGTTCACACGGAGTCAAGTTTTGCCGGATCTGCATCTGGTACGGCAGAACCGAATGCTCTGTTCACACGGCATTTGGTTTTGCTTTTCTGCAATAGAAATTGATGTCTTCGTGTGAACTAAGCGTTAGTGTGAATCTTTCTAAGACTTGAAATATTGCTTTAGGTGTTATAGGGCAAAATCCTAAAGATATCTGTGAAGACAATAGAATTGATGAATGGAAAAAACCATATTTGTGCAACAGATTATTTAATAAAATCTGAGCTCAAAACTGACGGATTAACTGAGCTAAAATGGAGTAGACAAATTCTTCTTCGAGTTTTTTTGTTAAAGTATATTTTTTCTTGAAAATAACTCAGGTAAAATAAGTAAGTAAAAGGATTTTTTAAAGTACGCGAAGTACACTAACGTAGTGCTGAATTATAAAAAATGGGTTCTTAATCCCGAAAAGGGTTGTTCCAGGAAATATTCGGCAATATTTTTAGCGTTTGGTTTATCAGGTAGCCAGTAGTATTTGGATTTTTTTTCTTAAAAAACTATATTCCTGCTGTACACTGGAATTATTTTGTGAGTGACATTGATGTCGAAGCCTTTTAGTTCACTCTGCTTTTAACGTAACTAAAAATAAGTTTTTTATACAAATAAAAAGATAATTCTGAGTCAAACGAATTTTCTTATACACTCCCGTTGGTCTGTCATTCTTTTCTGTTAAAATCGGTCTGTCAATAATTTTGAGAGTTCCGTACCTGAAAGGTAACCAACGGAACCCTATTACTAACCCTCCGCTGTCGTTCAGTATGTCCGTCTTTCTATCAGCGGGCTGTATCTCAAGAACCGCATTAGGTAGGTTGTTGTAATTTTCACAAATTGTGTATTTCTTTTACCGCTATATCAACAAATAATACAAGAAACGTGTTTTGTTCGGTTTATGGTACGCTCCTGTGAGAGTCCGACTGTCACTTAGCCGGTTTTTCTCATTCATTGGAAAATTATGTTTACTCTGTGATCATATTTCGTGTTCATATTTACCCGTTCGTATTTTCCTCTCATTCATTCATCATTTAGCTTTTGATATGTGGCTATACTTATTAACTTATGATCATTACACCTTAGCCTTCTTGTACCTACTCGCGCCAAATGTTGTGACATCTATACTCGCGCACGTACACACAGACCGAAAGTTTTATACTGTTTTTTAAGAGCAAAAATGGAGATTTTTTCTTTTCTGAAACTAGTGAATATCTTGAACAAAATAAATTCATTTGATCAAAAAATTACTTAGTAAGAGTCTTTTGTATCAGTCTCTAAATAAATTGCATGATTTTCGTAAAAGTTTACTATGTAAATGCAAACAATTTCTTCAAACAAGATAAAACAAACTTTTCTAGATAAAATATAGCTATTATAGGCGCCACATAAACTTGCAATAAAGTACACTGACCTTTCCCTAATATCCCCTCGTACACAACCGAACAATAAATTATGAATCGTTTTTCATTACTAGAGAACGTAAGGATCACGATAGAAGTCCATTCAGGACAGCTTTATGTCTTTATTTCTGTTTTGATAGATAGTCAATAAATGTATATGGGTCAATGACCGTTATTGCACATTTATCTGGCGCCTACCATACATGAAGAACAGTATACACACAACAAAAAAAATAAGAAGAATTTAAAAAATTTCAATTTCAGTACAAAATCACACAGACCGATTGTCGCCAAATACGACCATACATGCCACTCGCACAAATGCACTTTATGCCATAAAATAATGGTTGCAACGAATCCGGCAGCTAACAGAAAGTACAAAGTGCCAGTGTTAAAAAAAAAAAAAACAAAAGAGTGTTTTGTTGGTCTCACAGACCAGAAGACTCAACAGTTTGCAACTTTGTTACAGATATATCTGTTTCATTAATCAAAATAGAACTACAGAAATCTGTAAACATAGTTAACGACTTGCGACCTATTAAACGCGATATACAATTTTTATTCTCCAATAAAATTAATCCGACATCCCATTTTAATCCATATTTTCATCTCGTTCTCTCCATCGTGGATCGATGTATTGTAGTCCCTTTCTTGCAATAGACGCGTTCTGTGTAACGATGGCAGCTGGGCATTCGTTTTTTGAATTCTTTTTTCTTCTTTGTGTCACTTTTTTATTGGCATCCCTTAGAATTTTATGGCCAGTTGCTTTTTAATCTTTTAGCGGGCATAATTAATTTGTTTTTTTTTTTCCTTTTTATCTTTTCCTGCTAAACTAATCGGGACTTCGGAAGCCGGAAATAGCTGAATGCTTATTGTTATATTTGTTATCTTGTTGATTTTTATCTATTTATTGAAATTATGTATTTATTTAGGTGCCTTCTAATAGTGGCTAAGTAATAATAGCCGCGTAAGTCTCGGAGGTTAAACAGCGCTATCCGACATCGTTGGCCCGTGAATAGGTGACCAATCATTGCATTCTGAGACGCCTCTGTGCCTCGGAAAGCACGTTAAACTATTGGTCTTGGCTGACCTTGGAAGATTTTTGACAGTAATTATTGGTATCGTGTTACCCAGTTTCTGGGTTGTGAAGGACAGATGGGCATTCGCTGCATCCGGCGACAATGGCTAGGCAGATTAATTTTATTTTGGTGCTCAATTTGCTGATAACGATATCTAACAAATATTAGGAAGGATGTTTATACAATAATTAGGTATCTATATAATTCATGAATGAAACTTTACCTGTAGTGATTCATTAACTAAACCTGATTAACCTGAATATTTTTTCTAGATTTTCCTTAAGGAATTTTAATCTAATCAGACAAACTGCGCATCGAACGTACATACCTAATCGGTTTCATATTGTCCATTGAATAATATTGCGTTTATCTATTTGCTAAGATGATAACAATCTATTAAAATCTATAATTTAATGGATTGATGGCTATTTGAAATAGAAGCGCAATTCTAGTGCAGAATTTAGCGTTCTAATTCAGTAAGTCAATTCTCGTACTTAACAAGCTTGCAAATTTAAGTCGCAATATCATCTCCGCAACATTCAATGTCTACGCGCGCCTCAAAGAGATTTCAACATAAGAGATGGGGCCCGCTAGGGCCAGAGCCTGCCAGGGTTCCGGAATTTGTTCGGTAGAGTCACCGCGGAACGCAAAGGACTTTAGAAGGAACACGAATGGGTTTTAGTCAGTAAGAGTCTGACACGCCCTTCCGCTCCACCCAGAGCGGAAGAAGTCATTTGATGATTTCCCATCCTTAAAGAAATATTATAATTATCTATAAAAATTGATAATGTAATGGAAGTTGTTCATCTGCCAAATAAGTATATTTGAAATAGAAGCGCAATTGTGGAGCAGAACTTTTAAAGCGTTCTAATTCAAGAGGTCAATTCAAATTTAAAATTTATATCATCTCAGTGACATTCAATGTCAAAAACTTCTGAAATTGTACAAAAATTAGAGTTTCTTTTGTCAGTTCGCGACAGCGGCAGTGATACTAATGTGAACGAACTCCTTAAACATACGAGAATTGTCCCTCAAGCTGCTATTTCATTTTGACGACAATGTATGATTCAGTTAGAAACCAGGTTCAGGCAACTACTGGTTAGGCGATCAGCGGCGGCCCTGGTTGAATCCATGGTCCGGAGCGATGAGGCTTGGGAAGCGGTCACCTCCTTCTGCGAAGCAGTAATGCTAGCGAAGGAGGAGGCGGGCCGCGCGAGAGAAAGGCAAGGCCTTCGCCCCAACCGCCGCTACAGGAGAAGACGCCCCGGGCGTCGGGAGTCGCAGGGCGATCCCCGGCCACCGTAGGCGCGGGCCTGCGGACGGCGAGCGTTGGGTGGCTCGCTGTCCGATTACCACCAGGCCCGGGTCGATGGCGCGTTGTGTTTCACGCGCGCCTCAAAGAGATGTCAGCATAGAAGACGGGGCCCGCTAGGGCCAGAGCCTGCCAGGATTGCGGAATTTGTTCGAAAGAGTCACCGCGGCCCTGGAACGCAAAGGGCTTTAGAAGGAACACGGATGGGTTTTAGTCAGTAAGAGTCTGACACGCCCTTCCGCTCCACCCAGAGCGAAAGAAGTCATTTGATGATTTCCCATCCTTAAAAAAAAAAAAAAAGGCAACTACTGGTTGCTGAACTGGACCCATTCGGCGTGCCGTGAGGTATACAATGTTATTTTTTTTTAATTAAGTCTCCGTATTTTTGTTCCAACATTGTGAGTAACTTTGTCTGCCAAAAAAACATGTTTTTCTTTCAACAATCAGTGTCAGAAAGTACTGGCAATTAGAGGATTTTTTTCACAGATAATGATGAATTATATTTTTCCCCAAAAATTAGCTTTCGTACCCGTTGCGCAGATGATCTGAAAAGCAAATTCTAGTTTATGAGCCTGACATTCGATCCTCCAAGTCTGTCACCTCATTTCTGAATTCCCCTATTAGCAGTAGAAAACAGTATTTCCCAAAAGAGATAGCGACCTTATAAGACAGAAGCACGAAACAAAAATAAAGCATTAGGTAGCCACACTGTAGCTATGGACAGAATTATACTCGCGAGGCTTCTTTAATCAATAGGTTCGAGTAGCTACTCCGGCTGAGGATATCTGTCTATACAATGTGCCTTGTAGCATTGAACTTTTTTATTTTTTATTTGGGATGGGTTTGCGCTTGACTGTACCTAGTCTAGGTCATAGATGACAGAGACAAAGTCGACGATGGAGCGAGCTTACCCAGAAGAAGCCTGTTCATTCTAATTTTGAAGAGATTAGGGTTGCACGCGTTCGGAAACACAGACGCAGGCATAGAGTTCGGCTCCTTTGCTGTGCGTATTATAAAAGACGTTTGGAACTATGAATTATGTAGTTTTTTTTTGTTGCGTGAGTAATGTGTAAGTAAAACGCACTGTACAAAGGAAATGTCTTAGGCATTTTCTATCAGTCCGTCTTAGACAGGAAATGGCAGGTGCAACTTAAAGTAAAGAGAAACAGGATTTAAAATACTTACAATAAAATTTACAATGTTATTGAGAAAAACTTCCAACTTCTTGCGAATTTGTTCACGGGCTTTCACGACTGGTTGCCGTCATGACATTCGGAGGGAGCGAATTCTAAAGGAAGATAGCCTCTTAATAGTCAAAAATTAAGCCGCTGTCTGCCTCTGGCCATTTCTACACTCATGTATTTCTTCTAAACCACTCGAAGCATTTTGACACGGTCTTCGCTAATACAAATAGCGATAAGCGAGGAAAGTTTTGAGGATTTGTATAATTTGTACCCGTACAAAACCGTGGCGGGTCGCTAGTTCCTTATATTTTACAAGGTGGAGACGATGATACGACAATAAATGAAAACACTGACAATACTGGTTCATTGAAATATTTTGAAACTATCATAAATCCTGTCACCTAAATTAAAAGTAAACTTTCCAATTACATAAAACGTCAATAAAACTCAAACTAGTCAAGGATAGTGACTATTATTCTGACGAAATATTCCAAGCAGTCTGTTGCAGTTAGTGACATCAAATCTGTGATAAAAGACAACAAATTCGTATGAACTAGTAGTGTTTTGATTTGCTGTCATATCGTCGTCTCCACCCTGTATGTAAAAAGTGAACACTAAAGAATGATTTTAGGAATACATAACCTAAAAATTCGTCTGTGAGAAAATCGGGCATATTGAAGCTTGAAGAATAGCCGCAATTCCCAGCCATACCGATTTACTTTAAAACCGATAACTGTTACTTTGATTCTGACTTTGACTTTGACTTCGCAGTTTAGCAACTGACGAGTGTAGAGATAAAAGTGTACTTAATGTATACTTAATTCAATATTTAATGAGTCAACCATGACCTGTCATTTTGATAAATTTTCCAAATTACATTTTCGATCTTACGATAAATCGATTAGCTAGTTATTTTTGATCCACGGAAGAAGATAAAATATACGTGAGATGACTCGACATATTTCATGAATTTCGAGTTGCCAACCAATGGTCTGGAGTCCTTCTATAATAATAATAATAATAAAATAATAAGGATAGTGACAAGAGAAACCTGCCGAAAAAGCCTGCCACACTATTCACATTCACTACAACTTCTGAGAGCCAGAATCAACAGTGGCGACGGCCTGTACAACACCGAGTTAATAAATAGAATAGAATTCTCTTTTTTATGCACACCTTAATTATAAGTTACAGAAAATCGAACAAAGCTCAACGTGTCCCGGAGAAACGATAACTCGGTCTTAATAACATTTTTAATAATATCATTGGTATGCTCGCGTTAATATAATAATAATATCTATCTTATCTTGTATCTTGGGACAACTCACACACGGTCATCCGATCCCAAACTAGGCAGAGTCTGTGCTATGGCAATCAGACAACTGATAAACATACTTATATATTTCTAAATAGAAATACATGTACATATTAAAGACAAATTACACCCAGACAGAACAAATGATCACGCTCATCACACAAAGATTTATTTGTTAGCAGTCAGGGTCACTAATAACATAACTTTGGCTGATTCAAGCGGTCCTTAAAGAATTGATTGTCCAGCAGTGTAACGTTACACTAAATCATAAAATCATAAATCATTTATTTCGCTAGAGATATGGTACAATGGGTGTTACAAGAAAGTAGGTAGTGCTTTACACATCTCACCTACAGGAGGCATGCGAAAATTTACTACTAGGTGCAGTAAAATAGAATAAAATAGTTCACAAATACAATAATAGATCGACACATAATTTACAGAGATTAAGTCTTACAGTTAAAAAAATCATCTAAGGTATAAAAGCAGTTCTCCATTAACCATAATTTCATTTGCTTTTGAAACTAATATTAGGGGACTATAGTAGGCGCCAGATAATCGTGGAATAACGGTCATTGACCCACCTACAATTATTGACATTTTTAATTTGAAAAACGGAATTAATGACACAAAGCTGTCCCGAATCATCATCTCTCGTGATCCTTAACATTGTCTAATAATGAAAAACGATTCATATTTAATTGTTCAGGTACCTATGAACAGTTATTAGGGAAAGGTCAATATACTTTATTCCACATTTATCTGGCGCCTACTATACACTCATCAATCGATAAGGAGGCCAGTGGGGCAGTCTCGTGAAGCCTCACAAATTGCTCGAGAGCCGACACTTTTGGCCGCTGTTAAACGGTAACAAGCTTATATTTTGTCTTTATATTGTTAAGTGCTTAGTTGTAACTAACGCTGTGTCTTTAAATTAAGTAATAATGGCTTAGTTAAAGCATAGGGCAAGCAATTACACTGGTTTGATACTTACAAATATATATTTTAGCAAACAGTTAAATGTTTAACCAAAGTAAACACACTTTAATAAAGAAAGCTTCTAACTGGGGCTATAAAACACAAATATTGGTTTGAAAAAATCAGTTGTAACACTGTCGCCAGATAATGTGCTCAAAAGGACTTTCGAACAATAATAAAGTCCATTTTATTAGTGAAATACTTTGTAACTAGCGTTAGTAATACACAAAGGGATTAAAACAAACAATGAAGTATTTGTCTCAGACAGGTTGTGCAGAGAACAAAAAAGCAAGGAATAAGCTCCCTTTTTTTTAAGAACGGGAAATCATCAAATGACTCCTTCCGCCCTGGGCGGAGCAGAAGGGTGTGTACTTACTGACTAAAACCCATCCGTGTTCCTCCTAATTCCCTTTGCGTTCTAGAGCCGCGTTGACTCTTTCGGACAAATTCCGCAACCCTGGCAGAAGGAATAAGCGTCCTACCAGAACATTCTCTCCACAAACTGCCTCAGAATACGAGTAAGGACTACAAAGTCTGGAATCTTTGTAACCAATCAGTTAAAAGAACGTCTGGTTACGGTAAGCTTTACAGTGTTATCTTTTAATAGAACGGTAGACCGCTGTGGCTAATCTGAACGGAGTCCCAGATACTCACATATGAGTCACCTGAGTGACTTGTTCCGTTTTTTTAACCTACCTGTTAGAAACAAGATCTCACAATCAAGATTCAAGTTTTATCATTATTATGCTATTATACACGTCTTTGAAAGATAATTAAATAATGCGCAATAAAAGAAAATATTACATTGTCATTGTTCTTTCTAAGCATTCGTCAAAATTTAAAAACCTTTAATACGTATTATAAAAGGAACATCATCATCTGCCTAGCCTTTTCGCAACTATATTGGGGTCGGCTTCCAGTCAAACCGGATTCAGCTGAATTACAGTATTTTATGTGGAGCGGCTGCCTACCAGACCACCGCCACCCATTAGCTGGGTGGCACGGTAGTTCTTGGCAAGACTGGAGTCAGATTTACTGGCTTCTGACAATCCGTAACGACTGCCAAAGATCTACAAATGACAGCCGGGACCAACGGCTTAACGTACTTTCCGAGGCACGGAGGAAACTCGGTATGTTGAGAAGGTCTCCCATCCCCAGACCAACCTTGGCAAGCGTTGCTTAACCTTAATCGACCCGTGCGACTGTTTTAACTATAAGAACTTAGAACCGTTTCCAACTCAAAAAAAATTAACCTTTCTTCTTTTCGAATCAATGGTTAATCTCCCAAAGTACAGCAGTGTAATTGTAATCTTACCTAAACTTAGATGAAGTGAACATGAAATGAGCTGTCAATGTCAAACGAGATGGAATGACAGTTCACTTTATGCTCACTCCATCTACACTTGGGGCAGTATCATGTGGCTCAAGTCTGAACAAGGTACCCTTGCACTCACGTTGGATATCCAACGAGTCTTCGTATATAATCCCATTTCGCCTACCCGAAGGTGCTACCATTGAGCGAGAGATCTCAAGTCTAGATGACTAATCCTTTCATCACCATGGTTCATCCAAAAACTGATCCAATATTCCAATAAGAATTATAATAAAAAAATTACAAGCAAAATCCAGCAACAGAAAGCACCACGAGCACTCTTTACCTCTTTAATGCTAGTTCCAGAAAAGTCCCTTAAAATCGGACATGATTGGTAGCTCCAACATTAAATCTTAACCCTCTCACCGCTACGCTCCCTTTATAACCCGAAACCGACCCAGAACCGAAACACGACGAAAAGGAACCCAAAAAGATGAGCATTTGGGAGTCTTTAACAAAACGAAGGTGCGATTAAAGAGAGGTCCTTCACACGAGCTTCGAGGTCACAGTGGTGTCGCCAAGAAAGACCAGTAAAATTAACTATCATATTTTATATAACCCGACTTATTTTGTAATGTTCATAGAGCTGTTGACACCGCTCACCTGTTTGTAGAAACTGGTGATTAATTTGTACGTTACGCAAGAATAATTTGTTATTTTCTTCGATTATTATTAGTTAAATTCTGTATAATCAGATGGCTTTATGTTGGAAGATAGAAGGAATACTTAGTTAAGTGTCAGTCAACGAGTTAGTTTGACATCCGAGATATTGGCGCCTGGTTCACAGTCAAATATCATATTTTTTCCTCTCGATATTTATGTCTGATTACCACTCAGTGATTAGTTGATTAATTACCATCCATTTGAAATGTTGAAGTGTTTACGCTTTTGAATTATTCATAATTAATTGAGTCTTAACTTTTTAAGAAGTTCGCGAGATAAGTATTGACGTAAAAATTTTAATGTCGCTCCATAATCGGGCTTAGAAATAATGATATTCAACTGTAAACGTTTCGATTTCTTATTAGAAAACCTACCAACTATAATTCCTTTACACAGCTACCGGTATATCATATTCTCAAACATCATTCGAAAAGGAACATAAAACATTGATATCTTCGTCTTAATAAGCACATCTCGATACAAAATAGAATTTACATATTGCTATAAAAATTTTACTGCTGACCTACCGGTATAAAAAAATATTGTCACACCAAAATGGTACTTGGTCACATATCAGCAGCTCCAATTACGGACTAAGTGTAATAAATTATATTAAATTTATCATTTATGAATTCCGATGCGGCGAGCAGCTACCGGCGGCGGCCCTTTGACGCACCGCCATCTTGCCGCCGCCATGTTTGTTTTGTTTTTTTAGGGTTCCGTTAAATATTAACGGCTACACATTTATTTTACGATTAATAAAAGCGAGCAATCGATTAGGATCATATAGTAGGTAACATAGTTTTTAAAGTAAGTAGTTTTATGTAGGGTTGTACATTAAAGACTGATCGTTTAATTTAAGCGATAACTAAGAAGATATCAATGAACACCGGGGATTCACATTATCAACTTTACTATTATTGTACGGTAGTAAAAAAAATGTAAAACATGCGTTAATTTCCTTTGCAACTTTGAAAAAAGTACTTAACAACACTGACTGTGACAAGGTTTTATTATTCCTTTACAATGATTATCGTAAGTACTCAGACAGTTAAATACTTAACAAATTCAAAATAAGAAACACCTTACTGGAAAAAACAAAACAAACAGCTCTTTTTTCATTTAGTTCTCAATTAACTTTCTAGACCTTGTGTATTTATGGATTAAGTTTCAGTAATTAAATGGGTTCATTCTTTTCCAAGATTTATGACTGATTAGTTTAAATGGAACACTGTCTTAATTAAATATTTCACTAATAGGGACAGGAACAGCACTTTCAAAATGTAGCTTACAGAACCCATCAAAATATATTCCAGCATATCTAACCTTTTTGCTTTTTAAAAACTTAATGCAATGCTCCTGTCAACGTCAACCATTATCAGCTACCTGTCATCTAAGTAAAATGACACGTAAAAAATTTGCTACCTCGACAAGATAACGTACCTAAGGTCTAAGATAACTTTGTGAGTAAACCCGCAGTTAAGTTTCAACTGACTACTGGAGATTGTAAAGTCGCCGTTAATATTATAGTTATTGATTCGTTTGATTAATCGATGTGAGGGATAATTCCATAATTATTAAGATGATTAGGGACTGCTTGATGCGCGTAGAAAGAATCGTAACTTTACCTGCCTGCGATTTCGCCTGATACAAATGCTGGAATAAAATGATTTCGAACAACCACACGGGTCGATCTACGATCTACGTAAGCTGTTAGTCCCGGCTGTCATTTATAGATCTTTAACAGTCGTTACGGGTAGTCAGAGGCCAAGAAATCTGTCAACAATCTTGCCAATGGGTACCGTGTTACCTAGTTACTGGGTTGTAGAAGTCAGATAGCCATTCGTTCCATATAAAATACTAGTACCCAGCTGCATCCGGATATAATGGAATCTTACCCAAACATAGAAGGGAAAGGACTAGGCAAATTGATAGGCTACTGGAATATAGTAGGTATCTTATGTCTTAACCTTTTGGACGCCTGAGCATCGGTACTTTTTGTCACATATTTGTGACGTTTGGCGTATGGTCACGCGCTTGCTTGTCATGTATACAACGGCGTTCAAAAGGTTAATCCGGGTCTGTCTGCGTTTTTTCCGGATTTCATACAAATTCCGTTAAAGCTTCATCAGACACCTGAATAGGTATACCTGATTGGAATATTTCTAGAAACTGTAGGAAGTAGGGTGTTCGAGAAATTACAAATTGCCATACAAAATGACGAGCTTGTCGAACATCTACAGCATTCGAAATATCGACACACAAAGATTGAACACATGAATCACCTTTCAAACTCTCAAAGTTAACATTATTTAAGGAAAACATCTTTACCGAAAAAAAGCGTACACAAAAAACCAATTCCCGTTGATTCAGTCATCAAAAATCAATCCAGTGTGCTTTCAATAGCAAAAATCTTTTATGCATGAAGAGAAAAACATAAATGAAACCGTGTGAAAATTGACACTCGGGTTTTTCACGGTCGGGTCCCTGGGGCCCCCGCTGCGTTGGAGGGTTAACTCATTTGTCGCAGCGGCAACCTGGGGGTTGGTTTCGCTTGATTTCACACACCATTGTCTCGTATTTTGCATAATTTATAAGAAAACGCCTATTGTGTTTACAGTTTCGAAGTTTTTTTTTGTCAATTGGGAGATGGTTCGTTTTGAAAAGAAGCTCTGTCATAGGAGGCAAGGGAACACGGATGGGTTTTAGTCAGTAAAGAGTCTGACACGCCCTTCCACTCCATCCAGAGCGGAAAAGTTATTTGATGATTTCCCATCCTTAAAAAAAGGCACAATGTCTGATTTATCGCTGTCAATAATAAATAATAATGATGTATAATTGATGAAAGATACATTTTGCACGTTTTACCATGTTCCATAGTTTTGAAAAAGACATCAAAGTATAAATTAACTCATCAATTCGTTATTAACAGTTCCCACGTTTGAAAAACAAAGATTTAGGTAGATGTCTTAATAGCAGTTTAATAACAACAACGTTCACCAAATAATTATTTTGTGATCCATGGGTCCATTAAAATACCATCTTTATATTTTTTGTGGAAGACACCTCCGTGTTATAAGATTAATAACGATATGAAGGCACCCAGAGGTTCTAGCCCATTGACATCCTGTCAGCGGTAGCGTGGCGAAGGCGATTGTCAAAACGTCAAAAATTTATATAAACAAAATGTATGTAATATTTTACTGAAAAAATCTAATTAGTCCGTCAGATAGATTTCCAAAAAATTAAGACACGTATTTTTTCTTTTTCATAGAAATAAAAAAAAACGATACAGTGCGTTGAAATACCCTATTGACACGCTGTGATTAATCAACCAATTATATACAAAACTCATCCGTTACTGAAGACTACTGATGAGTGACTGATAGACAACGCACAGCCGAAACTACTGGTCCCTGAAAGCTGAAATGGCATGTAGGATCATTGGAGAGTGTAGGGGAGTACCCACTAAGAGAGGATTTCCCGAAATTCCTACGGGAACGGGAAAAAACTGAATATGCACGTACGAAGTCGTGGACAAAAGCTAGTTCCTTATATTTTGGCATTTCAACAATCGTATTCGCTGATAGAATGGTACTTTGTCGAGTGCCTCAAGTGTATTTTACTGCCATTGCAATAACCACAGGGTAACGCAAGACTTGTATTGGTTTTAATCGATAAGTTTGTTAAGCTAGTAAAAATACTTCCTTTCTGAAAATGGTTTTAATAGTTGAAATAGAGGTTCAAAAACTATTTTTTAATTATTGAAAGTGAACTTTTGTTCACTTTCAGAGAACTTACTAATTAAACTGTTATGAATTTTAACTTCCTTTCTATTATCTCTCACTTTTCTTCGAAAAATAAAATAAGAAGTTTCTCATGAATTCATGGAATATTAAAACGATCTTGATATCTTAGATACCTACCCGTTTTGACGACGACGTGCACGTCGGGCAACATAGCAGGTTTGGCGTTTGGGATCAGTGAAGGATCGCCCATTTGGCACAGCTGTATTAGTAGTTAAATACTGTTCGGATAAAATTCAGTCAATAGACATGAAAGGAAGAAGAACTTACCTTATCAACTCAAACAATAAATTCTTCAATACTTAGTACAACACACTGAACACACGCCGGCACTCAGAAACATCTCCCATCGTCTCCCACCATTTCCTCAAAGAAAACAAAATCGCCTACTCTCATTATTATTCAATTAAACATCTACATAGTTTGTTTGTAGGGGCCACTGTGTGAAAGTTAACACTGGCGCTGTTTATTTACGCTCTGGGCTTTAAAGACCCGCCCGTCGGCACGCGCGGGGTTATTTCTGGCCACAGATTAAAAATACCAAGGTGTCTTTTAGCTGTCAAAATTTTGTAGAATAAAGTTGACTTAAAAAGTAGTTCATATCAATCTGGAATCATATGTTTCCAGAAAACATTTGAGAATTTTAGAGAACTGTCTTAAGCAGGAGCTTTCTTCAGAACCCTTATAATCACATCGCAAAACAAGAGAAATATCAAAAATCTTATGACTGAGGCACCTAACGTAGGTACAGCCCTTAAATCTTCGACCTAAGGGTTAACGTAGGTTAAACCTTAGATCCAGCGTTGCGAAATTTGTTTGAAAGAGGCACCGCGGGAGTCACCTGGAACGCAAAGGGCATTTCGAGGAACACGGATGGGTTTTAGTCAGTAAGAGTCTGACACGCCCTTTCGCTCCACCCAGAGCGAAATGAATCATTTGATGATTTCCAATCGGTAAAAAAAGGTCCCTTAGATAAACGAAGAATGCAGTGTCACTACTCGTTTATATGTATTTTGAGAGGCATTTTTATAGCAAATCTCTATGTATAAATGCTACCCACTAACATTCTTACTTAGCCACAGGTACTTCGCCTACTTTTCTCTTCATCTTCGTCCTGCCCTCATCCCAATTTATTTGAGGACATTACATCTTGTTTTCTCTGTCCATCTCTATTTGCCGTCATATCAATAGTCACATTGCGTACCTCTGCAACAAAAATAAGATCATCTCCACGCTCCAAACCTATTATTCCAACACGTGACTCTAAAAAGCACTTCAGTCTGCCTCAAGGCCCCTAATAAGCAAAACGATACATTTCCACTCTGGGGTCGTTTTGTACCCCGAGTGCCCCAACCCTGTTCGCTGCTAATTGTAAAGTCAACACTGTGTTTGCTCAGAAAACTGTTTTTAGTGATTGTTTGTGTTTTTTGGCAAGTGCATCAACCCCGGGGTGCAAAAGTCCCCCAGGATGTGTGCGAGGGTGTGAAGTGGAAGTTGCGATATTTTTTTAAGTTTTACTCTAGATGTGTTTCG
This sequence comes from Mamestra configurata, assembly GCA_002192655.3. Classification (NCBI taxonomy): domain Eukaryota; kingdom Metazoa; phylum Arthropoda; class Insecta; order Lepidoptera; family Noctuidae; genus Mamestra; species Mamestra configurata. The sequence continues at coordinate 146,588 of NDFZ01005121.1, read as the reverse complement.
GCTAAAATATACGGGAAGCGTTTTGGAGTTTTCCTTAATCTCGCCACGGAGGTGAACTTTTTCATATAAATACCTAGACTCTTTTGTTTTGTTTAATTTTGACAGGGACTATTTTGGTGTTAAACAATCCTAAATTTCTGCCTTCTCCGTTCTGAACCCATAGATGCGTTTATGTTCACACAAATCCTACACTTAAAAGTCATCCTTATGCTACGAAAGTTAAGACATGTTTCTTTTTCAATAACTACACTAACTCAAAACGTATTAAAAATGTAGTTTTTTACAAATTTTTCTTTTAAATTTTCTAACCTACTATTTACTACTAATTTAATTCATAAATACCCTCATTAAACAAGAAGATAATATATATTTTTCCTTCATCCCCAGATCAGTATGAAAAGCCCTGGAGTTGGAGTAAGTTCATCACATTCTTATGATTTTCTTTATCTACCCTTTAGTTCAAAAAGTTTTTTTTTCTAGAAAATAATGACTAGTACAACAGTTTTCATTCCAATTTCCTAAACAGTTATTGATGACCTTCTCTAAAAACTTAATTAAAGGGTATCTACTTCAAATAAATCCTCCATAATGCATTGGCAGCATGTTATGCCTCATGCTTTTTATATCAAACTAGCTTTTGCCCGCGAATTTGTCCACGTGACAGCCACTGTATCTACCCTAAAATATATCCTACTAGCAGCCGCCCGCGGCTGCCCACGTGAATGTCTAAAATGATCCCAAGGGAATATACTCCCGGGAAAAAATAGTATCTTACGTGTTATTCCGGACTAAAATCTACCTCTGTGCCAAATTTCATCAAGATTCGTACGTGATTGAGTAACAAACATCCTATCATCGTCATCATCATCATGATCATCATATCAGCCGAAAGACGTCCACTGCTGGACAAAGGTCTCCCCCAAGTGTCGCCACAACCGGTCCTGTGCGGGATGCTAATAATATTAATATAGATGACACTCGGCAATAGCATACCGTCAATAGGCAGAGCAATGCATCATATTTGTTTTGTACTATTTAAAGATAGGTACAGGCCAACCTAAGTAGCTTTAAAATCTAACCGCTTTTAAACTTGGATCTATAGGATGTCGACAATTTTCATTTCCGGCATGTACTCGTACCTTTCAAATCCCTAGCGATACTAGCTGGAGCCTCATCTTATGTTTGTAATTGTGGTTTGCATCGACCTGAGGCCAGGGTTGGGAAGTATTTGAATTTCTTATAATTAAAATACGTAATTGAAATACAAATACATATTTGGTATTTGTATTTCAATTACTTCTTAAAAATGTAATTTGTAATTGGTATTTGAAATACATGACGCTGCGGTATTTTGTAGTTCGTATTTCAAATACTTAGGACTTCGAAATACAGTTTTAAATACATGTAGCAATCTTATTAATGGGTGCGTTTTGCAGAAAAACAGCGCTCGATAGCTTTCGTAAGCAAAAAAGCTAGCCTAACCTAACACCTGACAGTATTTTGTTATTAGTATTTTGTATTTTAAATAAAACTAGTTTAAATACTGTATTTTATATTTTAAATACACGATTCAAAAGTATTTTATATTTCGTATTTTAAATACATGCGAAATAGTATTTTGTAATTTGTATTTTAATTAAAGCGAAGCTTGTTTTTTTCCCAGCTCTGTCTGTCTGAGGCAAAAGACATGAAACCTGAAAACTATAGCTTTGACACCTGTTATTCGAATCTTAACTTGAGCATTGAACCTTTTACTCAGTCTACATGAAATGTGAAGATTGCTTTATAAAACTTTGTTTCTGTTGGAAAATTATTTCCCTTGGTATCTATTTATACGCTCACTAGAAATAGAGGGTCAACCCCCAACAACATCGAAAGTGGTAAGAAAACACCTGGTATTCCCACCACAATAGTTCTCACACTCTTAACTTGTTCCTCACTCAGAGACACATGCCGAATGACATCTGAGTGTGTCAGTGACTGTACACATGTCTCTACTAGTACCTAGTATATTAATTTTGTACTAATTTCGAAAGTCTGTATGTTTATAATCAATGAAACCACAATAGCTGATCGGATTAAGATAAAATTCAGAACACTAGAAGACGGTGGCCTGTATTAGGCACGGGATTTTTTTGTCCTGGTTGTATCTGCCCGTGGGATAATACACCGTCAAAAACTAGTTCACTACAATTGCTATCATAGGAATTGAAGCCTTTAGTAAGGGTCCAAATGACCACATACAGCATTGAAGTGTTAAGAAAACACCTTGTATTCCCACCACTATATTCACACACTGCTAACTTGTATCTACTTAGAGACACGTGCCGATTGACGTCTGAGTGTGTCGGTGATACACATGGCAATGTTATGTGTGTGCCCGCTAATAGAATTATTGCTTAGATATTTATTGGTAGGCTGTGTTGTGTTTTGTAGAGTTAGGAATCCGCCATTTTGATACGGGCTCATTTTGAAAAGAAAACTCATTTTTTCTGCCTTCCTGAAATAAATTATTATTGTTTTTTTTCGTAGGCAGTAGGAACGGTTAACTCTTGTTTTATAATATGTAGTTACATTCGCATTTTGAGAGTTAGAAAATGAGAATTTCTTCAAATAGGTACTCGGATTGTCGTTGACCGTTATCAATACATGGCTAATAACTTCGTAATAATAAAATAGATCACAAATTACTAGGCACTTAGCTTGAAGCGCAGTTTTCTACTAAAACAGTCTTATAGAAAATAGCGTCAGACCACATCCTTAACTTTACCCTCAACTGAGCATCTTTCATAAAAAACGACGTCACACGACACACTTAACACTACCCTCAATTACCAACATAAATATTTTTTCAACATTTAAATTCAGAAAACGGAAACCTCATTATCTATGGTCGTTGAAATCGTCAGTCGTGAATGATCGGGCGGAGGGAGTGCACGTGCCGGACACGCGTTGTCTTTTATCTGTTTGCACAGCAATTCGCACTGAATATATTTACCGTTAATAATTAAGAGGATGATTTGATAGTTGGTAAAGAATTTTTGATGTTCTAGCAGGGCTGGTAGGAGAAGAAATTAATAATTGGAAAATTAAAACAAAATAAACATTTACCTCCATCAAATCACATCTGTTTTTGTGTTGCTTCTCAGAATAATCCGCTAGGAAATTCCGGCTTCATCTAGTTTAAATTGACGAAAAACATTGACGTGTAAAAGTTGTATTTTTATCCAAATTACAAAATTAATATCCTTTGTCTACGGTCCGCTTGCACATAACAGTTATCTTTTTAAGTCCGAGATAGTTGCTATCTCAGAGTCATTATGAATGAAGAATTTTATATTAAACCTCATTTTAGGAACTTACTCAGAGTTAAGTTCATATTATACTTTGTTATGAAATAGTTTATTAAATGAATAATATAAATAATATTAAATTATTTTTAAATACCAAATATTGTAAAACATTTATTTTAAAAGAATAACTATGGAGTTTTTGTCCTTTCTTCTCCATAAGGTTCGACGTTTGCAGATAGACAGTAGAGAAGACACTTTATTATTTTAACTGTAATTGATGACGTTCAAAAGTGCCGTTTAATGGCCTAATTGAAATAAACGTTTTGACTTTGTTTTTTAGCGCAAGCGGGTCTAAGAACAACACAGTAAGCTTACTAATAAAAGCCAGTATTCAGCGGTTCATCCCAATATTTAATTCCAACATCTTTAATATTTAGAAACTACTTCTAAATCTCACCAAAATGACCGGTCAACATTGATTTGAAAACAGACATCAATTGATCAGGCTACGAAACTGAACGAAAATTTCACAAAGAAAAGAAAACTACCCCAATTTCCAAATCCATTCTCAATTCACCCACTCAAAAATCCACTAAAAGCAAATTACTCGTCTCACAAGCTCCTTCAGCTACGTAAACAAACCCTCCATTACTTGCTACGTCATTAAAGAAATAAATCGCGAGCTGGGAATCGAACCCCCGCCCTTATCTCGGCAGCCCACTCGTTACGTGTTTATCGAGGTACCCTACGATAAGTTAATCCTCTGTGAAAAAGGGATAGATGTATCGGAGGTCTTTGTCTGGCCCTGAAGATTGTGAAGTCTTGGGACTAATTTTGGGTCGAAACTTAATGATATAAAGATTGGACTCACTGTTTTTTTTTCCTTTGTCTACATTACCAGTGGCCAGCGATGCGGAGGAATTTTTCGACGTCATGTTTTAGACTACTTTAAGTTAGTTAAGAGTTCTTTATTTAAGTGTAGTATATATAGTAATACTAAGTTGCACATAAATAGATAACCGACTTCAAAGTTCGGTATGGCGTCGGGGTTCTAAAAGAATAGCACCATCCCATCACTTCCCGTGGGTGACGTAAGAGGCGACCGAGGGACTCGCAAGAGAATAGGCAGCAGCATTCTCTGTGCATTGCAACGGCTACACTGCGATCGCCAACCCGCCTGCCAAGCGTGGCGATTATGGCAAATCTATATGCATTAAAGAAAATATCACTCTCACTTACACCTCAAATGTTAATGTCCATCCACTCCCTACCATCCCCTACCATCGAACTGTAACAGAATAAGCAATAATTTATAAGATATATTTCAATTTACCAACAATTCGGTTAGCACACCCCTGCTACAGGGCTGCTACATTATCATGGTAATAAAATAACTCATTGCATACTGCCCACTTTACCATTTACTATCACTCTTATTCTCTAAGCCTTGAGGTTCATAATACCGCAGTTGTTAGGCCCCATTTTCCTCAGTAATCTATCACAACTTGTCATGTTCGCACCCCTGTGGCAGTGTTGCCAGCGCAATTTATGTGTTAACATGATTTATAGGCCTGCAACCCTCGTTTCAGTGGGTGTTGCTAGTTGCTACCTATTTTATTATATGGGTTGTTGGTATATGCGTAGGGGTATATACAATATTTTGATCTATAAATTAACTGAACAGAAGGCCAATTCTCGTAACTAAAAAGCGTTAAAATTCAAGTCGCTTAAGAAGTTATCATCTCAGCGAAAATCAATGTCAAAACGTGTAAAAAAATGGTGGCGATGCAAATGCTTCTTAAAAATATGAGAATGGCTCACTTATCTGTCGAATTTTCCGTTAATTCCAAATTTTCAATTTTTATTTACACCTCCTGAACTATCGCTAACCAACACGTTTCTTACGACTTAAGATATATTTTTGGCATAGGAAATAAATAGAATCAATAAGTGAAAAGAAACAATTAAGTAAATATAAAAACTGAAAGTTTTGGGAATTTTGACAAAAAATTAAAACTTTCCATAACAAAATAATATTCCTAAATCAACCTATTTGCTATGAGTAAGGCCCCAACTTTGGCACATACAAAAACAAAAAATATTCATTCAATCAGCTCTATAAAAGTCCCACCAGCACTAATGAAATCATTATTTTTTGTTCACGCATATCAAAATCATTGTATCAAAGTAACGGTACATCTAATCAAATAGGATGTTTGGCAACTTACCCTCGCCAAGAACGTTCCTCTAAAATAACAATCCGGTTTAAATCCGAACGCGCCCATTAAAGTCCCCCCCGAAATGTCAAAGTGACAGTTGACGTTCCCGCCATTTTGAGAGAAAGGCTTGGAAATGTTGAGTCCTGTGTTTTTGTTTTGTTGTTTTTAATTAATGTGCTTAATTAATTTTATACTTAGTTGAAAAAAATATTGGCTGGCCACATAGTTCAATAAACTGAGCAAGCATCAAAATGATAAAATTAAGTATGTATTTAATATTCTGAAAATACTGGTATTCAGCTGAATCCGGTTTGACTGGAAGCCGATCCCAATATAGTCGGGAAAAGGCTAGACAGATGATGATAATTGTATTTTCTGAGTTTGACATGAAATATTACAAGATTTTCAAATTTCAAATAATTTTAATATATAAAGGAATATTCTTAATTTAAAAAAATAATGTTCTGTCTGACCAGTACCCCAAAAACATGCAAATCAAATTAATCTAAAACAGCTCCTATTCTATTGGAAACAAAGATGACATTTTATAATCCCCTGCAGCTGTGTACTACCCTCAAAAGTATTTTACACATCATTAGGGTTCCGCAGCTCTCCGGGGACGGGTGTGGGGTCAAACGCCGTGAAAAACGGGAAAATAATGCGTCTGTCCCCTCTATGTACTCAACAAATTAGCTCCACGATTTATTTTTATGTGGTGTGATGTTGGTTGTTGTTTTAAGTTTTTGTTTAGGTTTAGAATATACATACGGTGATGTTTATTTTCAATTACAGTGCAGTATAAATTAATTTATTAAATTACCGCATAGAAATAAACGGGTAACAAACAATGCTATTTCATTGAGGAAACATAAATCCATAAAGGCAACAGACTTCCTAGAGGAGCTTATGTTCCTTGTGGTTCTGTTGCATTAGCGTTAAGTAACAATGCCTAATAGATTGTAGGATGGTAAATACGTCGCTATATAAATCAAACGATAAAACACAAAAACGCTTCATTATTGAAAGAAAATATAATCTATAGGGTAGGGACTTCATTGTTTAATCACTACGCAAAAAAATAAAACCAACAATCAGACATCGGAAAAATAATAAAACAATATTGAGGCAAGAGACTTTAGGTACTCAAACAACACACTTTAGGTAGGTACTTAAAAACTGGCCCTTTTTGCATTAATTTTGGAAAATCATATAGGTACCCAACAATATTCTCACCCACAGCCCAAACATTCCAGTAATTTGACCATAGATACAAAAAGTTCCGATTATCGTCCAGATCTCTGAGGCTTAGAAACAGGAGTCCAAACACGAGTCCGCCATTAGTAGCAGTAGCTATCGGGATCAATCGACTTGCCACGATACCATCGGTGGGAGGAAAAAATGGAACAAACTTCATGTGAACAAAGGAAGAGGATTAAGAAAATTTGATGTTTATTTAAATGGTGTTAAAAATGTGATATTAGATAGAATATTATGAGAAGTTTTAAAGCTTGAAAGGAAGATACAGAAAAACTCGAAAAAACATGTAAATTAAGGAAAAAATAAGGAGGTATTGAATCTGGAATAGCTTTCAGACCTAACAGTAGAACAAACTTGATGTGGACAAAGGAAGAAGATAAGGGAATTTAGATGTTTATTTAAATGGTGTGATATTGGCTTGGGAGCAGTTTAAGAGCTTGAAATAGATAGAGAACGATGAAAATAAAAATACTATTCAACCTGGAATTGTTTTGAGCTGTCAAAATATTAACCGTCCAAAAATAGGTTTCACATTCACCTAAAAGGTACTTCTTCGTTACGGAAAGCCATGCTGATTTGGCGTAATCTTAATCTCATTATTTTTCAACTTATTATGTTTATAGTTCAGAATCATACTAAGTAGTTTCTATTGTTACTCTGAAATACGGGAAAACTAGAAAACTAAGCTGCATTTTTATAGTTTTCCTACGAAATAACCGCAGGTCAATAGCAGGGTTGGTCTTAGTAGAAATATGAATGGACACAATTCAGACAGTAGAATAAAGCTGCAGCCTTTCATCTAAAATCAGTCGTACTTTCGCATTTAACCCATTTTCTGGTAACCCATTTAGGCGGTCACAAAAGAAAAATAGTCCAAACATACGTGCCCCATATTCATTACAATAAAAGCTATAATACGTTTGTCGAAAATGAATATCACCATGTGCATATCTCCCAAAGGTTTTATAATATAACTGCGGAACCCCAAGCCCACCATGTCACTGGGATTAGCGCCCGGGCCATTGTCAAATGACAATTGAAATCTATCCATCTTTCTCTAACTCGGCCCAATTCCACATGAGTAAAAGAGACGGCCATATTCATACATTTTCACTTTTCAACATGTGACAGATTTCGTTTGAATGTTTGTTTGGATATTCACAATGGGGTATCGCGAGCGAGTTTCAAAATGGATATTGTATTATTTTTATATTTTTAATCCGTCAGAGTGAGAGCTATTATCAGTTTTTGACGAATTGTTATAAATAGTAGATTGAATTTAGTTTTTTTGCGGTATTTAAATTCGTTTTGCACTTTTGATACATATTTCATTCATTCAGCGCTTTGGTGCTGAACTCGGATCGGACTTTTCTAATTTTGTAAATTAGTTTTTAGCTCAACGAACCACCTTCTTTAATCTAGGTACCTACCTACTTATCGTTCTTTGGCTCAGGATTTCAATTTCATAGAAAAGTTCGAAACTAATTAGACTCGTGTTCTCAGAAGAAAATCTTAAAGAAGTTCTTTATTTGAAAGTCTGACGTTTCTTTATCGAAAAATGTTCTCAACTATCTTTTTGGACCTAGTGTCTTGCGTATGTGAATTCAATAATTAAAGTCGGTCCATTCATTTGTAGGATTAAGATCTTGGGAGTTGGTATGAAATACCGATAGGGAGAAGAGATATTAAGGGGATGGATTTTCGAAAGTCCTTCCTTCGTCATCACCTTTACCATAAATATAAATATAAGACACTCTTATACACAATTTCAGGATTATACCCATCGGTTTAGACTTAGGCCGTTTGAGAATGAATGAATTTTAAACATTTGGACCCAGAAAAAATACTTCTTTAAATGTACCTACACACTTTCTTCAAATACTTTCTCCAAAATTATTCATTTATTTATAACTAGCTGCCGCCCGCGGTTTCGCCCGCGTGAATGACGAAAATTACCCCAAGGGAACATGCTCCCGGGATAAAAACTATCCTATGTACTTTCCGTGGACTCAAACAATCTCTATACTTTACTACTCAAACAATTTCATCTTAATCGGTCCAGCCGTTTGCGCGTGAAGAAGTAAAAACATACACACACACTTACAAACTTTCGCCTTTATAATATTAGTGTGATTAGCACACCAACAGCACCGTCACTTATAATTCAAATAAAATAACATCTAAAATCGGCATTTCAGTAACCATGAAAATAACAGGTAAGTATGCTGACATTGACATAATGAATATTAGAGACAAGAAGAAAAAATACAAAGTGTGTCCAGTAGACCTAAGTCCACGGCGAGCGTTGGGTGGCTCGCTGTCCGATCACCACCAGGCCCGGGTCAATGGTGCGTTGTGTTTCACGCGCGCCTCAATGAGATGTCAGCATAGGAGACGGGGCCCGCTAGGGCCAGAGCCTGCCAGAGTTGCGGCATTTGTTCGAAAGAGTCACCGCGGCACTGGAACGCAAAGGGTTTAAGAAGGAACACGGATGGGTTTTAGTCAGTAAGAGTCTGACACGCCCTTCCGCTCCACCCAGAACGGAAGAAGTCATTTGATGATTTCAAATCCTTAAAAAAAACACCTAAATCCAGAACACTACAAAAACAAAACAATTTAAGTCAAATCGACGTTCATTGTTCGCACTGTTTTCAGAGGAAACTTCTGTATGAAGCGAAACTCATAGCAAAAACTTTGATAGGATAATCCGTCAAGTTGGACCTTTCATTATTTAGAACGTAAGCTACAAGAACAGTTCCATCCATTTTAGATTCGTGTTAGTAAACCTACGCGTCTAGAATTGCGACATGTAAAACAGGAACTGGTCGGTAGTCGGGCAACCCAGTCTATCTTGTTCTCTCAGACCACTTTCATACAGGAGTCGCATTGGTCTCAGACATGAATACATTATCTCTTAATTAACATTGTAACTAAATTTGTAATCATTGTATGCCACTTTGTAGCGGACATAGAGAAACAAAGAGTTCACAATTTTTCACACACTCTTGGATCTTACCAAAACACTGATAATGCTAAAATTACACTATAATCTAACCCATAAACTACAGATTTAAAACTTAACGTAGGTATGTTTCTTTAGATAACAACTAAAGGTTATAGTAAGGACCAAACCTTCAATCACGCAAAATCAAATGAGGACGACACAGTCGTGTCGCTTTCTACCCAATTTACACTCAATAATCTACTAACAATAACAACCAGATCAGTCCCAAAAACCAACATACTAATCCCATTCAAAAAGACATTCCATAACCAAAAATAAAGAATTACTCTAGTCTCTATGCCTATCGTTGTCTATGGCAAACAAAGGCGTCGAGCGCGCGCTCGCGACACGCAGTCTGTCTTTAACCATTGAGAAGAGAACATGTCAAAAACATGCGTCAAAACTATTTATCTTTGAACTTTGTCACTTACAACCCTGTTAGATGTAATTTCGAGTTGACTAATGGCAGATGGGCTTGTTAATGATTTTTAATTTCTATGAGGATTACAAGGTATTAGTGGACGTATGACCCGGTTTGTTTGTTTGTCTAACACGTGTTCATATGAGTAATAGCGGATAAATTCCTCTCGTCTATGGTGTGACACATGGTCTATTCTTTTTGATTTTTGTAATGTGTCAAAAAACAGGACTTTTTCTAGAAAGTTTATCTTTCAAAGCATTATAGATTTCACTGACATGATAAATTGCTTTATTAAAAAACTCAGTAATATTATCTGCAATATCTACTAAATCTAATATTATGTACCTACTTTTTTATTTTGCCAATTAAGTGCATTTAAAAATGATTGATGGACATTTCTTGGAACCTAACTTGTTCGTCCAGACTTTAAATGGCAAAATTCAATTGAATCTTTGCATCGACCTCACTGACTATAGGTTTTGCCATATTTCAAATGACAAATGAATGAATGACAAAAATCAGAGTTCCGGATCATCAGGATATTCTCAATATCCTGGGTAAGAAACAGTGTTTATGACGCCAGAACATGCTCTGAAAATTGCGTGTGAGGAAATTCATACAAAATATTGATGATACGATAATTTAAATCTTAAACAAGTTCATCTTGTTCTACCAATCAATCTATCTAGCGTTTTCCGAGCAATGGGACTAACGGCTTTTGCGCTTTCCGAGGAACGGAGGAAACTTGGTATGTAATGAATGACCCATCCACAGACCGACCTAGCGTAGCTTTATCTCGAAGTAACATCATCATCATACCAGCCGAAAGACGTCACTGCTGGACAAAGGGGGGGTTTGCCATAATCGCCACGCTTGACAGGCAGGTTGGCGATAAAACCCGGTAACCCAGGTGGCTGATATTATTTGACCACGGGCTTCTCCATTTTTTTCTACCATGAAACTATTTTTCTTTAAGCATTAAGAACTCCCAATTACTGGTATTCAGCTGAATCCGGTTTGCAGCAGATATGATTAAGAACTCCCAAAATAAGCATAAAATTTTAATTCCTCTACCATAATTTTAGCCACATTATTTAATTTAACCATGAAGTTTGATAGACAAAATTTCAAAGAAAGCGTTCGGACAGAAGCCGGTTGTTTTATGATTATGATGAGTGGAACAATTAATGTCATTTTTAATATTAATATTCATATAAGCGGGAAAAACCAGTGGCCGTAGAGATGGGACTTGATAATCGACTAAGGATCGAGTAAGTGATTAGTATAATCGATTAGTTTGATTGAAGATAGTGGGATCATTATCATTTAATTATTTTCTAGTTGAATGCGTTTGGAATTTATGCCTTTTTTGCTTGTTTGTGTTTAGTGGTCTAGGTTTTTAATAAATTAAGTTAGATATTATCAGTGTCTTGTTTTTATTAACTACAAAAAAAATTGCATTTTCTACGGATCCAGTTCTATTTATCATCATATTTATTTATCTATTTAAACTTCATGCAACACAAAGATATAAAGGCGGACTTTGCTTTAGCAATATTTACCAGTCTACCGAGCAAAACATATTTGAAGCGATATTATTGCAAAACAATCGTAGTGTATACTTTGCATTTATGTTTATAGCTAGCTTTTGCCCGCGACTTCGTACGCGCATGTCCGTTTTTTTCCCGTTCCCGTAGTGCTTCCCAAGGCACCTACTGCTAAATTTCAGCTTTCTATGACCCGAAGTTTCGGTTATGCGTTGTCTGTCGGTCACTCAGTCAGTAACGGAAGAATTTTATATACATATATTGATTTCACCCACGTTGACAGTAAAAGAGATTTATTATCTACATTGTAGCTTACACTTTTAAACACATAGGCTTGTATATCATTTACTTTTATGTAAATCCAAATTTTAATATAAAACAATAAAAATCTTTGGCTCTTTTTTTTAAACCCAGATTTAGTCCAGTTTTATTACTAATTAAGGCTGTGACAAATTCTCAAATATCTGTTTAGTGGCACAGATTAAAAATATTCCTAACAGTAGCAAAGACACATCACTATGAAACCAATCTATGAATACAAAATAAGTAGAAAAGTTTTACAACTTTTTATTGATATCGTTTTGGACATAAAATATCATATAAATAATTTGTTTTGTTGCATAAGTTATACCGCGAGCTTGGGAGATTTGTTATAAAATTAATATCCATCGTAAAAAGTGTAATAAAACTATGAGACCTCCAAATGCGTCTTAAACCTAAATTATATGAATCTATGTTAAACAAAGGTATAATAAAAATATTAGGATTAACTAAAAGTTTGTGTTTGTCTTCTTAAATATGACAAAAAATAAGCAAACAAAAGAATTTATAATTTTTAGGTATTATGACCTTTTAGTCTAACGCAGGGGTTCCCAAAGTGTGCGCCGCGGCGCCCTGGTGCGCCGTAGAAAGTTAAGAAGGGCGCCGCAAGACGCTCCTGTTTTCCATTCTTTGGGAACTTGACTTACGTATTCGCGGGTACAAAATTTAATAAAAACAGTTTAATTCTCGCTTTTTTGTGTTTCAATACGTAAAAACTGAACATCATATTGTGGTTGTTTTAATTTTCATTTTCGTGCCTAGTATAATTGTAACCTATTTTGGCAAGCTAGGGCGCCGGGACATAATACTAAACGGTATAAGTGCGCCACGGATTGAAATAGTTTGGGAACCCCTGGTCTAACGTATTGATTTTTCAATATCTTTGTAAAGCTCTCAATATTTTTTGTTATTTAGTGACTGATACAGACCTCCGTATAACTGTAATAGGAGGTCCATCTTTAGCATTTAATAAACTAAGCAGTATTTTTTTTCTAATTTTAGGCTTTAGCAAAGAATCGACCGTATTAGATCATTGACGGCTTCTTCTCATTCTGTTTCAAATCTGCAGCTTCAACATCTCCATTTTTTCTCTTTTCTACACTGGAAACATACAAAATTTCCAATTGCAATCACATTTTTTCATCTTGGTATTTTTGTTATTTTTCTTCTTAATCAATTAATATTCCCATCGCAAGTAATAAATTCATCAAATCCTAGGTTTTCGCGGTCGCAAACTGGTTTGATTATATTATCATTTTAATTATGTATTTCTGAGATATTTGTAGCTATACTTGGTGATCTATAAATTTTTTGAATGTTATAACTTAGCCGTTTATATTTGTCTTCATATTTGATTTTTACACCTCTGATTTTACGCGTTTTATGAGTCAGTATGAGGAATAACTGCGGTAGCATGTTTCTCTTCACACATTTATAATTTACGATGCAAATTTCTATTTAAATTATTAATGGTATTTAGAACATTGAAGTCTAAAATTCTTGTCTTAAGAACTTCTAGATAAACTGACATTATATCGGTGATAATAATTGTCGAAGTCAAAAATGTGTAATGGGAATGATATGCGCTACCGAAACGTCATGGGGTTATTCGCAAACATTTTGGCACTTGAAAAAAATAAAATATCACTTTCTTAAGCCTCTTTATCCTCTATGATACCATCACAATCCTTACCGGTGGAACACAAAACATAGCTGTAACCAGCTTTATTTTATTATGAAGCCTAGTGGCTTTCTCTTAGTTGCTCTCATTTATCAGCTGCCTTTTCCTAAATCCGTCTCCAAATAAAGTTTCTCCTCATAATCACTGTTTTGTCTTTTGTATCTTTTAGCCATATATATACATTTATCAACGCGGTTTTAATTATTCTGAACCATTATTTAATCTCACGGGGCACTGAGAATCCTCGGTCGCAAGAAACGCTGCTAGAGACAAAATTGACAAATTTTCCAATTCTAAGCGTGTCAGTGAGTGTCACCGTTTACTCGTCGAAATTGATGGCCGTGACAATTCCAACAATGGGTATGACAGCTGAAACTTGTGCTCAGGGCGTCACGAACAAAACTCTTAATTTATTGTAATCCATGCACGTATGTACCTATGTGTAGTTATCACAGCGCACCACGCTGTGGCAATTATTTGAAGTGTGGTCTAGGTTCGGTTCATCATCAAGTAGTAATACTCTCAGTTCGATCCGCGACTAAGAGCCTTTTCCGACTTGAAAGGTGTTGTTTGCTAAGGGACGAATGACGTCTGTCCATCTATTGAATCCCTTGTCCAAACTTTACCGTAGTGATTAGGTTCATCATCTTCTTTTTCAATTTCTAACTCCTCATCTCTTTGTCCCCAGGCGTGAACCCTCGCAAGCAGCGAAGAGAACGGACGACGTTCACCCGCGCGCAGCTGGACGTGCTGGAAGCCTTATTCGGCAAGACTAGGTACCCTGACATCTTCATGAGGGAAGAGGTGGCTCTGAAGATTAACCTCCCTGAGAGTCGAGTGCAGGTATGTCGATATTATCCTTTATCTTCTTTAATTATATTCATAGAAGAAAGGAGTCCACTGCTGGACATTGGCCTCTTCCAAGTGTCGCTACATTGACAAGTCCTGAGCGATTCAACTAGCGGATTCCCATTGCCTTCAACAGGTAATCGGACCACCTTCTAGGAGGCCTTAAAACGTTCCGTCTTTCGGTACGCCACTCTAGAACCTTCCGATCCCATCCCATAGACAGATAGTCCATGTTCTGCGAGCAAATATTGTTAGATCCCAAATAATTTAATTATTCTGCACTAGGTCGGTAATTATTATTCAAAACTCGAGTGAAATCGGCAATATGCATTGTTTTCTTAACAATTAATGTAGTTTCCTTCTTAGGATCACAGTTCCGTCCGACCTGTAAATGGTTTAATTGAAATAAATGCTTTGAGTCTATCAAATTGAGAATGCATAATATGTTAGGTGGTATTGCTTCGCCTTTAAAGACGCCTTCGTTTTATCGTTTTTTGCTTCAGTTCTATCAAATTCAAGGCCTTCCTCCCAAGATTATCGTGTGAAGTAAGTTATCAAATTTTCATTTTTAACATCTTAACCAACATTCCGTGCACCTTGCACAACAAAACCTACTCATAATCATAATCTTGTTAATACATTATAAAATGACCATCAGTCTTATCAAGCAAGCGGAGAAAATCCGTAGATTATTAAGTTTCAATTAACTGGAGATAGCGCATCTAATACGTGAATATAATCCATCTTAATGTGAGCCACCCAAAACGCTATTAAAAATAAACTTATTATAAAATCTCCGACCACCAGTAGTCGGGAGACCGACTCGACTGATTTCTAATTCGTTCAAACGTTCAATTTATACCAACACGGATAGAGCATTAGCGAACCAATCGAATTACGTTCTGATTTTGAAATTTGAAAATCAAATTATTCGATTGTTTTGCGTTGTCGATAAGTACTTATAAAGCTTTTAAAAGGAATCCGTTATAAACATGGTGGTTGAATGGGAGTTTAAAAATCGAATGCATTTGAACAAGGGTGCGAATTGCGAAAAATTATAATGTGTTAAAAGTGTAACAGTGAATTTAATTTATACCGGTTTTATTCAGCTTATCACACTTCAGTGGTTGATGCAGAGTGTTCCAAGAAGCGGCACACAAAGTTTTCTCGATATTAGGTACTTAAGAGCCCAAGCCCGCGACTTCGTACGCGCATATTTTTTCTCGTTCCCGTAGGAATTTCCCGTTATCGTATTACCTATAGCTATCCTCATGAATGTGGCTATCATGTACAAAAATAATTTTCCAAATCCGACTGATAGTTCCAGAGATTAGCGCGTTCAAATAAACAAACAAATAACCTTTTTAGCTTTATTATATAAGCATACATTCATTATATGTAGATGTGTCGCTTGGAAAATGCTAGCACCACTGGGGAGTTTGTTGCGCCACTTCTTCTTCCCAGCTAAAACACTAGGAAGTGGTGACGGGCGGGCGTTTTGGGGGACTGTCTTTATGTAGAACTTTGACGTTCAAAAAGTGCTGGCACTCAGCCTAATTTGAATAAATGACTTTTTGACCGTTAACAACGTTCTTAAATGTGTTAAGTTTTCTGAATTTTTTAAATTTGTTTGTTAGTTGATTTTTGAAATCCTGTATGATCATTCAAGATTTTTAACACCTTATTTCTTGAAATGGGATCCTTTGCTAAGCATAAAAATAAACTTAACTATATAGTACTCCACCTTTCTATATTAGGGTCGGCTTCCAGTAGCCGGATGCATCTGAGTACCAGTATTTTGCATGGAGCTACTAACTAACCATAAATATTACCCCTTAGGAAGACTGGTGTTAGATTTCTTGCCCCCTGACTACCCGTAACGACTGTCAAAGATCAGCCGATGACAAATGACAGCCGGGATCAACAGCTTATCTCGCTTCTCGCAGCTACCGCGATACGTATGAATCTCGGTATGAAAAGATGGTCACCCATCCAAGGATCGACCTCGACAAGTGTTGCTTAACCTTGACGATGAACCCGATGGCAGTCGTATTTTTTGTTTTAATTAGTCTCCATAAATCAAAACAGAAGCAAAAGGCCATCTATTTGGCGTCCCTCATACATCTGATATGATTACTTCAAACAAATCGTAATTGGCCCGTTTAGATCGCACAGTCTGATACGAGAAATGTGCAAGGGAAACAGATACAGGACCAATGTAACTTGAAACTTCAGAGCGGCGCTAGTTGCAAAGGAAAGTGTCAAATTTAGGTTTAGTTCCGTGATTTACCGTCGGCCAAGTTATGTTGGGTTGTTTTTGGCAGATAAATGACGGTGTCATGCGTTTGTTCGTCAGTGGGTTGTTCCGGCAAGCAGTTCAAATAAATACAATAAATTATAAGTATTATAATATTTATTTTGTAACAAAGGCTAAATTTTTCACATAATTACTGTTTTAGCAGCTGTCAATCCGTGGTTTGTCATAAAAATCTTATTTTATGGCAAAAACAGCCAAATCGCAATAACGTTGTAGTCTCAAATAACGCGTTATTCCTTACTTAGGAACTAAACCCAGTATATTCATTTGATTTGTATTCAACACACATTTCCACATACTCTTTATGAATTCAAAGTCAATTCATTTATTTCAACTAAACCATTTAAATGCACTTTTGAACGTCAATTTTACAGTTTCAAAATACAATATTATAGTGACTCTAGTTGTCGGCACACTTCAAGCCACATGCTCCAACAAAGCAATAACAATACAATGAATAATTAGCATAAGCACCCAGCATCCCATCTGTCGCTTAATATCTAGCTCTTTTCACAAAAAAAACGATATTCACTCATTATTAGTTAAGGGTGGGGTAATCCTGGCTTGATGCTGCGAAGCACGTAACGACCTCTTGCGGATGCAGTGACTACTGTTTAGTAACGCTACTGTTTGTCGCTTAAGTTGTTTTGCCTCTGAAGGTGGGGTAAAAAGTACAAAGTGTTGGTTCTTGAGGTGAACATTGGTGTTTAATGTTTTAATGGCTAAGTTACGTAATGTAATCTGAATCGTTGTGTGTGTTAAATTAAAAACCGTGGTAGGACCTAGATATAGTTGTAAACTTCTGAAACAATCTTAACCTGTCAAAACGAAATAGCTCAATAGCTAATAACGCAACATGGCTGATTTCAACATGAAACATAACTCATTTTGCACCTAAATAGTTCCTTCTACTGCAAAAAAAATGACGTACCTACACAGCTACAACTTGATTTTAACTACTTAGCGGCCTCAAAAAAGTCGCCACTAATTCTTTCATCCCACAATTTAGTACACACAGCAAACAAAAAGAAAAAAAACATTAAAAAGGCACCCCTACCTCGGGCAGGAAACTCACGTATACTTGTAATAAATCACTTATAATCCGCTGCGCACACTGCAGGCGCGAACCCGAAGTAATTGCTTGCACGAATGCAGCGAACAAATAGTAGAAGGTATTAACAGTTGCTGGAAGCCATCGGGGTATGCTGTGAGGTTATGTCGGGGTAGGGTTCGGTTGGTAATATTTGCTTACTTGATGTTTTTATTAATTAACGGTAAAAGGTCACCAGAATGTCGTCAAAAAGAAATGTAATCTGAAAATCGATGATTTTTTTCTAATTTAAATTAATTTCCCTAAAACACGTTCATGAAAGACATGTCTAAATGTCGTCTATTATGGATACGCAGAAACAATCTTGCCAGAACCTCAATTAGAAACGGCGTGTTTGGAATTGCGTTCAACCACAAAGAATTAAATATTTCCTTTATTTATAACTACCCTTTTTTGCCAACAGGTTTGGTTCAAGAACCGAAGAGCGAAATGTCGACAGCAGCTCCAACAGCAGACCAACACCCAGATATCCAGTAAATCCACAACCAGCTCGAAGACAACAGTCGCCAACAGCAATATCAAAGCGTCCACGAGTTCCACTAAGATATCTACGTCTAAATCCCTCACCAGCTCCTCAAATGTACCAACAACACAAAATTCTAGTATCACAACCTCGTCTCCAAACCTTCCTATAACGCCGACGACGTCAGTCAGTCCTCCTATCAATGTCATTTGCAAGAAGGAGTCGGCAGGGACGAACTATGAAAGTTCTCCCCTGAACAAGAATAATAGTCTTACCTCTCTATCCCACTATAATTCTAACGAGCTCAGAATAAGTGGTAAAGAGACGTCCCCCTCCGAACCTGTATCCAACATCCATGGTTACGGAGTCACTCCTAAGCAAGAGCTGTACAGCAGTCCAAAGAGGCTGGACTATGCCAGCAAGTTGGATTACACGGAAAAGTTCGGGAGTAACCTGGTTAAGGACCAGTACAGCTCCCGGCTGACGGGGAATCTTACTCCTTTGGGATCGAACTCCTCGATTATGACCACGCCCTCTCCTCCTATCACCCCTCAGAGTATAAACGGACCAGGGAACGTGTACCACCCGGACAGTTACAACAGTTTCCACTGGCCGGGCAGTTCCGACTATATCCGGAGTTATTCAACATCGCACCATCACCAGGGCTACGGGCAGAGCGCGTATAATTCTCCATATTATCCTAGTCAGGTGAGTGTTTAAGTGAATCTTTATTTAGTATTTTAGGTTTTGATGGAATAGTTAATTTTATTATGGTGTATTCATTTGTGTAGATCCTTGAATGGTATAAATAAAGATGATTCGAATCTCACAATGCATTGCATTGCATAGTCACTGATTTTATTTACGAGTCGAAACCAATACACTAAATTACGGCTTGCATAAAATGTAAGAAAAGGTACAAACAAAGTACAATAACAAGAACTGATGGTAGGTACTTTTACGATATTGTCTCAAAATTAAAATGCCCTGTGGTAAAATAATACTTCAAAGGTTGTCTCGTTTAATCAAAAGAAAATGTTAGGTAAATGAAAACTGAGAAAACCTTTCTTCGCCTGGCAGCCAGCGATAATATAATTGAATGAATTGTTTTTCAAGTTATTTCCAGACCAGAAACTAAAAACATTTTTCTTATACGGATGTTTTATTTCATAATTAGATGGACAGATAAAAAATGTTTTAATAATAATGAATCAAGATTATTTTATTAATTAGCTAACCACAAAGTATTATTTTCAAAACTGAGATGTTTTTGTATTTTCAACCTTGTTATTAAACTCTTGCATAAATAGGATAGATTATTTTAACGAAAATTTGAAAATATTGCTAATCTGCCGGATCTGCACTATAAGATTGATGTGTCAATCATATTGATGAATAACGTTATTATTTTCACACATAATCGAATTAACTTTACTTTTTAATGAGGTATTTTTAATTCAGTCATAACATTTTAATTTTATCGGTTTGACGTAGACAAAAACTAAATCAATCAAATCAAAGAATTTGAAATTATTATTATTGATAGGCACACGTTTGACCGCAATCTCACCTGATGGTAAGCGATGATGTGGTCTACGATGGAGCATTTAATTTGCATAGAGATTTTTTTTTAAAGATTATTAGGTTATTCTATTTTAGCTCAAACAGGACAGCCAGATTATAACCATTTTGTCCTTCCAGATGGAGTACTTCAACGGTTCATCGGTGAACCAGACGCACGGCAGTCACCACGGCCACAACCTGACTGCCAACGGCAACCAGCTCTACAACCAAGTCTCCTTCGGGAACCCATCCCCACCGGGAGCGTGGGCATCCCACCACAACATCCTCTCTTCAGGCCCAGAGTCCCCAGAGAACCAGTCCCAGAACTCACCACATTTAAGCATGCTACAGGCATCGCAAATAACGAACTTTTCAAATACGGGGAACAGTTATTTTGCGCCAGAAAAGTATGGTATCAATATGGTTTAGTACATCTAGTCCTTTATTTTGTAGTTGTACATATTTCTTGTATAGTGGGTGTGTGAGAACGGTGCAAAGGGAGTTGGTATGTTTTTGAAACTTTTTACTTTTTCATATCTCTGTCGCTTAGGCTGTTTTGGGAGTTTTGAGTTTAAAATATTTTTGCTGATAAGCATCAACATTTTTTATTCAATACTTTCAGTAGGTACTATCAGTTTTTCTCTCGTATTTTTTTATAATTTTCATATTTTGTTTGTTTACTGTACTGTTGAAGAAATTACTTTTAGTTAAATAAAATATGAAAGTTAATAAAATACGATGTAAGTACATATCAATAAAATCGTATATTCAATTTATTTTAACAAAACATACAAATTCTTTTTGAATCGTTCGTATTTACTTCAAATGTAGAAAGCGTTATTATAATTATTGTAAATGTACATTTTTAACAAGACTTGCCATCATATTTAGAAACTTTTACTGAAATAAAAATAAGCAAAGTTATTTATTATTAAAATTTAGCAAATAATGTACCTTTAAGAAAACATCGACAAACACTAAATATGAACTCAAGTCTTGTTCAAATTATAATTTACAAAAAATACAGAAGTTTATTTTACATCTTAACGCTATTTCCTAACGATTTTCAACGAAAACTTAAACGTCGAGAGGCCTAATTGTGTGTATCGAAGAATACTTTGTTATAGAGTTTCTTATTTTTAGACATGTGAACGCCAACATAATAAAAGAGTGTTTATTAAAAAGGTAGAAAACTTTTGGAGGTTAACATTTTTTTTTCTTGGCGTTCAATATATGTAAAAGAAACACTCTTGAATTGTATAAAATTCATTTCCTATTTTTGCTTCCCTGCCCCCTGTAAAAAGAACACCCAAAATCATATCACTTATAATATTTAAAACGAGTTAACTTAGGCTAAATTTAGTGACGGAATTCGCTAAATTAACGAAATACACAGTCGTTACTTATATTAAAACCCAAAATCGTCAGCACCAATTAAAATAATAATCAAGACAAAAAACTTGAATGTTTGGCTGAGGTTTTTACTGTAATATAAAATAAAAATAAAAAATCTAAAAATAAGATCTATCATACACTTAAGATTCCTTATAGAAGCTATTAGTTTTTACTAGCACTCATTTTTCTTTTTTCATACCTCACTGCTGATTGTTACATAAATATAATTTAGTTTTAATATAAGTAACGCCACATAGTTCTATTGTATATAAATTGTATGTTAAGAGTTTTATTTTGTATATGTGTGTGCTACGAATGTATATGTGGGTTATTATTGTCTAGTTTTAAGTGATCGTATTTTTTTTATTTTTTAGACCAGTGACAACCCTGCCATAAGTATTACAAATAATTTAATTCATAAAACAATGAAAATAAGTGTAAAATTCGTGTCGCCATCTTTTATAGGAATTTATTATTATAATTAACATTTGTTTTGATTTTTTTTTCATCGTGTTTTGAATTAAATCGTATTTGAAAGAATTAAAAGCCTAAATTGCATTAAAATCTCTAAAATATTTTGTTCAAAATTATTACTTTTCTGCACTCTTAAGGAGGTCATTACGCTTATTTGTGTACAAAAAAAAATAAAACCTGAACAAAGATGGCGACCTGTTAACTATATTGGCGCCCATGACAGTTGCCGCCAAAATGGCAGTTAAAAATAAAAATGTCGTTCGCTCGAAGTCGAGTTTTCGAGCCTAATAAAATCACATGAGAGTAATTTAATGAGATTATTAGTTAATTTATATTATTTTACAAATAAAATGGGATAATTTTGTGCGAGAATATTGTTGCTAATCTCTTTGTTAGTGACTGAGAGTACCGCGCGATTGGGGTTGCTTAAACACCGAAGTACTTACATTTTTATATTTTTTTTTTATTACAAGAACCGATATAATTCTATGGTAAACTTGCCTCTTTTCCTCAGAACTTGGGACACATTCCTAAAGGGGAAACATACAATAAAGTATGTAATAGGTATTGTTTATTAACTTATGGTTCGCTAATTACGATATTTTAGATCCCTAAGTGGAGGCGATACAGTCATTTTTTATTTTTATTTTTTTAACTTCATATTAAATAAATAATTTATTTTAATATTTTTTTCTTTTTAAACAAGAGTAGAATAATTTTATTTTATAGAACGATTACGATCGATGTTTAAGGGATGCCAGCGCCATAAACAAAATTCCCAACTTTGTAGTTTTTAAATGTAATGAAATTGTAATTTATAGTAAATATTAAGCTTGGACATAGCTAAATTAGTTAAGTACATTACTTGTACGGTTCGATGAAGAGTCAGTGTATTTTTTTTAAATTAAGTTGTATTAATTATTAACTGATAGCTATTGAAATATTGAATCCGAATATATGCATATAAAATACATTTCTTTGTGTTTCATTTTGGACAAATTCCTGAAACAACAACTACTCCAAGTTAGCTCCAGCATCTAGGTAGGTATCATCAGCAACTCTATCAGAAATGTTAAAATACATACCTAAGACCTAGGTACGCAAGAATTTTCAAGGAAAACAATAAATGTTCCCAAATAGTTTTTCTTGTCTGACACAAATCAAGGAAAATAATATTATTATGACAACATACAAAACATCGAATCTATAACACTTCCAGTAGACAGCGATGCGGAATTTTTTGACGCCAGGTTAATTTAGTTGGGAGGTCATATTTTTATTTCTAGTGTACTTATAGTCAAATCAAAATCACCGTCTACAATGGCAAAATGGATTAAGTGCCAAAATAAATGAGGAAAATAATGTTTGACAGTGAAAGACTTTTGGTTGATTCAAAGTTACACTTATAAAACGTCAGTTCCAGTGCCCGGTTCATAATTGTTATTTCCTATAAAGAAGAACCGGCAAGAAACCGGCAAGAAACTCCACTGTTACTCGTTACTAAAACTAAAGGCAAGACAGGGCAATCAACAAAAAACAGTGGCAATCTGGGAGTGCCGACAACGTGAAAACTTGAACAAAAATGCCCAACGCGCCTCGATTCCAGATATAAAATCATAAATATCTCGAAAACGGTAAGTCCAATCGTAAAAATAACCAAAATTTGGGCCCCCTTTATGAGGCCCCGTAGGAAGATCCATAAGACCTGAATTCATAATAAAAAAAATAAAAATAAAAAAAAGACAATTACGTCTGTATTTTTTTAATTGCATTCCCATACCCCCACTACAAGTAGAATACGACGTTTTACACATAGGTGTCGGTTACGGTAACAGTGTCGCGAGTTAGATGGTTTTTTCCCATCTCAAAAATGCCCAACGCACCTAAAGAAGTTTTCACTTCAAAAATAATAGTACTTATCTGCCTCAAGAATACAAGATTCCTAAGTAGGTACTACGCAAGTCTCAAAACGAATACTCGTGGCTAAATAATAACAGTCGCACTGATTGATCTTCGAGGTTAAGCAACGCTTGCCGAGGTTGGTCCGTGGATGGGTGACCATCTTAACATACCGAGACTCCTACGTGCATCGGAAAGAACGTAAATTCGCGGCCGCGACTGTCATTTGTCAATCTTTGACAGTCGTCAAAGACAGTTAGAAGACAGAAAACCTGACACAAAGTTAAGCTTAACAAGAGTATGACACTAGACATCCGCTGTTTGGTGCACAACTACCAACTCAAAGACTGAGTAGCACACACAGCTTCCGCAAATCGGCAGTCTCGCTGCCAGGAAACCTAACTGACGCCCGCTGCAAACTCTGGCAGGACACTTCTTCCCCACCATGAACTATTTGCCACCAATCGATCATATTCCCGTAGAGTCTAACCTTCCATGGTCCACTTGTAAATCCCTGAACTGACTCAGAACGCAAGTAGGAAGGCTCTCCGCCCGAGCGGTGCCGCTGCGGTTTAATATATACAAATGTCCATGGTGATGTGTATATGTCACCGGAAAAATGCAGACTCCGTAAGATTGTAATAAATCTTTACTAGATTACAATTTCTCGATATATTATGAAAAACATATTTTGTATACAAAAATTCCATCCAAATTCAATAGTTTAAAAGAAGTTCAAAAGAAGTTTACAATTTCGCGCGATATTTTACAATCTTACGGCGTTTGCAATTTTCCGGTGTCATATACCTATACTGGAGCGGCACCGCTCCGACGTCGCAGATTGCAGATGTAGACATAGGTCGTACTTGCAAAATCGAATGCGTACACTAAAACGGTACCGTTGCAGCTCCGCAAAATTGTTGCGACGACGCGTACTACCTGTGAACGCTCATGCGGCAAAACGGTTGCGATGCGGTGCCACACCGCACCATACCACACTGTATGGTCCCTCCCGAAGGTGTCATTCCAGCCTCGCAAAGTAGGGCTACCGTGACGGATCAACTGCAGGTTGTGTTACTGCCGGTCGATTCTGTAAGCATGTCGAATTGAAGGCTCGGGCGAAGTGATCACGAGGTGAGTTGTCAATCCATATAATCAAGATGTCACATGATCAAGAAGTGAGATGATTGACAGCTCATCTCGTGATCACTTCACCAAAGCCTTCACTTCGACATGTTTACAGAATCGACCGGTTGGGTTGTGGAGGTAAGATAGCCAGTCGCTCCATGGAAAATACTGGTATTCAGCTGTATCTGGTTAGAATGGAAGCCGATACCAATATAGTTGGGAAAGTCATAGTTTTCAAGTCACGAGCCCTCCTGAACTTATATACTAAACAATGAGAATTACCAGAAACTTTAGACAAACTGCCATTCCATATGTATGTGTAAATCGGGCTGGTTTCCGCAACTCCACGACTAAGCGCGTATTTTGCGTTCAGGTGGGACAAATGTGTCATTCGATACACCCCAGCTCCCCAAGGAAGGCCAGCAACGCCTTGGTGTTACTAACTATCTCACAGAGGGTACCTGGGTTTCCGAAGTACTTAGCCCTGTAATCCGCGACTACCGGGCAGCTTAGAAGCAGATGTGCTGTCCTCCTCCATGCAGGCCCTGCAGAGTGGGCTGTCAGTGACTCCTATGACATAGAGGTGTTTATTAAAAGACCTATGGCCAGTTGTGATGGCTGTGACTGTACGCAACTGTTGTTTAGCAAGGGCTGCAACTGCCATTCTATCAGCGAATGTAATTTTCGAAATGCTAAAATACAGGGGAATGATCAAGTGACATTTCTACAGCGTTTGTCAATCCCATTCATTTTTGACATTTCAACTATCGCCTAGAGCCTCAGGTGCTTCTATCTTGAAGAAATATAGTAACATTTAGGCAGTACAAAAAGACAAATCAATAGCACACATTCATTAATTTCACCTTAAAAAGTATCAGCAACAAAACTAATACCGGCCGGTGCGCGGTGCTTCGTTCCAATGCGGTCGCCACTCGCGTGCCAGTAACTCGAGCCGAGTTCGACGACTGAAGCCATCGCGGACGTCCTACAACGTCCAGCGACGTGACCCGCACGACTCGAGGACGATACGACACCTTTAATTACGGTAATTGGTACTACCTTGGGACGGTGGAAAGTTAAGTTAATCCAGTGGAAAAACAAACAGACCTTGGGTGAGGAAAATGGATTTAGCAGGTGAAAAGTTGTTTTTTTTCTTCCATAATGTGATGTTAATTGTATTTTTTTGCGTTTTCTAAAAGGCATGGTTGCTAACGTTTCACTGAAATGTAGCTGTCTTAAAAGCCCTACATTACAGTGGGCTGAAATACATGAAAGCCATTATAGATGTAAGTTATACGTAAATAGGTATTATTGAGAGGTCTGTGTTCAGTAGTAATCATTTCTGATGTATTTATTGCTTTTACTGTTCCATGAGTGTAACGGCACCAAATCGAAGTGTTAACGTAAACTTTTACTAATATCAATTTGTATAAAGGAAGTTTATTGTTACCAGACCATACCAGACGGCATGTAGAGTGTTACTACAACTATCGATCGATCGATGGTGTTGCCGTTGCTGAGGACTGGGCCAAACATAAAATTTGATAATTGTATTTGCCACCGACACACTAAAAAGAAGATCGATCGACGTTGATCGATTGGTGTGGTAGCTTTGGTTGATCGAAGAAATAAATAGAAACTCTCGATCGACGACGACTAATTCATTCTACCAACGATCGACGATCGATCGATTGGTGTAGTAGAGTCTATAGATCGACGACGACTAATCCATTCTACCATTGATCGATTGGTGTGGTAACACCCTTATCCAGTTTTACGTAATACAAATTATCGTTTACTTTAACACGATCAATTAATTACGTATAAAAACACGCACTAAAGCCACAGATGTTAACGCAAGTGAACGTTAACGTTCACGCGATTATGTATCTAAAGATAGAAAAAAGAAGGATAAATTTATAAAAAATCTCAGAAATTTCATATAATAGGCTCTTAGAGCACCTACCTGAACGAATACGTAGTACATTTTGTGCAGTGGCGAAAGTTGGTTATTGCGGCCGAGGTGGGATAGACGCCCAGCCGAAGGCGAGGCCGTTATGGAGCCGAAAAACTGCAAATAAAAATGGCCATGTGCCACAAACGTTGTTTTTCAACACAATACATATACGAACATATGTAATATTCAGTTCATCTAAAAACTGTTTATGAAAAATGGCTCGCGGATTTTTTTCGTTCGCCGACATCGATTTTCGATGCTGTTGACGGGCTCGTAGCGGGGGCTGCCCGGCGACCAGGCTGGTGTGATAAATACAATCAATTGAATAGACGGGGGCATACCACCAACTTTTTCGAGGGCCAGGAGCCAGTTTCCGAGTGTTTAAAAAAATATTGTCTAATTCAACTCATTTCACCTGTGCTATTCTGCCGGTCGATTCGACATGTTTACAGAATCGACCGGCTGTAAACATGTCGAAGTGAAGGCTTGGGTGAAGTGGTCACGAAGTGAGCTGTCAATCCACATAATCAAGATGAGTTGACAGCTGACTTCGTAATCACGTGCCGGGGCCTGTTTCTTAGTGTGTGCTCTTAGGAAAAAAAATAGTAACATATTCAAGTTTGTTACTCAATAACGTCAGAATGGCTGAAAGGATCAGGATGTATTTGACACAGAGATAGATAATAGCCTGAAATAGCACATTTTTATCCTGGGAGTATAGTATGTGGAACCATCGATATGACAATAAATGAAAACACTGGCAATACTGGTTCATAGGAATATTTTAAAACTTATAAATCCGGTCACCGAAATTAAAAATAAATTTTCCAATTGCATTAAACGTCCAAATAACTCCAACTAGTTCAAGATTAAGGATAATCAAACTATTATTCTGACGAAATATTCCAAGCAGTCCGTTGCAGTTAGTGACATCAAATCTGTGATAAACGACAACATATTCGTATGAACTCGTATTGCCAGTGTTTTGAATTATTGTCCTATCGTCGTCTCCACCTTTAAGATTTTATGTATGTTTGTATATAACTCGGGCTGGTTTCCGCAACTCCACGACTAAGCGCGTATTTTGCGTGCAGGTGGGACAAATGTGTCATTCGATACACTCCAGCTCCCCAAGGAAGGCCAGCAACGCCTTGGTGTTACCAACTATCTCACAGAGGGTACCTGGGTTTCCGAAGTACTTAGCCCTGTAATCAGCGACTACCGGGCAGCTTAGTAGCAGGTGTGCTGCTGTCTCGTCCTCCTCCATGCAGGCTCTGCAGAGTGGGCTGTCAGTGACACCTATGACATAGAGGTGTTTACCCATGGCCAGTTGTGACGGCTGTGACTGTACGCAACTGCTGTTTAGTAAGTCTTAGGGCTTTTTTCGTGAAACGGCCGTCAATAGAGGGAAGTGCCTCTTTGGCCTGCCTACACTCACCATGGTCAACAAGCTTGTGATGTTTATCACTAGTGCGTTCCCTTACCAAAATCTACTACCCTTAGGATTATTCCACACATTCCCGGGGTCGAAGCCGCATTTTAAAAAAAATTGTCTAATTCAACTCATTTTACCACGGCACATGTGCTATTCTGTACCAGCACTTCAAGCTCACTCCACCTAAGATATCTCGTTGAGTCATCTCCACGGTGAGATGTTTACAAAATGAACCAAGGCTGATGATAAATCAAAGTAGCTTATTAAACTCCTCTGATCTACGTTTTTTCTATCAAAATATCAGGGACCCAATTTTCCTGTTGTCACAAGAATTTCATAAAGAAGCGCATACGCACAAAACATTTTGGGAATCATTTCTTTGCGCGTAGGTACAGCTAAGACGTGGAATTCTCTGCCGGAGTCTTGGTCTTCGTGTGTACTCTTGGGAAAAAAATATTAGTAACATATTCAAGTTTGATACTTAGGTAATCACGTCAGAATGGCGATCCTTTCAGATCAGGATGTAATTTGACACAGAGATAGATTATAGTCTGGAATGACCTCATTTAAATAAAAAACTAATAATTTAAACTAATACTTTTTAGGCGCTCTCTAGTCCAATGTGCAGCGTAACAAAGTCGCTCACAATCTTAGGTCAGCCGTTGAACAAATTGTATCGATTGTATTTGTGTGTAGTCTGAGATTCCGGCCGGGACCACTCATCCGTCACCGTTTGCTTTTCCGTCTGGAGATTAGGATTCGGATCCTACGTGAAGGCTAATTGATTCCGAAGGTTTCGTTGGAGACGAGGAAACGTTGATTGAATTAGAAAGGAGAATGATTTCTTTCAGTAATTGCTTTTTCTTTGAAATATGAACGTGTTGCGGGATAGTTCGAAAGAGTTACCGCGGCCCTGGGACGCAATGGGCAATTGAAGGAATCAGGATCAGTTTTAGTCAGTAAGAGTTGGGGTCATTTGATGATTTCCCATCCTTAAAAAAGCCTCCCACAAGGTGGAATGATGAACACTGATCGTTGTGTTGAATCTTCGATGTGGTGACACTTGGGGGAGGCCTAAGTTTTTAGAGTTCCATACCCAAAGCGTAAAACGGGACCCTATTACTAAGACTTCGCTGTCCGTCTGTCACCAGGATGTATCTCATGAACCGTGATAGTTAGACAGTTGAAATTTTCACAGATGATGTATTTCTATTGCCGCTATAGTAACAGATACTAAAAAACAGAATAAAATTAATAATTAAGGGGGCTCCAATACAACAAACGTGATTTTTTGCGGTTTTTAGAGATAATGGTACGGAACCCTTCGTGGGTGTTTTTAGTTTTATTATTATTGACAGACTCGCGTTTGACCACAATCTCACCTGATGGAAGGCGATGAAGTGGTCGACGATGAAGCACGCTTACCTAGAAGTAACCTATTCATTCTTGACTTAAAGACACCCAGTTTGTAGCAGCCAGGAAACACAGGGAGGGAGGGAATTTCACTCATTAGCTATGATAAACATACCTGGGGTATCGCACAGTGGATATGCATGACAAGTGATGCGATTGGCTGTTGAAATTTCATCACAGCACCCAAAGAACATTTGATTGAACTATGGAGTTTCTTGTCCGTTTTTCTCCATAAGAATCTACCTTTCCGAATGGACAGTAGAGTCACTTTATTAATGTTACATTATTATTTTACTGAACTGTAAACGATGACGTTCAAAAGTGCCGTTTAATGGCCTAATTGAAATAAACGTTTTGACTTTGACTTTGATAACTTGTCTTACAATCTGTAGTGATTGAAATGGCAGCTTTAACTAAGTTCTTTCACTTTGCTTGCATATGCTCTTAACTCAATTAAACGTAAACCTGTAATTGTGAGAGCCTCGTAGTAGGGCAGATGGTCAGACTTTCGGGATTCTGACTGCCCGTCATGACTCTCCAAATTCAAATGATAGCCGAGACCAAAGGCCCTATAATTTTTAATAAAAGCTCTATAAATTAATCAGGTTATACCTCTGCTGTATCTGTCACCGGAAAATTGCAGATTTTATAAATCTTTATTAGATTTTCTCGATAGATTATGAAAAAATCATTTTGTATACCTACAATAAGTCCAATCTCAATTCAATAATTTCTAAAATATCCGTGTCTCAACAAGAAAAAAATCAGTTTACAATTTCAGGCGATATTTTACAATCTTACATTTCAATTTTCCGGTGACATCTACACAAATAGTAGAATTTATGTATATTTTATATCCTATAGGCTAAGTACATTTTTTCGAAGTAAGAAGTAGGCATTTAGCCTCAACGTTACTGTATCTTTAGAATTTTCGAAATTCGATTTCGCACTTCTAGAAATGATCTACCCCCTAAAAAAATAAGCCGCACGGGTCGATCTCCAAGGTTAAGCAACACCTGCCAAGGTTGGTCTGTGGATGGATCTTAACATACCGTCCCGGGTCCCGGCTGTCATTTGTAGATCTTTGGTAGTCGTTACGGATTGTCAGAAGCCAGTAAATCTGACTCCAGTCTTGCCAAGAAGTACCGTGTTACCCAGTTAATGGTTTGTAGAGGTCTGGTAGGCAGCCGCTCCACGTAAAATACTGGTATATTCGGCTGAATACCGGTTTGACTGGAAGCCGACCCCAATATAGTTGGGAAAAGGCTAGGCAGATGATGAAACAGTAGTTTATCATCATCATATCAGCCGAAAGACGTCCACTGTTGGACATAGGGCTCCCCCAAGTATCCATCGGCTACCCGTGACCCTCACCAGGTCATCGGTCCACCTTGTGGGAGGCCTACCAACGCTGCGTCTTCCGGTACGGGGTCGGCACTCCAGAACTTTCCTGCCCTTCTTCGCCCGAAGGATCGCTAAACTGAAGTGGCAATGGGCAGGATATTGCTCGCAGGTGATCGATAAGCCGAAAAAAATCTGGAATAGTGGTTAATTTACACAAATTTATAATAATTAATTAATTGTATTTATTTTTAATAATTAATTAATAATTAATTGTGTACAAACAATTCATTGGGTATCAAAAAATTCATCATCAACATCGCTGTCTATCAGAAAAGTGCCCACAACACAAGCAGAATTGCCTCGTTGAATGACAATCTGATTCGTTGACCGAAGAAAAGGACCAGCCCTCTGGTCCGTGAAGTTTTACACAGTTAGTACCGTTTAAAACAATGAAATTGTTCATTTCCTGGTCTGCATACTACGGTAGTTCTCAGTTTGACGTTAAATGTCTGCAGTTTGACCTTCGAATCGTATAATACCAGCAGATTCAACTAAACTATCAAGATGGTTCGCAACCCGGAAGTTTATAGGTAACTTCACCCTGTGACATCCTGCAGTGAATTACTCTCGAGTCACAAGAGAATACATGTAGGTACTTTTAACTATTAAGTAGGTACATCGACAAATGTAGAATCCGAGTCATAGAATACATAGGAGTGATTCTCCTCTCTTTCACGCTATTCATATTCCAAGTTTCATCAAACGGTAAGTAAAAAGTACACCCAAAAAACCTATTGAATTTTTTTGTAAAAAAATAAATCCGTTTTTTAATAAACTCCCGACTGATATTCAAAGACACATCAAAACTAGTGTCACACAAAAAATGTCAGAGCAATGTCGTCGAAATTCGTCCCCCAGCTCGGTTGGACTTCTTTAAAATTAGCTGTTTAGACGGGCCCGCTGAATTGTGCGACACACATAGCTATACGTTACAAACGCAAACTTTACTTGTACCCACGTAGATATTCCCTGGAAAATGTATTTTTATTTTACTGTTATTCGGGCTAACTTACCGAAATGGCACGAAGAAAAATGGTGCTTGTCGCTTGAAGTTAGACGTCAAAACGGAATGGAGGGAAAGGGAGTTAGTACGTTTGAATTGAGAACGCCCCGCGTCGAGCGTACGCAGTAATGTTTGCAGCTGTATATAGTGATGTAGTGGCCTCTCGCTCTAGCGGGTGGGTTGTTAGTATAGTGCTGTCTCAGCCGGGTGCGGAGTTAAGCCGCTTATCTGCTGCCCGCACGCCGCACCCCTCTCCCCCGGCTGCTGCGCGTAACACGTCACATTCTGCAATTCGTTTGCTTTTCATTATTTTTTATTTCGTGTAATAATAGTTAGCTATAAAATACGTTTGATTTATAGTTATAGTGGATATAATTATTACTAGCACCTAGTAAATGAGACTATTTTGAACGGCAGCCAAACCAAATAAGCCGGTATTGAGGCAATACATAAAAATCCAATTTGGATATTATGTTTAGGTATTTAGCTTAGTGTGTGGTATTAATAATAATACCACAGATAAATGTAAATACCAGTCAGCAGATAAATATCAGTCTTTTAAACTGTATGTATCCCGTCGATTGGTAGCTAAATGTCAGATAACAGATAAAGTGGGAAGTAGTTTATTTCTGAAGGTACCTAAATATAGGAGGTACCAATCACCTACTTTCATAATAATATATTAATATTCTGCCTAGTTTGGCCAAGTAAAAAAATCGTAGCATGTTTACTAATGTATTAATCCATACTAAACACAAGACTTTTAAATTAAAAGAAGCTGATATTTCTAGAAACATTTGTAACTGAAAAAAAAAAATACGATTCAGTAGTTTGTTTCTTTTCGAGACTAATTTAATAAAGAAGTAAAATTGCTAGTTTAGGTAAACGTTTATAAAAGTAAATCTTTTGAAAGCTTCACTTTCGGTGAATACTAGGTACTTTTTATCCCAGAAAACTGCACGATTCCTATGGGATAGGGGCCACACGGGAAGCCGCAAGAATATACTAGCCACAAATCAATAATATCATCATTACATCATCTACAGCCCGACTTCGCCCACTGATGAACAAAGGTCTCTCTTTTCCTGGGCATTATCACCATGATCCTGTGGCATCCTCATCCAGGTTCTACCCGCGATGGCAACAATGTCGTCTACCCATCGCTCCGGCAAACAACCAACACTTCTTCTTTCAAATAAAATAATATAGGTAATGTCTTCTATTAATAGATACTTCAATTTTCATATTATATAATGCTGGTGGTATTTTACTCTTAATACATCACGTTAACACGTAGGTGGGTATTGAAGCCCACCTGTTTATATTTGTTGGAAGTCATGTTGCTTCCTTCCTGACTCGTAGTTGAATAAGAGCTCCCACGATGATAGCTATTTGTGGCGCCAACTAGTGTGACGTCTTTGCTTTGAATGTAAGAAAATAAGAAGTGAAAGATATTGTATGGTTTGGAGGATTTATTTGCGCGTCATTGAAATCTATTATTACAGGTGTACAAAAAGTGAACTTAGAGGTATAGGACGAAACCTTACATAGTACTGCCCCCGAACTAATTTCTTTAACATTTTAGACCGTAAGGATGGAAGTTATGCCATCTTTATTCATTCCTCTTTACTGTAGGATGTGGGGCAATGTTATATAAACTGTGATCCTTTTACTTTTTTTCTTGTGCCTGAAATCACAGATTAAAAAGAATTCAAACTTTCGTTTTCTTCTTCTCATCGTGACAATACCTACCTATTTACATTGAGTCTGGCTTCGGTTGACATGTTTAAGTAGGAAGTTTCTGCATGACGACCGGTCAATGTGGCGACGCTTCGGGAAATTCTTATGTAACAATGGACAATTAACATCGTTTTACAGAAAGGAATGCAATTACTAGAAAAAAAAAACTGTCAAATACTGCCAAACTGTCAAATGAGTTTTAATATCTTTCTAAAATTCTGTACAAAAAAAAAGGGAATTAAGAATCATTTAATAATGTATTTTTTTGAAAAAGCTTGTATTTACATGTGTTTTGGTTTCAGATTGTTCTTTAAAGTTCTGATTATAAGTACATTTAACTTGACAATGGTTATCTGTAGATGTTTAGGTATTGTGCCAACTCAGATGTTTGCTACCAATGTTCATGTAAAAATAAGCGCCTTTCAGTGACAGTAGCATCCATAGGTGTAATTATAATGCAGTTATTTTTTATTCTTCATTTTACATGTTATACTTACTTTCATCTTTTTCATAAAACTACACACCACGTTAATCCTAACACTACGATCAATGTATAACTAAACAACAAAAACACTACTATAAAACCTCATTTTAAATCGTTGAAGTACAAAATCTTTCAGAATGAGGCTTCGAGCTATATATTACAAGAAGCGCGGCCAAGCGCACTCTCTCTCCGTCTCCTATATAAATACGTACGTATATATACGCGTTATATAAGGACAATCGATCAACAGTGTATTTCAAACCAATATCCCTGGCATATATTCATTTTGAGAAAGTTTTCGAGGTCGGTTAGTAAGGCATAGACATTAGACAACTACTACTCTTGGGCTGTCTGAGAATAGCGAGAACTCCTTGGTAAAAATAATGAGGACAGATAAGGAGAAGCTCGTAGCTTAGTAATTCCAGCTGGGTCGACTTTTGAGGTTAAGCAACAATGGCCGAGATTGGTACGTGGATGGGTGACCAACCATTACATATCGAGACTCCTCAGTGCTAGTAATCATTTCTTGCTAGTTCTTTGGCAGACGTTACGGTAGTTAGAAACTAGAAAATCTGACACCAGTCTTGCCAAGGGGAGGAGACTCTTGGAGGTCAGATAAGCAATTGCTCCAAGTAAAGTACTGGTATTCAGCTGCATCGGGTTAGACTGGAAGACGACACCAACATAGTTTTTTTTTTTAAGGATGGGAAGTCGTCAAATAACATCTTCCGCTCTGGGTGGAGGGCAGGGCGTGTCAGACTCTTACTGACTAAAATCCGTTTTCCTTCTAAAACCCTTTGCGGTCCAGGGCCGCGGTGACTCTTTCGAACAAATTCCGAAACCCTGAACCCCAACATATTTGGGAAAAGGCCGGACAAGGTTATCTGAGAATATTTCATGCCTTAATAGAAGTATCTGCAGGGTCGTAGGAGGAAACCTACTACCCTCTAATCTCGAATTTCTCTAATGTTACTTACTGAACGGATTACAAAAATCCTCCACTTAGGTATACAAAGCTGCACTTTTTTGCCGTAAGTCTTGCTTTTTCGGATGAATTAACGATTCCCATGGCGCCGCGGTACCCGCAGCCACGAGACCACGGTAGCGAAACCTAAAGCTAGCTAGATTATAAACCCCTAGATGAGAAACAAAACAACAACACGTGGTAGATATGGCAGAACATGCCTATGCTACAAAATCTGTAAAGACAAAATATATGGGTGTGGTTGATACATACATAAGTCATATATAAAAATTCAATAATAAAAATAAAAAGATCTGTTATGTCAGCTCAAATTCTGTGCAGATAAAAGTCTGTATCGTATGGACCCACCATTAGTCTAAATCAGGCATCACGTCATCTATTTTGTAGTCTATAAAATAATGAATTACGACTTTAATTCAATAATTAATTTTATAATGTCAAAATAACAAAATGGGGGTCACAGAAACGGTCAATAAATTGATTTTAAATCATCAGTTTTATTTGGACACTAAGATCTATAAATCTTTTAAGCCCTATTATTAAATTAAATCTTTTAATTTTTATTATGGATTAATTAGTTTTCATTTTTTTATCAGCCTTCAAAGGAGTGAACAGGTATTTTCTGGTCTCGCTCGTTTCATCGCTGACCTCATCCATCGCTTTCCATCAGGCGAGATCGAGGTCAAACATGGACTAATCAACAAATAAAGAAAATTGTGAAGAGATCCTTTAAACCGTGTTCAGCCTCGTGTTTAAAACAAACTCCAAGCTGGTCATAGCAAAAAAAACAATCGCTATATACGTTTTTATAATTCGAAAAAATGTACGTTATAATAAAACCTCGTATATTTTAGGTTTATGCCAATAGTAGGCAAAGTTTTCTCCCATTTCCTTCTCGATGTCTCCGCAATACTACGTATCCCCTTTGTCTGACAGTTCGCCATGTATGACGTCGGGCCAGAGTTTTGGAAAGCCCAGTAATACCACTCTTAAGCAAGTATGGTTTGATGACTTGACCCATCTGTGGTGCAGGGCTATTCTGTAAAAAGATTTTTATTAATTAAAAAGATATTTTACAGAATTCGAAATTTAAAGTCTTTAAATTGACACTGGCAACTTACAGTCTGGATACAATTTCCGAGCAAAAATCAGCATAAACAAAGAATGTAATTATTAAACTGCGTTAAAAAGTAAGAGCTAGCCCCAAACGCCTCAATAGATTCTTTCTATCGTTCCCGGTTCTGTGCCACTTTTTGCCAGTTCCTAAGGAAGACATCCAAGTCGTCCCGCCATCTTTATTTATCTATTAATTTATTTCTTATTATCTTCTTCGTTTTTTCTACAAAACCGCCTAAGGACTACTCCTTAGGCTTTTTATTTGTCTTAAAGCTAACTTAACGTTTGTTCTTGTTAGTTTTTAAATATTTTAGCACATAAACAGTTACAAATAAATAAAGAAACGTAGCTAGGTAGACCTATATTGCAACAACATAACTCGACGAAACAGCAGTCAATCTGTGACGATCCGTATAATCTGTACCTCGACGGAGCCGCATTACTATCTGCACAATATGCTCGCATAATGCCCAGGCTATGGGAATATTGTCCAGCTAGGCATAACATGGTATTATATTTAAACTAGACTAAGACTATTATCATATTCTGGGCTAGCTGTATTGTGGATGTTGTTAACTCAAGTATAATTTATTTACTGTTTTTTTTATGAAAAGTAGGCAATGTGTTTGTCAAGGGATACTCTTGTTGATTAGTCAACATGTAAGTTTGATTACACGTCATTTCTAAAGCTTAGGCTTAGGCTTCTGGCTTAAGGCTTAGATCCTATGTTTCGGTTAAAAATGTATTTGGTAGATCCATTATAATCTTTGATAGTAACAACTGGGCGAACTGCACGTTTTTCTGATGGTGCAAATTGACCCGTCTTGTTAGCACTTGTTAAGCAGATTCTTCATTCACATTCTCTTTATAAAATTTCTGTAACCAGTTGTTTAACAGAAATTATTTTATGAATAGGTAAGACTAGATTCTTGGTAAATACGTCTAGCTCCCGGGGTTGACTAATTTCCCAATCTTTATATCCCGAAACTTCAAAAAAGTCCTCTATTCCCCTCTACAAACAAAAAAGTAATATCGTTCTAAAATCAAACCTAATACGAATACTTGAAATGGCAGAACAAAGCAGAATGAGTAGGTGTCATGGCGCGTGTTTTATAAACGACGCCACGGCGCCACTCCGCCACTCTATGGTCATTCAAACAAATGGGCTATTCACTGATATTTCGCAATTGAGTCGACCGGTTTGCTTTGACTATGGTTGGTGCGGTAGAGAAGTGGGGTTCATTAAGTTTTTGACAACTGTGTTGTTTTGTTTTTGATATTAGAATATGATTTAG
Source organism: Mamestra configurata (assembly GCA_002192655.3). NCBI lineage: Eukaryota > Metazoa > Arthropoda > Insecta > Lepidoptera > Noctuidae > Mamestra > Mamestra configurata. The sequence continues at coordinate 108,814 of NDFZ01005121.1, read as the reverse complement.
ATAAACTTTGGTTTACATTCTTAAAAGTGGTATTTATTTGTAAGTAAGTTAAAAACAACACTTTTACACGTCAATATTATTTGGTAAGTTTAAACTCGATGAGGCCGGTGTTTCCTAGCTGACTACCCTGAACTCAGAACTCAAAGTCTCTTTTATAGTCCATAAAATCCTTATTGGTCAAGTTATATAACAACCATATAGTAGGTTAATATCTAAGGTGGTGTTTTGAAGAAAGCACCAGACAGATTTCAGTCGACCTCTCCAAACCGTGAAAGCATTTATCAGTTATCATCTTAAATTACCATTAAACACTGACTGGTTGCTTTTTGAATGAAAACTCTTAGTTAATTCGTTGCTTTTCAGTCCTCATTCATCTGTAATTAAACATAGCCCTAAACTCGGTTGAAGTAACTTAATACTGCCATTCACTCAAGATTAAATAGAGAACCAGACGCCCTATAAAAAGGTCTAGGTCACCCTTTTCTGAAACTATTTTCATGTAAGTATATCATTTACTAAAATGTAATAAAAGCCTGTTAAAAACAAATATTTGTAGATCTTTGGCAGTCATCACTGGTAGCCAGGCTAGGCAGATTGATTAATTAAAAGCGAACTAATACCCATCTAAATTTAAACTGGAACCAAACCCCGTCTATCCTAATTGCCACAAAGTCTCTGAACGCCATGGTACAATAAGTTAAGCAGGTACCTCATTGCCTAGCCTTTTCCCAACTATATTGGGGTCGGCTTCCTGTCCGGTTAAGCAGTAACCAGCCTTAGTGTGCTGAACTGCGAGTGGTCATCGTCAAAAAAAAAAAAAAAAAAAGTCGGCTTCCACTCAAACCGGATTCAGCTGAATACCAGTATTTTACTGCCTACCAGGACCTCCACAACTCGGTAACTGGGTAACACGATCGTCCATGGCAAGACTAATGCTAGATTTCTTGTAATTAAAGCAGGTCTCTATCTGCTTAAAATAAAACATCACAGTCTTAGTTACTAGCAGTTTCCCGCAACTTCTTCCGCGCCGAACTCGTAAAACAGCACAAATGAAAATTTCATGGGATTGCAAATGCATTTAGTAAAAAGCTGATATTTTAATATTTCAAACATACCCTTTTATATATCTATTTATATAGACACGGACAAACATCCACCAACACATACGCTGCAGGTATAACGTACTTGCGGTCTCCTTGATTCACGTACGAGTAGGTAGCAGTAGCATAATCGAATTAAAACGAACTCAAACAAAGCTAAAGGTTAAGGTCTCCGTCATTTGTAACTTAAAGGTCACTGACAAATCGTGACAGACTTGCATTATACATAATTGTGTTTGTTTGGAAAAATATCTCCTGGGAATGAACATTTTTTTGATATTCTACATTGTCCCACTGCTGACCAAAATCCTCCTCAAAATTATTACGGGTATCAAAAGTCAAAAGTCAAAAGTCAAAAGTCAAAACGTTTATTTCAATTAGGCCATTAAACGGCACTTTTGAACGTCATCGTTTACAGTTCAGTAAAAATAATAGAATTACATTAATAAAGTGACTCTACTGCTATCAATTTTCTAAGTCATCTCAAAGAATATAAGCTTGTTCGTCTCGCCACCTCATACTGGGTCAGCCTCGGTACCGCCGTCCATCCTCCTATAGTCGACACTCACCGCGTAGATACCGAAACTGGGCCATAGCCCATGCCCTCTTTACCGTGCGGTCACTATGCATGCGGCCGTCTTAATTTCATTCTACATAGAAACCTAACTGGTAGACAGAATAGTCCTTCTCCGAACTCAGACAAAGGCCCTAAGTCTTTCAAAGATAGAGTATATCTTCTTACACAGATCGATACAGTAACAAATCTTTCAGATCAAAGTTCAACGCAGAAATGCATTTCATACATTAACAAAGGATAATACAAACTCTGTCGTTGGATTTGCTGGTTCAATAGCATGTTCGAGAGAATAGTTACCTACTGTTACTGTCTACTAATAATCGGTACTGTTCACCAATTGATCCACCGCGCAACGGATACATTGGCCAGGGAATACAGTAAGCAAGAACACGGGTTAACGTAAGTTGAGTAGACTAATGTAGCTCAAATTATTTGCCCCGAACTAGACGGTTAGTCAGCATCATTGGGCTAGGATGGAAACTTGACCCCTAAAGACAGTCAACGTCAACTAAATATCACATTACAAAATAAATCGCCAATACGAAACTCATAAGCGTCAGATGTATTAAGAAAATGAATAATAAATCCGTACCACAGACAAAAGAGGCATTAGGCGCATAGACAAGAATCGCTATTTACATGGGGTGGGGTGATTCGGTAACACAATCCGTACGCACGTCAACTCTATTATTTATGGATTCTTTAACATGTAAGGACTGGGGTAGTTTCGCGGGGGTGGTTTCAATCGGACATTTGGCGCAAGGAAGTGTTTCTTCTGCATCGGTGGGCATGGAGAGGGATTTAAGCTTTTTTCTCCCGATATTACACGCGAAATTATTTTTGGGGTTGCATTTCTGAGTGTTGAATAATTATTTGTTGTAGTACTTTTTGGTTTATTGCGACCGCAAATGGCTAGGGTATTTAGAGAAACTATTAAATTGATATTCGAAGTGTGGTAGAACTTGGCCTTAACATTGCTAACATTGACTCACATTTTGGTCAGTCATATCAACATAACAGCAGTGATACGCTCACACTGTTATAACGACATAAAAGCTGACACTGTCAAACTGTTACCACTGCTATGCTGGTTGTCGGTACACCCAAATCCTAAATTGTATAATAGGCATGTACATACTTTAAATAAGTTTAAAAAGTGAGTTGTTTTGTTGTTATTTGTTTGTTACGCTTTCACACCAAATTTTCGCCCAACCGATTTTGATGATGATGATGAGTAGTAAGGGGAAGATGGGACCCTGGAAACGCATATAGGCTACTTTAACGCAAACGAAGCCGCGAGCAAAAACCTAGCATTTAAATGACGAGGATATGTACTAGGATATAGGTTACCCATGACGCCATCCGCCCATTCGTCAATCAATTCTGTGAATGCAAGTATTCAAAATGTCAGACAGTTTTGAGAGAAGATTACGACGAAAATTAGTCAGACAATATGCATCTACTTAATTGAATTATGTGTCAGAGTGTTAACTACTTCTTAATGTAGTGTAGGTAGGTACCACAAGTATAAAAATATTCACAATCTCGTATTACATGTAGAAAAACGCTTTTGCGAACTAATTTGTTTTTGAGAACTAATTTGAGTTTGTTTGTTTGTTATTTACGCCAAATTTGATTAATTGGTACAGAGATCGCGGTCGGAGCCGCGGGCAAAAGCTAGTTCATAATATCGCTTTTAAATGAACAAACTAGGATTAGACACGGATATTAAACTGCAGATACATGATAATATAAAAGTCAACTTATGAGGATAAGTACAACTTGATATGATAACTATTTAGTATTTACGCAGCTTTAAGTGGCATTACGCAGCTTACTTCAATTTGTAATTGGATATTTCATGTCAGGCTAAAGTGCACTCATTCATGTTAGATCATTTTGGCACGCAATACTAAAAAACACTGCTTTGCATAATAAGGACCGAGTTTCCGAGCATCCAAAACTAACATTTCTAACATTCATTTCGTTTCAGTTTATCCATTTGAGTATATATTATGTTATAATATTATATTCATAGTTTATATGTAGGTATATCTGTATTAAATGAATATAATCACCACTATTTCTCTCTGCATCACCCAAAGCTTGATTCCTAGAAAACGCTTTAAGCATTAAGTTCACCTCTGTACATATATTTGTGAGCGTAAACATTAAATAAATCCTCATAAAAACGTCGCCCAAAATATCATGAAACTAGAACTGATTAAAAATAGCCTCGCTACATTAGAATAGATATCTACTAAAAGTAAAATCTCGAGTCAATTTCCACAAGGTTAATTTCTCCATCTAACCGCAGAAATTGGAATTAGAAAAATCTCGATGACATAAAAAGCAATCAGTAACCGTTTTGTGAAAAAAAGGAAAATTGTAGATCAAAGACGTTGAACGAGGGAGTACCGATGCGCGAATAATGCAATAAATTTACTTTTCGGACGCGGTTTAACCTAACATGGCGACAAATCGAATCGTAACGCTTTAACGAACGCGTCGACGAACACTTTGAATTTCGAACGATGAAGAATTCGTAGAAATTCGATTTCTTACTCGCTATTTGCTTTGTTTTTTTTTGTTTTGCAAAAATGTTGAGAATTACGCCGTTTTGAAATTAGATTTGCCAGTGTAATTCAACAGCACAAAAATGTTCCAAAACTGAGTTTTTAAATGTTCTTTTATTTCCAGCGCTTATTCCCTCGGAACTAAATTCTTCTACATCAACTTTTGATAAGTAATTATTTATTACTTATTAAAAGTTGATGTAGAAGAATTAAGAAAAGTATTTTCCTCAACGTTATTACTCGAACAGCCACTAAACGTTCCAAATTCAAAGAGAAAGAAAATGGCACGAAAACAATAAGTATCTAAATGACATTTCCATGTTAGGGGCGCCAATTTTGCTCGCGACGTAATTTTTAGTCGATTAAATTGATAAATTTCTTTGATGTGGATTCATACTGATTATTCGATTACACGGGACTCGACTTTTCAATTTGCCGCCCCTTTTTATCAGTGACTAGCTTCTGCCAGCGGCTTCGTTCGTGTGAAAGTCAAAAATAATACCAAAGAACCGTACTCTTGGAATAAAAAGTTTCCTATGTCCAAATCCAGGACGATCTACCCGTGGGCCAAGTTTCATTGAACCAATTTGTTTCAATTCAGTTTCAATTCAGCCGTTATGTATGACGTAAAAACGTAACAAACAAACAGACAGACTAAATAACTTTCGCATTTATTAATACAGATGAAATGATTGGTGTAAGCATAAAACAGGTTGCTTTCAATTTGATTTGCCGATATGGATATGTTTGGACCCCATCGTGGGGACATTAGGGATGTTACTTTGATGTCACTTCAGATTCGAGGGGCTAGTTTGTTAATAAATTGAATCATGCAACATATATTTTCAATTTGGGTATATTTAAATTTAGCAATTGATGAATAAAAGGTGGAAAAAACCTACTTAGTATAACCGACTTCAAAAAAGGAGGATGTTCTGTAGGTATGTGCTTTTTTATGTACTTTTCGCTGTTCTATCTGGGCAGAATTGAAATTATTGAGATTTCGTCATTGCAGAGTCCATAATATATAGAAACCTACCTACCGCTAGGCAAACCTTGTCAAGTTGACACTATCAGTAACAGAGACAGACACACTTCAAATGTTTCAATATGTCAATAAGATACGTTTTAAGCCTCCGCCCATACTAGACTCGTCACACCACCTAATATATTATTATCAAGATTGAATTAATCATTTATAATATAATTTGTAGGATAATAAACAAAAAACTAATTTTGTAGGTTCGTTACACTCTAACACAAATGAGTAGGTACAGTTTTGTCTTCTCCAACTTATCTCATTACTAATGATTTTTTAATTCAACCATATCACTCATTCAATCACCACAATGGGAAGCGCAGTTTTCATTCAAAAGAGTTTCGTTATACCATAGACGAGGCGAGAGGACCATAGTGGAGATTCCATAGACAATTGATAGAACCTCGTGCGAGGCACGCGTCGGCGGCAAGTGGCACAAATTGAGTGCTCCAATTACGGTGTCGGGTTGACTGTGTATAGGGTGTGTGTTTTTTTTTATGTTAGAGTGTTTTTGCTTCGTAACATCTTGAAGATTCATTCGGGACTAGTGTTCGATTGATAGTGGTTTTTCTACTGATAAAGCATGGAAATAATGGAAGGGATCAAGATATAAAAATGAAATGGAAGATTTTGGACCCGATCGACACTCAGCGTCATGTTAAAGCGACGCTCTCGTTGTCCATATCCCATCTGTTTGAGTGTCTGAAGTGTCCATACACAACTGCTCTTCCGAGAGCTCAAAATAACAAATAACAATCTAACGATGTATCATTGAGAAGGGTGAATTATGAGTAACTTCGGCGAGATACAGCTACAATCCCAATAACTATCTCGCCAAAGTTTGACTAAGATAAAACTCAAAGCAACGAACTTCAACATCACTGTCAGCTCGAAAAAGCCGAATAATCATAACACTACCCAGAAAATTCTTTATTCTCCAACCTTCCATTACCCATTCTCGTCACACCCCATATAAATATTTCACCAACTTTTCTCAACAATGTGCTGCCGCCATATTTGCGTTGCGCACGTGACTAAAATGACGGCGTACGAAAATCGAGTAAATCAAGAGGATTGGCGGGTAATCGTGCCAACACATCCGCTATGGACGATGCTGAGGAGGTGTTGCTTGAAATTAAATGTAAATATAGAGGGTAGTTGCTGGAAATACTGGATTAGTAGGTTAAGAGCGATTAAGTTAATTGGCAGATAATTTTAATGGCATTTGAATTTTAAAAAACATCAGACCTGTATCCCGAAGTGCCTATGTCTAAGTAATAACAACCAGATAACCTTTGGATGGAGTGAAAGAAAAAAATAAAATAACCGTTGATTTATCAATCACGTCACGTTACACAGATTTGGGTAAAACTTGGCACCGTGTGAACATCATGATAATTTTACCCCGGTGATACGTACTGCCGGGATAATGTTCGACTTTCACGCTCGTAGATAGTTGGAAATAATACCAAGTATCTATAGGTAAAGATTGCGACCGCGGACCGAAAAAGGTACTATCGTTGGTAGGCCTACCATATGGTGGACCGATGACCTCGCGAAGAGCGCGTGAATCTCTCACTCGCGGGACACCTATGCCTAGCAGAGTGGACGTCTTTCGACCGAAATGACGTTGATGGTGATCGGTAGATAAAGGTTAAGGTTCTTCCTTCTGTTTCTTGGTCATCACGCCTACTACGATTTCAGAACCAAAGATCGATAAATACCTATAATCCATAGAACATATCCGAACAAAAAACGAATACTTAATTAGCTCAAAAAAAAATCACCGTTTAAGTCAGATATTGAAATTCAAATGTGTGCAAGTGCTATTTAATTAACATATTGATTAATTCAATCTTGATAATAAGTAATATATTTGGTGGTGTGACGAGTCTAGTATGGGCGGAGACTTTAAACGTATCTTATTGACATATTGAAACATTTGAAGTGTGTCTGTCTCTGTCACTGATAGTGTCAACTTTACAGCTTTGCTTCGCGGTAGGTAGGTTTCTATATCTATCAAAACTATCCTAATCCTAACTTAATATTATAAATGCGAAATTGAGTTTGTTTGTTTGTCTGTTTGTCATGTTTTTACGGCTAAATCACCGAACCGATCTTGATTAATTTTGGTACAGAGATAGATGGGACTCTGGAGACGGTTATAGGCTTCTTTAAAATCGGCTTAGTGATTTAGGTGTAAAACCGAAACAAACAAACAAATTCAAATTCACTTTCGCATTTAAATAGTTAGGATATGACCTAAATATACTTACTGGACTATTTCATGAAATTATTAGATAGCATGACATGACAGTAATTGGGTATTTCCAACTCATAGATTACGATAAAATTATAATCTATTCGCATACGGAAATACAATTAATTTGTACTTATGACCCCGAAAATCGGGCTACCGAATACTCGTTGATAAGAATTGTTATCATTAATCTAATTAGTGATTAACTTGATAGGGTTTTTTGGAAGTGTTGAATTATTTGATTATTTAATTAATCACCTTTCTTTAATGTCCAATACCTACTTTAGGTAAGTACCCAAACCGTCACTGATGTCCAAATCCAAATCAATTTTTATTGTTGACTAGCCGCGCCCGCGGCTCCGGCCGCCTGAATGTTGAAAATTATCCTAAAGGGAACATGCTCCTGAGATAGGAATAGATTATCGTCTGGAATATTCGATGTGTTGTTTCAGACTATAATCTACCTTTGTGCCAAATTTCATCTCAATCCGTTCAGCCGTTCTGACGTCTTGAGTAACAAACACGCATCCATCCATCGATCGATTTATCCAAACATCCAAACTATCGCATTTATAATTTAAATAACATAAGTATAATTTTATAGTATAGCTATTAGTATATATTAGCTTTTGCCAGTTGCTTTGCTTTATAATTAATATAAATTTTCGCCGTCTCCAGGGCACATCATGAAAGCATGTAGCACAAACGAACAAACAAAGTCACTTTGGCAATCATAATAGTAGTAAGAATAGGTTCGCGTTTGACGACTACGTACCTCTAGGTGGCTGTGGTCGGCGATGGAGTAGGTATTCTTGCCTAGAAATGCGTAAAGAACTAATTCTATCTTTATTGAAAGAAGTTAAAACACTCAAGAAAAACCTTTTCTATTTTTGACATGACAGGTACTCTCTTTTGTTTGATCTTTAATCCGGCTCCCAAACGTGACATTTAAAACGCTATTCTCCCAAACTCTTTGGTTGTTTATGTTTATTTAGCATACCACCAAACACAAAAGGGTATGTATGTATGTAACTCGGGCAGGTTTCCGCAACTCCACGACTAAGCGCGTATTTTGCGTGCAGACACAAAAGGGTATTATAAACTTCAGCAAAGAAGACTACACTTTCTCTGTCATTATTACGAGTATTAGATAAGTAGTATGATAATTAACCACTATAAATAACAAGCCATTTTCTAATTTATAATAGTACAGAATCATTAGCAGTGCGAAGAACTTCAACCGTATAATTTACCAACAATTCATATTTTTTTCAAGCTATATTTAACCTTCTTTCATAACCTTTTCGCACCTAGACGTCATAAATTTTGCTACCGTGGTCATCAATGAGTTTTAAAAAAACGTGAGAATTTGTCTCTGGGCCGACGCATCCTTTGTCCGTGATTTGTCAGTTCCGTTCTCTATGAATGAAGTTTTGTCGTATTTTTTTAATCGATTGTGTGCACAGGTGTATTTGTTTGGTATTTTTGTGAAACCAGCCCCTTTCTGCCTGTTTGGTTACTTGTAGCTAAATAAATATGAGAAACGTTCGATTTTGTTGTACGAATAGACATGTAGCGAATACGGTTTGCGATAGTTTGTTGGTTTTATGGAATTACATCATATTCTACAAAATCTTTTGGTTGGCACTGAAGATGCACCTGTTACGTTTTCATTGTCCTAGCAAAAAATTGCTTTATAGTAGTTTATAAAATTAAGTATGGCAGGATAAAATGTGTATAAACAACGTTGTTACCTGACAAAGTCAAAAGGAAGGGTTACGTTATGATTTACGCTGTATTTAAACCATCACGAGATTCCAAGCTGTAATAGCCTTCAATCTGCCAAAAGGCCGATTCTCGTTTTTACTTAGATACACTAGACGACAATTAAATTTAGGTAATGTCTTAATTATGTTAGTTTACGCTTATGCCCGCGACTTGGTACACGCATATCCCGTTTTTCCCCGATCCCTTAGGAATTTCGGTAAATCCTCTCTTAGTGCTCCCCTACATGCCAAACCGCTTTCTGCGACCAGTAGTTTCGGCTGTGCGTTGTCTGTCATCAGTAACTGAAGAATTTATACAGATTGATTGTTCCGCAGTGTTAATAATATAAGCATTAAAATTATAGCTGTAGCGCAACATCTACGCGCGTAGCAGACTGCGTAAGTAGATCTCGTAGTTTAGATAACAGCACCATCTATTCTTTATTCCACGAAACAAATAGAGATATGGTAAAAATATAAGTAAGTTAACTAAGTTTATAATTTTTTTTACTTATTTTCATCAATTTCTTTACTTATAGTAAAGAAATTGATGAAAATAAGTAAAAAAATAAATAATGCGTCCTCCAAAGCAGACGCATATTAGTATTTTTCCGATGAATATCTTCGTCAGACGGCTAAAGACCAAAATGATCAAGCACAACAGAATACAGAATTAAACATACACATATCGCTACCTCGCTTTAAAAAGTTTAAATTCTAAATTTAAAACTCGGAGCGTTGGCGGCAAAATGACCATAAACAACTTTTATTTTTTTCTCGCTGCGCTCGACGTTGTCCCGCCTTTGTGTCAGTATCCTGCCTCTTTCATTCGACCTTTTTAAGGAAGAAATTTATTATGTACCTATACTTTCGGCCATGACCAGTAGCCGTTTTTAATTGTGAATTATGGCTTTTATAGTTTTTTTCGGTGCATTTTTTCGTTTCCTGACCGATTGGAAGGTCACTTTAAAGTGTTGGATTTGTTTGAGATAGATTTTTTGTATAATTGCTTTAGTTACAGGTCGTATACGGGATTAATCGGGTGGAACAGGATTTTTAATGTGTTCAAATATAATAAAACGGATGTTGTGTATGGCGTATAGTTTTGGACAGGAAATACCCGTATTTCATACATGCGAAACCCGAAAGATAAAAAAGAGCATTTTAGAATGAAAAGATCTTAGTAAATTTACTGAGTGAAAAATAATAAGATCCTCCGTACTTGGACCCAAAGTACGTAAGATCATATTCTTTTTCTAAGGAACTTACAAATATCGCTGTCTTTTGGAAATTTATTTTTGTATCATATGTAGTTTCTAAACGAATTTTACTACCGATAAGTCCTGATTATACCTAATTCTTTTAATGAAATACTTAGGGTAACTCACATTTGCGTCTCAGTCGCAATCTGTCAAAAAGTATTACATAAAAATGTATAAATTGAGGTGTTCTTGACAGCGACCTGCAAATGCAAACATTGCTTTAAAAGTAGTGGAATTGACACTGATTTAATTCCTTAATCTTCTGTTATACTCAAATGAACAAGGGTGAACTACTTCATTCGAAGGGGAACCACACAGCGTAGGTACTACGACGTTTCTATCATTCCACATTCAAGCGAAATGTTTTATTTAAATCGACCTTCAACTCTCTTTGTACTATTGTTTATTTTATTTAAATCAGTCCTATACATTCTAATAGAGTAGGTAAGTAATCTGTTAGAATTTATAACACTGGTTGCATATGCATTACATTTTAACTACCAACACTAAGACATACTGGCTAGCCTTTTTCCATCTATGTTGGGGTCGACTGCTAGTTTAACTGGAGCTGATTACCAGAAGACATGGAGCGAATGCGCATCTGACATCCAATACCCGTTAACTGGAAAATACGATATCCCTTGGCAAGACTGATTGTCAGACTTTAGAGATTCTGAAGATGTAAGCCTTGCCCCGTAAAAGTAAAAGTAGAGGATCACGAAAGATGTCGATTCAGGATAGCTTTTTGTCATTATTTCTGTTTTCGGAATTAAATATATTCGGAAATAATACATGTATGTGGGTCAATGACCGTTATTGCACGTTTATCTGGTTTCGAAGTACCGTAAACGATCTACAAATGACAGCCGGGACCAACGGCTTAATAAGGAGTCTGCCAACTAACAACATGCCTGTCTAAGTGTCTACGCAAGAAAATCGATACAACCAAATTTAAAAAAATACCATTCCAAATTCAAACAGCCTGACAGAACGTAACTTTCAAATTCATAGATGCGACCTTCTTTCTCATATCTATGGATGCGACCTCCCACTGTTTGATACTAGCACCACAGTAGTGCTATTGTCACAAATTCTTTAACAATTTATTTCTTTAAGGGTTGCGCCATTGTGAGCTAACGTCCCAATTAAAAACCATTCTGCGCCCACCTGGCGGATTAAAAATATATAAAAAACGTTTCGCGAAGATGCTACGAAGATATATGTAGGTTATTGTGTGTTTGTCCGTTTGTGTTTATTTTATACGAAACTAGCTTTTGCATGTGGCTTCACTCGAGGTAAAATAGATTTTCGCAATAAAAAAGTAGCCATTAACCGTCCCCAGGGTCCCATCTATCTCTGTACCGAAATGTATCAAAATAAGTTTAGCTTAGCAGTTTTTTTTAGGCTTGAATGCCAAACAAACAAACTCACTTTTACTTTTATAATATTAGTTAGAAATCTAAGAAGTAGATGCAAATTTTAAAAAAAATTATGTGAAAAGTGTGTCTATTGTTTTTCGTAGACCTTCGTAGCCTCGTAGCTATTTCGTAGCGCTTTGCTACGCTTTATGAAAAAATCTGCTGTTATGTATAGTCAAACCTATATAAGTAAGCGAGTTTAAATATTATGTTTACGTAGATATTTGATATAGCAATCGCTTTCTTCGGCCCAATTTCCGGAACGAAAATGATTGCAAGATTAAGATATAACAAAAGTAAAAATTGCGAAATGCGTGTCAGTGGCTGTGATTGATTAAAATAATTTATGGCCAATAGCATCATTTTACTTGTGTTTAGTTTGTAACTCGTGGATTATACAGGTAGTTAGCCTGCCAGGGTTGCGGAATCTGTTCGAAAGAGTCACCGCGGCCCTGGAACGCAAAGGGCTTTAGAAGGAACACGGATGGGTTTTAGTCAGTAAGAGTCTGACACCCCCTTCCGCTCCACCCAGAGCGAAGAAGTCATTTGATGATTTCCCATCCTTAAAAAAAAAAAAGTCTAGTTAAAATTGACGAAAACTGATGTGTAAAAGTGTAAACTGAGAGTGTGTTTAAAATCAAAACCTAAACTCAAATCAACTTCGCCCTAATTTTCCTCATTTCTTTTAATTTATCGTTTAAGTACTTAATAATACAATACAAAATAATACCATACTAAATGCAAGTAAAGCCACGGTCCATCCATAGTCAACAATAAAACGAAATGCCGATTCTTCCCGAGCGAAAATTATAATCGGCAATGAAGCGTGCGCCTTAATCCATCGCCGGTTTTTACCATCGAGAAAATTTATTTTTTTAGCTTTAAGCTTTTGCGCTAACGGCTCGAACTGGTGTTTTTTTAATTCTATTCCCTGTTCCATTTTTTGAAAAGAAGTCAAAGGACAGGATACTACTAAAACGGTTTTTGAGATTATATTTAGGTTTGAAATGAAACAAAATTAAATACATAATCTATGAAGGATTTATAAATTCAGAGTCCAATGTTGTCACCATTTGCCTTATTACAACTAATTATTTATGTAAGCCCCGGTTTCTGGAAAAAAAATATCGATCCGTCGTAAAATCAGTTCAGCTAACACTCGTTTGACAATTTGTCACTTACTTACCTAAATACAGTTCCAATAATTAAGGCAAAAGGATTCTCCTCATGCAGAGAAGATTAAATTGATCACTACGTGTTGAAGATTTCAGACCACAAAAGTATAAGTTAGCGTTTCTTTAAAATTAGAAATTATTTATTTACATAGATATTTACAACTGTTTTAATAAATACTTAACTAACTACATACACTAAAAATAAAAATAAAAACTCCAAACTAAATTAACCCTAAAATATGGCGTCAGAAAATTCATCCGCATCGCTATTAACTGGAAATGTGCCCAAAAGACTGGCGGCATTACCACGTTGTATGGCAATGCTTATTCTTTGAACAAGGTAAAAGCTAGCCCTTGGATCACGCGAAGTTTCAACTGAGCGTCTTGAAAGATCTTTAAAATTATGTAAGTATGTCTATCGCCATAAAAGGTTGTCTAAAATTAACGTAGAAAGATCCTACATGCATATCAAAGATGCAAGTCAAAGATACATTTGCCAGGTTTCAATCCGCACCATAATCGAAACCCGTAACCTCTTTGGACAACAGCAAAACAAAAACAGCCCACTCCCTAACTACCAACATAACAAAGCAAACGTAACACAACACCGTTGCTCCCAGGGGAGCCAACCGAACGGGCCACACGAGACTACACTTTGAGGATTACTGGTGAACATTAATAAATAGTACTTGGAAATTATTCATGGCGGAAGGTACATGTGAAGCTTATCGTCTTGCAGGACTGGAGGAAATTAGTTGAAAGCTCCAATAAGATGGTTCCCTATTGTTAATTTAGGGCGATGGACTATTCAAGACTGTGATGCGCATGACGGATGAAAGACAAGACGTGTGATGCAAGACATCAAAAACATTCTAGCACGACACTACCACTATAACTATCTATTACTAGGTACTAGTTTGTCATTGTGAATACTGGTATTAAGTAAACCGAAATCATCTGAATACCAGTATTTTACGTGGAGCAGCTGCCTACCAGACCTCCACAACCCATTAACTGGGTAACACGGTACATCTTGGCAAGACTGGAGTCAGATAGTTTAGCTTCTGACAACCCGTAACGACTGCCGAAGATCTAAAAATGACAGCCGGGACAACGGCTTAACGTGCTTTCTTAGGTACGTTAAGATAACCACCCCACCCACAGACCGACCTTGGCAAGCGTTGCTTAACCTTGAAGATCGATCGTTATTATTTTGCCACGAGCTCCTGCAGACACAAATCACGAAATTATTAATTATAAAATGTAGCCTTACGGTATCTATTAATTTCTTTTATTATTTATTTTTAATTATAAGATTTTATTTTTTGACTTACTGCTTACTTATCAGCATTATTTCAGTATTAACTGAAATAATGCTGATAGGCGAAGCCACTGATCTCTATGACAAAGTTAACTTTTTCATTAAATTCTTCCGTAACTGACTGACTGAGTGAATGACTGACCGAAAGTACTGGTCGTAGAAAGCTGAAATTTGGCATGAACTGTAGCATTCCTACACTCCGTAGGGGAGTACTACACTCAGTTGACAATTTATCGAGAGTTTACAATCTTCACGTTATTTTATAATCTTACGGAGTTTGCCATTTTCCGATGATATATACATACTTACATATAAAACTCTTGCGTTATTAAGTGATTGAGTGGCTGAGTGACTGACAGACAACGCACAGCCGAAACTACTGGTCGTAGAAAGCTGAAATTTGACATGTAGGCTCTTTGTGGAGTGTGGGGGAGCACTAAGATAGGATTTCCCAAAACTCCTACGGGAACGGGACAGAACGGGATATGCGCATACGAAGTCGCGGGCGAAAGCATTTATAAAAAATTTTTTTGATGTAATTGAAATTAAACTTAAATAAAGAATTGTTTCACATCATAAAACAAACCCAGACGCACCAAACATTAAAATTAGACCAGTGATCTAGAAATCTGCACTAATACATAATTATAATAGGTAGGTACGCTTTTTCGCTAACAGAAAGCGGATTATTTGAAAAGAAAAATCTTCCAACAGACCTGTGACAGGAGAGTTGGATGAGAGATAGGAAAAAGAAAGAAAGAAAAATGTTTATTTGGGACTCGCACAAGACTAACAAACAGTAAATTAAAATAAAATTAAAAACTAAACAGTATAATAAAATAATTATTGTGCGAGGCCAAAATGGTCCCTATCTCAGCTTATGCTGCGATATCTAAAAATAAATAACGCAGCGCTGGTATTCTGATAGGGCCAGTCAGTGGTGCCACGGATACATTCACGGAGCATATATAACAGAAATATACAAATAAAATAATAAGAATAAATATGGGTAAAAATGCAACAATTATTAAATATATATAAATAATAAAAAAATAAATAAAAAATCGGTACATACAAACAATAAATAAGCTGACACCCAATAGTATGATGTAGATGTAGACACAGTGTGTTTATTTCAGCAAGTTCCGAAAAAAACCACAGCTCTAGTGAGATAAGCGGCTCCTCAATATCGAATGCGCGGGAAAAATAACAATAAACAACACGCTACATTGAATTGGTTTGGCCCGTTAATGTAGCTTTGTTAGAATAAGCCTAGAGCTAAGAAAAACTATCATCATCACCATCATCATCATCATCATCATCATCATCAATTAATTTTTGTATACCAAATTTTGTGAAATCATTATTTGAAAAGATTAACTATGGAGTTTCTTCTCCGTCCGTTCTTCTCCATAAGAATCTACATTTCCGAATGGACAGTACAGTCACTTTATTAATGTAATATTATTATTTTACTGAACTGTAAATGATGACGTTCAAAAGTGCCGTTTAATGGCCTAATTAAAAAAAACGTTTTGACTTTGACTTTGATCATTATCATCACCATCATCATCATCATCATCATCATCATCATCATCATCATCATCATCATCATCATCATCATCATCATCATCATCATCATCATCATCATCATCATCATCATCATCATCATCATCATCATCATCATCATCATCATCATCATCATCATCATCATCATCATCATCATCATCATCATCATCATCATCATCATCATCATCATCATCATCATCATCATCATCATCATCATCATCATCATCATCATCATCATCATCATCATCATCATCATCATCATCATCATCATCATCATCATCATCATCATCATCATCATCATCATCATCATCATCATCATCATCATCATCATCATCATCATCATCATCATCATCATCATCATCATCATCATCATCATCATCATCATCATCATCATCATATTAAAATGATGATAAAATGAATTTCATCAGCCCCACTTCGCCCACTGCTGAGCATCGGCCTCTCTTTTCTTGTGCCAATCCTCACGTTCCTGTGCCAGTCTCATTCAGGGTCTACCCGCGATGGCAACAATATCGTCTGACCATCTCATATTTTTAGAATTATAATATTTGGCTGAGAATTACCCTCACAATACCGGAAAATTCCAAAAAATTGGAAGAAATTTCTTATTTTCTGACAACAAAGAAAAACAGTTTTAACTTTATTTTTTTTACATCATCAGAGTGTACAAAGTCATTCAATAGGTGAAGGATAACAAGACTTCATTCACGG
Organism: Mamestra configurata; assembly: GCA_002192655.3. Classification (NCBI taxonomy): domain Eukaryota; kingdom Metazoa; phylum Arthropoda; class Insecta; order Lepidoptera; family Noctuidae; genus Mamestra; species Mamestra configurata. The sequence goes on along the minus strand of NDFZ01005121.1, from coordinate 92,022 downwards.
CGACACACTTTTCCAAGTCAACAGCATGAATTCATGGAAATGCACGCTCGTGAAGCTATGCTAGGAAGCTATTTTTAAACTGCAGGGTAACAATTTGTTATATTTTAGAAGCTGTTTTTTTTTTAATTTTTTTTTTTTGGCACACTGCCCCACAGCTGGGCTAAGGCATCCCCCAAGTCCTTCCAGGTATGCTTTTGCTGCTCGGCGGCACAAAAAAGAAACGAAACATTAGCTGTTAAATAAGTTTTTTCTGGCGTATCTAACTCGAAAAAATTACGAAATGAATATTATTTTAAGCGTTAATATTGCATAAATCGTGCCTTTTTCTGATAAATCACGCCTTGTTAATTAGGATGGTGATAAAAAACATCAGGCAGTATTTTTACCCGTACTTTTTATAATAAAAACCCTAACACACAGTAATTGAATTCCTGTTTGATCGACGTGACATCCAACGAAGAAAAAACGCAACAATAACTAATAGAAAATTAATAAACCGTATAAAATACTCGACATGCCTACGACCCAATATCCCACGCAAAGGACAATGTTTCAAAAAAATAATAATTGATTGAAAAAATGAGAAAAAAATAATCCATATCCCTCGAGGATTACACGACAAACGCATTTTGGTTGGCCACACTGAACCTGGGACTTCCAAATTCAAATTTCAAAAAAACAACGTCGCACGCCTACAAAATATTTGTCGTTGGTTTCTGTCTACTTTTGGAGATCCGCAAGAATTGACGTCAATCAATCTTTCGTTCGTCAGGGTTCATGAACTTTGAACTACCTAGGTACAAAATTATCGTCCTCTGAAAACTGTGCGTTAAAATAGTTTTGATTCATTTTTCAGTGATTTTTACCATCTCGAAGGTTATCGTAATAATACCTGTCAAAAGGGGTTTTATAATAATTTCTGTTCTGTTTACGCATTGAATCCGATCCAAATCCAAATTTGAGTTCCGAGAATCCTGATTGCATATGTACTTAATTCGGACGGTAACGTCTCCTAGAAGTAGTACTACAGCTACTTCGGACCGACAATTCTCAGATTCGGATCGGAAGCGGTGCCGAACCACTCGAAAAGAAAAAAATATTCGATCAGATTAGTTATCACTGAAATCACGAATCAAATCTTACAAAGAGTTTTCAATCAACTGTGTAGCTGTGCCATTATGCTGAACTTATCTACGTAATACCGAAAAAACGCCAAAAAATCATCACGGAACCAACCTCACCCTAAACATCAAATTTCAAAAAAGGAATCTAATTCAATAGCTGCGATTCGATCTACGAGTGACATAGCAAGTGCTGCCACCTGTCATTCCACCATGTGAATGATCCACATATTTATCGACGATCAATGATTTAGCAATAAACACCACAATAGAGACTACTTGGGTAGCCATTTTTACTTTTGACACGGGTGGACGATACCTTCGCCTATTCAATGTTACGTATGACTTGTCAAAAACCATTTTTCGTGTGAAATTTCATATCTGTTGCATTACGATCTGTGAAATCATTTTTTTTTTGGATTTGCCTACAATGCAGTTACAAAGAAAAAGTGTTTATTTGTGACAAGTTTGACGCATAAGAAACAAATATAATGACTTAAACAGGTTAGGAAAACATACCCCATAAGGTGAACCGATGACCCGATGTAAGCCGTGGGAATCCGCTGGATGTGAGACGAACAGGACCGCGAGATGTGGCGTCGCTTGAGGGAAACCTTAATCCTACAGTGGACGTATTTTGGCTGAAATAATGATGAAAATTTAGGTCGATAAGTGTAGAGGTTTAATTTAGGTTCTACCGACTACTGCTGGCTTTTAGTTCTTTGGGCGGAAAGTTATATTTTCGATCCAAGCCCGTACATATTTCTATGAAAGCTTGACAAAATTTCAGGATGTAGGTGTAACTTACAGGATATTCATTGTGGATGGCTTGTCGGATACCTAACTACTATACGAGATTGATGGAAGAGGAAGTGTATGTGTGTTTGCGCACACACTTACGCAATAACACTATAAAATGTCCGTCGCCGATGGCTAGTCTCCGTTGAGATAGGCCGCCAGGCGAAATCGGTCAGGAGGACGATTATTATTACTAGACGTAGTTGATGGTGATCATCAGGCTTATCCTGGGCGAACCTGAACAATGTCTTCCTATGTACATCTATGACCCGACCAGTAGGTATTGTATAAGTCTGTAATAGATACCTACCTCCTTAATATACTCTAGCTATGTGCTGAGATATGAAAGTACCTTGACTGGCCTGTTGGTCGAGTGGTTAGTGACCCTGACTGCCAAACCGGAGGTCGTGGGTTCGATTCCCACCCAGGATAAATCTTTGTGTGATGAGCATGATCATTTGTTCTGTGTCTGGGTGTAAATTATCTATAATATGTATGTATTTAGAAATATATAAGTATGTTTATCAGTTGTCTGGTTGCCATAGCACAGGCTCTGCCTAGTTTGGGATCGGATGACCGTGTGTGAGTTGTCCCAAGATATTATTATTATTATTATTATTATTATTATTACCTACAGCTGCATCTACCTACCTATCCATCATAAATCATAGCTCTAGCAAAACCTGAAACTTTTATGTATATCACATTTAACACCTGCAAGTGAATCACAATGAAAACTTTCTTAATGATACCTTTTTATATGAGTCATCAATTGACCATAGAAAAGTGTTAATTGCACATCTTTTGTACCGCGTGTTGTCAAGGATTCAATCGCTTTAGCTACCCAATCTCTCTTTTTGGACAAAAGTAAAGTTTCCGATTACATTTTTTACATAAAATGTGAGCATATAAGTACAGAAATACGACACAGGTTATTTAATAAGAGCGCGCGTTTAAAAGGATTATTCGTCGTCGGCCATGACACTTGAGACCATCGAAAAAAGAGGAGTGACCGAGAGGATTAGCTGCCAGTGTCAAAGTGTTAAATATCGAACACCGTCTAATTTGACAACTGCGGTTGCATGAAAAACTTGGATGGTGTTGCCAGATTTCGTTTGATAAGGGTTTACCCTCAAGTAAGGGACTTTAATCCAGGCAATCTTTTAGTTACAAATTATGGGATTTACTAAATGTGACTAACATGTCCATTAGTCTTCTTCATCACCAAGATACATTAAAATAACAGTTTCTAGAACAACATAGGAATTCCTCGTAAACTAGATACAAAAAGAATCTTAAGGTAGGGCTCAGAACGAAACAGATTTTTAAAAATGGATAGTTTACAAGTGTGGAAATACTAATCTTAAACACAGCAACACCCAATCAGCCTCCTCTGCATCGTGTCATGACAAAAAACCTGACAATCGTGTCACATTTCTGTTGATATTTGACAGTTTTCAATATGAAGGTATGGCGTCGAAATGGCTTAATATTTCATTGTAGAATTTCAACAAAAATTATGATTAGAATTTTTGGACAACACACAATGTTCAACTGGTTTGAGGATTAAGTCTCGTCCTCTGTTTTGTGGGTGTGCTGTTGTTTTGAAATGTAACTGGCCGGAAAGTATGACAGTAAAATGTTTATAATTTCACGTTCAAAGGAGTCTTACCCTTCTCTCATTTTTGTCAAGCGTTTTGGCAAGCAAGTTGTTGGAAGTTCATACGTAGTCCTAGCATGTTAGTTTTATTATAACACCAACCAGTAGGTAACTGTACCACCCGCGTTTCGGAAGACATCGATGGAAGGACTCCCAAAAGGTAGACCGATCGATGTGGCGACACTTTGGGGACACCTATATCTAGCAGTGGTCATCTTTTGGCTGAATTGATATGACTGTCTCACTGCAGAACGATGGCTTCTCATAGAGAGAAGGTGTGAGAATTAACCTTTTGAACGCCAGAGCGTTAACGCATCAGCGTGCCCCCGACGCCAAGCCACAAATTCGCCGTATATTTTTTCACATAGTGACCTGTTTTTCACTGAACAGGTCTGCACAGCAGACACAATATTTATACAATCAGTGGAAGCCGTATGGGCCTGTGAACCGGTTAAAACTATAAATTCAGGTTTTCTTAAGAAGTTTTTCCTTCACCGATGACAATGATGTCCAAGATAGTAAGTGTTGCTTACTGATCTAGTAGGTATTCCTCGACTGTCTTAACGACAGTGAGAATCAATTTTCAAAGCATTATATGAGGGAGAAATTGTAACAAAATCCTTCCAAACAAATGCAACAAATTTTTGCCCATCCTTCTTCAAAATATTTTAAATCAATTTACATCTTGATCTAGCTATCCTTTTCTCAATCATGTTGGGTCTGTACCCATTCTAATGGGATGCAGCTGTAAACCAGTTTATGACATGGAACAATCTATATGAAGAGCCGTGCACGTCGCTGAAAGTAGGAGCAACTGGAGAAACATAAAAGAGAAAGATTTTAAACCACGATGTGATAGTTATGTGTATTTTATCTATGGGCCTGCCTGATAATTAAATGATTGATGTGTAACATTGTTCCTCTCGCTTTCCTGCAATCTGTGGGAGTGTTTTCGTGGTAAGGGACGGAAGTCTGTAACAGGAAGGCGGGGAAGCGCGCGTTATTTGATTTGACCAATGAGCGCGCGTGGTGATGAAGTTGGCCGTCAAATGGTACCAGCCCATTTTCCGAGAGGTTGGTTCATGAAAAAAAATTGTTCAAATATTTTATTATTATTAAAAATAATTATTCTTCGTTACGATAAATAATTTCAAATAATAGGTCTAGACCTTTTTTTTTTCAGGATATACTGTTAATGGTGCTTATTATCAAGGTGAGATATCAAATGTTACGCATCATATGCGACAAAAGAAAAAGAAAGAAAGAATAAAATTTATTTAGCACAGGTACATGAAACACGCAAGGTAAAAATAACAAGAAAAAGGTAGTTATGCCAAAAACTAAGTGTGCGTCTCACGGCTGCACTAAAAAGGTTCATTTCAGCGATATGTCAGACAGACTGGATGCTGTCTGACGCTGGTTTTACGAAGGCTCGCTCGTTTTTTTATTATTATTAAAGAAAACGAAGCAAGGAGGACATAGAGCGAATGCTTACCTAACCTTCACAACCTATTTACATGTTTCAATGGTACTAATTGAAGTAATAGCGATAATAATCCAATTTCTCCCCAATTTCTGGCTTTCTTAAAAGTGAATATTGTACTTAAAAAATATATATATTATTTTTTATCGTGCTTGTTAGTGATCCTAAGTTTTCTACTGCTTTGTTTGTTTTTACCCATAAGAACCATATGTAATTGGCTCTGTCTAAAATACAATTGTTATCCATCTGTTATTAGCTGTTGGTTATCCTACGATTCAATAAATAAATAAATAACTATTGAACTCAATGAGTAACGGATCCTAAAACAATGCCTAAAAAGGTCTTAAAGACCAATACAAAAGTCAAGGGTCACATAATGTCATACTCGTACAAGGGAGTCGAGTACATAAGCCCACCATAGAGGGTAGGCAGTTCGGACGCCAAAAGGAAAAAAGACGCATCCGACAAAAAAGGAATAAAAAAAAAAAAAAAACTAATAAAATAATAATTACACAATAGATGAAGTAACTAATGCCCGTTTTTTCACTATATTGGAAAGAACACATTGACAAACTATGTAAAAATATCTATGCTTTGTACCAACTCGCTCCATCCATCAAATACTGATGCTTTGTATTTTTGTTTTTTGTAATTTTATTGGCTTTCACCCAATTTGTACACCAGCCATGGTCAAACATGTTGAGCCAATAAAATACCATGCAAAGCATGCAAGCATGTTTTTGCAAATAAATGATTCTGAATCTGGAAGAAAATACGATCTGACATGTCGAAAATATTCTGTACGGCGAAACTTTTCACTAGTGAGACTCAAATATAGAAACTCATACAAAATACCGGACCATTGGATTAACTTGTTCTCAGAGCCACATAACAGTCTGGTATGAAATGAATTATCATCCATCCATGGTTCGACCTCGGCAATCGTTGCTTAACCTTAGAGATGGACACGCACAGCTTTTATTACTTACTTAGCCACGATCTCCTTCGAGTATGTGAATGACTCAATTTTTCCCAAAAGCTCACATGCACCCCTCTTTCTTTGGACGGCAGAGTTCAAGTGATTGTAGCATTAGTCATGGTGGTATTAGACGCTGTAGAAAAGGATGCAGGGACATAAAAGGGGTTCTAGATTGTAATGTCAAGCCACGACCCCTATTTACTTTTGTGAAGAATTTTGAGTCGACAATCAAATGCAACAGGAAAGCTTAGGCATTAATCTATTGTTACCAAAGTACTCCCAGTTTTCAGTTTTTAAAAAGAAACAGTTTAGGAACCATTTAGTAATATGTGGTTTTGGTAACTTAAAATGAAAGTGCGACGTGTGCGTGACGTGACGAGACGTGACGAATGCGACGATCATGTGTGGCTCCCTAATTTCTGAATTTGAGTATAATGTCAAATTAGTCTGAAAACCTGTCAAAACCAGGAATTAGAGTAGGGTTTGACATATATGTAGGTACTCAACTTCAAATACGTTGACAAGTTCTGAACTAAAACTACTCAATTCAGAAAACCCGCCCTGTGATAATAAATCAGTTTTAACAACCAATTGGAATCCAACAGATTATTCCTGAAGTAGATTTAGATTTATGTCGAATTGCTAAAATGATTGAGATAGACCGTTTTGGTATCATTTCATTTCTTACGCATTTTGGACGTTTTGATAATCATTAAGAATGTAGCACATTGTCTTATGTAAAGGCTCTGTTAAACTCTTCCAAATTCAAACATCCAACAAACCTGCGCACACGCATTCTAGCCGACGTCACAGAGACAGACCACACAGTGATAATCTCGTGAGCAGCGACTACGAGTCTGTGACCATAGATCAGATCAAATTGTTTTTATAACGGCTGCGTATTGGAACAACATACCCGCTATCTATCGATTCCTTGCCAATGAATCATGGGATGACTCTACAAATTGGTAGGAATGGAATTTCTGATAAGGTAAATTCATACATTCATGTTTTCAAAAGTGCTGATTGCTAAAATTAAGTTTTTTCATTCCGAAGTTTTTAATGGTCTTCAAGATCACTAGTTCCAGTACAGGAATGCAAGAAAACCCATTATTCTATGACCAAAATAATGGCCGTACACAAGTAAAGGAGCTGGTGGTAGAAAAAGATGAATTACGAACAACTAAGTAGGTAAGATAGTCGATGGGGTCGAAAGATTCAGGACCGTGTATCGGAAGACGAAGCGTTGGAAGACCTTTTTTCATTTAATATGGGTTTGCTCTTGACTCTAGTCTAGGTCATAGATGACAGAGACAAAGTCGACGATGGAGCGAGCTTACCCATAAGAAGCCTGTTCACTCTTATTTTGAAGAGATTAGGGCCGTATGCGTTCGGAAACACAGACACAGGCAGAGAGTTCCACTCCTTTGCTGTGCGCATTATAAAAGACGTTGTACCTTCCACAAGGTGGACCGATGACCTGGTGAAAGCCGCAGGAAACCGATGGATGCAAGACGCACAGGACCGGTCAATGTGGCGACACTTGAGGGACGCTTATGTCAAGCAGTGAACGTCTTGCAGCTACAATTATAACTAAGGAGCAGTGGACGTCCTCTAGCCGAAATAATGATGATAAAGCACTTGGACTGTTATGCATAAAAATATTGTGTACGGGCCATGCAAATTTTTACATATCACTACGCCTACACCTACGTAGAAAGATCAAACTGCCCATGCCCGGTGCTAAATAGACAACTATGCATAACATATTTGTGACAAAAAATTATCACCACATCAAAGTCCCAGCACACTAGTAAACGTAAAACGCACAGTCATTAACAAAAACTTCGTTGTTACGTATCAAACACTCCAAAATAAAAATAACGACGCCATATTGATCGAGATAGGAAATAATCTTGTCCACAAACAATGCCATTATACTTATGAAAATAAACAACTGATTTGAAGCTTCCATTCGTTCGATATTTGAAAAATGAAAAAATAAAGCGCTCATAGACACGATGGCTGCGTTCGAATTTCGAATGAAATTAGGGCAGGTGTTAGGGTTGTCACGTTTGCTGTATTGGAATTTTCTAAACTCTATATCTATGCCTAATGAAGTTCGTTTATGGTTGCTTTTAAATAGAATTATTTTTACCGATTAGCATTAGCAAAGGTATTACTCAAATATAAAAGTAAGAAAGTAAGAAGCCTACCACAAAGACTTTCTTTAATCACATCTCACAAATTATTCACAGTGCATGAATAATACCTATAATCTGATATAGGTACCTACGAGTATTTAAATCAGACGTCTCGCTCTATTATGTCAGGAATTAATTGAATCAGCACTTTGGAACATTTAATTACTTATTGGGGCTACTATCTCCGTTAGTCAAAGTCCACTACTGGACATAAACCTCTCCCCAGCTCTACATCAACATACGGTCGCCCGTCTTCCGTGTCCAGTCTATCCCAGCTATAATGCACACCCTGTGATCGAACACGGGTCTTAAATGCTATTAAGATTCAATATTCAAATAAAAAAATACAATCGACTTCCAAATAAAAACACTATAAAGTCTAAAATAACTTTAATTTCGGAAGTCGGTGTTTAGTTTTGTTTCTTCGTTTTTGACACCGACTTCCGAAATTAAAGTTATTATAGACTTTGAAGTGTTTTTATTTGGTAGTCGGTTGTATTTTATTGTAAAAAGGATTTTTTCACTCTTTTTAGTAATGATACTAATTACCCGACTTGGACGACGTAATTACATCATCCAAGTAAGCAAAATGCTCATAAAATAAAAACTGCTAGGCCAAACTGAATACAAATTTGGACCAAATGGAAAGTATAGCGCATCGAACGAATAAAGAATCACATAAATCGGATCAGAAATCCCGGAGTAATCGGTCAACATACATTAAAAAATTCCCTTGAATTGAGAACGTCCTCCTTTTTTGGAAGTCGGTTAAAAATCTATGAGGCATCGACCTTGAAGTGACTGTCTAGTTTACTGGCGACTTTGTATGAGCCTTCCTTTAGAGGACTGAGGTCTTCTGTCCCCCTAGCTTGGGGGGTGTATCGCAGTATGCCCGATACGAGGTCTCTACGCTATCGCGCTAGCACTATTCTGCTCCACTGGCTATCGGTTCTTTAATTTAATCAATGAAATAAAAAACCTTCTGAATTTATACTCCATTATTTTCTAGACCATCTCTCCCTTTTTTAACAACACTTTATATGGTAAGCAAACGTATCAAATATTCAAACAATAAAAACTATCTTCTAACACCCCTAAATAATTCCATTATAGCCAACCCTGACCATAGATAGCATGTCACAAAAAGCGCGCGTAAAATATTTTGATGTTTGACAACTGTCACGCGGGATTTGATCGATATCTATTTATTTATTTAAATGCTTATGCGTTACTTTAGAATGAACTAATATGTTTTTGTTTTTTTTCTATTCGTTCTTCTGCTTTGTAAGTTCCAGTACCTATTTATGGTGTGGGTAGTTTTAATTACAGTTTGACTTTAATTATTACACAAAATGACTTGTTTATTCCATAAATACTTAACTAATTATATACCTACACTAGAAATAAAAATAAAAAACTCCTAACTTAATTAACCCTAAAATATTACAGTTTTATAAGAGATCTAGATTTGACATGTACCTAAGTATGTACGTAAGTGGGTATTATGTCAACAACGGACGCATGGTTAGCAGAGTGGTCGAATGGTTTTCTTTTACACTACCGAGTCACGAGTTCTTATCCTATTATATGAACATTAAATTTATATTAAAATTAAATGCCTATTTGTGTCAGCTCTGGTCGCTGGCACTACAGTGGTTTAAATTTTGATGGCGCGAAACTTCGTCACTTCACGCTACATGTTTTGAGGTATAGAGGGCACGATGATAGTAAAGTAAAAAATGCATTTTTTTACCCAACTCTCATCTTCCCCTATGCTACAACGTATCCATACCCTGTTGCTATTCTGCCATGGCAGCCCACACTTCAAAAGGTTAGAGTAACTACCCACTCGCGTTCTTAGAAAGACCCTATATAACACCCTCAATGGGACAATGCTTTTCTTCAAGAAATATACATCTCGTTGTCCTTATAGCCGCAAGGCTGCTGAATGTGGTAGCGGGCAGTTTTAGGCTGGGCTTTTCCTTGGAAATTCTCAGTCAGTAGTAACTTGGACTATAAATGGCGAATTGTAAGTTTAGGTACTCACTTCATGGGCTAGTGCCTGCCAGGGTAGCGGAATTGTTCGAAAGAATTACCCAACCCTGGAATGCATCGAAGGAACACGGGTGGGATAGTCAGTAAGAGTCTGACATTCCTTCCCGCTCCGCCCAAAGCGGAAGGAGTCATTCGATGATTCCACATTAAGAAAAAAGGTGACTCATTCATACCTCTACCCTTCAAGACTCTTTCGAACAAATAATGCAACCCTGCAATGCAACCCTGGCAGGGTTGCATTATTTGTTCGAAAGAGTCACCGCGGCCTTGAAACGCAAAGGGCTTTAGGAGGAACACGGATGGGTTTTAGTCAGTAAGAGCCTTTTTCCACTCAGTGGAATATTTTACAGACTGATCAGTGATTATGTCACACAAATTATAGTATCACCATATCAGCTGACGCCCGTGTCTCTACGTCGTAAACATAACGTAGCACGTACTCGATCGATAGTAGACGAAGCCGGTGTCGAAGCCCTAGCACTGCGACATCCACACCGCTGTCGATAAGCACAGCACTGGCTCACGGCTCACGGTTGACGGTTTTTAACGTTTTATACAAGTTGAGTTGAGGAATTACTTTAAGTTGTTTGGTAGGATATATTATGAGTTTCTTAAAATAACTGCAAATTGAGAAGTTACCGGAATATGTCTTTAATACTGCCGGCGCCATTAAATGCCGAATTGGCAAAATATTCTGTCGAAGGTAGAGTACCTAAGTACCTACCTTGGAACAAGAAGTTAGATCTGAAAAATAGTACTTACAATTATTGTCCAGCACTTTATTTGATGTTGATGATGTTCTTCCAAAAAACATACACAAAAATAAAAACTTTTATTTTTAACTAGGTCCTATCCTATACCTACGTATAATTTACTAACTTCTATAATAAAATTACGGCACAATGACTTTGGTAGCCATCGATCTATAATCGAAATAGAAAAAGAAAAATCACATGATGAATGGGTGGGCAATCTAAAATTACGTGTGTAACTTGTAATTTGACTTTTACCCCTACCTCTAGGATCACTGTACCTACCTACATGCAGCGTGAACCCATAGCTGAACACCTACCTGTGCAAGACCTAGGAGGCTAGGACTACCTGACTTGAGTTTAACAGTGGATCGAACTTCAACTGATAACCTATCAATAGCTAGTTCGACTTTTTAACAGTTGGCCTACTGCGACTGTAGACTCCAAAAATCACATATTACGGTAATGGTTTGTAGATTTAGACTGCAGGATCATTCATGCATGTCTGTAAACTGCTTATCGTAGTCGACAGCATGTTACAAATGAGGGTAGAAAAATTGAAGCCTTTAAAATACTGCTTTTCTTGTTCGTGTAGCGACATCTCGTGTTGAATCTTAAAAACTTAACTAGTGTTTTCTATTGTCTAAGCACTAGATGGCAGCACCCGTATTATTAAGTTTTTTATTTGGTATAAAAAGTAACGTTCTGGACCTAATCCAAATGGTAGGGATTAGGTCCAGAACAGATTCGATAAAGATGCCTGATATCGAAATGTAATTTATTAATTATACTTTAAAATCAAAATCTACCATGAAAACATTTACTTATTTGGTCCTGGAACACTTTAATGATTTTAGTAGTGAGAAAACTTTGTCAACTGGCAACACTTCAGCAAAATCAAACATGGCGCGCGTACACACGGTTCCTAAAATTTTACATTTTTTCCTTTATTTCTCATTTATTTTATGTTGTTTTACTGGTTTTGTGAGTGCTAACCGGGAGTTAGATGAAGACAACTGGAAAGAAATCCTTGAAGGAGAATGGATGGTCGAGTTGTAAGTATTTTTTGCTATAGCCGGTTTCAACCAATTTAAGAGAACGTGTCAAATTTTTTCCTTGATTATTTAGATGTGAATTATGTTATTATTCGTATAAACAGTGCCTTAAACTTATTTCGGATTCCTAATTTCATTATTTTACTAGCTGTTACCTGTAAAAAGAGCTTTTTTGAGGTGTAATTAGAGTCTAGGAACAACCCACTCGTTTGGGTTCAATAACCACTACAAGGTCGGTAGGGTCTATGTAAAAGAACCGTTTTGAAAACCGTGACGCATTGTCTATTGTTGGTACATGTCTGCCACTTCCGCGCGCTCCGTGTGAAATTCAGCTTCCATTTTGTCCAACACCATGGAAAAATTTCCATTGAAGAAACATTAATTGATTGTCACAACATGGTGTCTAGTTTATTTGGTTATACAATGACTTTGTAGTTCCATTGCATGATAGGAGTTCTTATTGTAAACATCCACATGTAATATTATTTATTCTACTACTAATTATTAAAAAACCAATGGGTAAACTGCAAAATTCTAGTTAGGTACTCTTAGAACATAGTTACATGCAACAGGTTAAGACAATAACAATATAGATAAAATAGAATTATGGCAATCTTAAATTGCAATAAATGGCCTAAAAAAACAAACCATAAACATATATTTCACATAGAACTTTAAAATTATCCAGTTGTAATCATTGTTGACTCACAGCATGTTAAAATACACACTAAAGTAGAGAGTAAACATCCAATGTTGACTTAGAATGCTACAATATTATTGTATTGATTAAAACCTGTAGATAAAATTTTTGAGTCTTGGATACTCAGATAAAGAAAAATTCTATTTTATTCTAATATAATCTGTCCCTGTTAGACCAAGGAAATTATTGTGTGCTTATCAGAGATGGCTAGAGGCCTGGCCTAATTGTGGTACAATATGGGCTATTAATAAAAATAAAAAAAAATGTGAAATTTCATTAATCATGCAAAATAAGACTTCTAGTAGTCTTGAAACAATAGACAATTAATTGTTTCTAAACAGACTTGATTGATAGATTACATACCAAAACATGCAATTAGCAAATTCTATCACATCAATTTAGGTCATCCTCTTAAAATGCCAACACCAAGCCAGGTTATAGACTATTTAGGCCAGTGAGTCACTCTATATTTGAAAGTCATTACAAAGGTCCTTACATCACTATGCCATACATAAATGTTAATTTGCCGCACTATTAGTCATTCTAAGCAAGTATTGATGTTTGGTGCAGACTTCAATATGAATAGTTTATCATAATGATATCATAAACACCTATACATAGAATGGTGTATTGTGCCTACTTAACACAATCATGTTTGGGTTCTTTCAAAATAGGTCTGTTGGTCTAGTGATTATGTCACCAGAAAAATACAAAAGCCTTTAGATTCTAAAATATCACATGAAATTGTAAACATTTTTTTCTCAATAAGAAACCTATTGAATTTAGATTGGATTGATTATATTCAAAAAATATTTTTTCATAATGTATTGAGAAAATATCATCAAATAAATTGTTTATTACAATCTTACAGAGTCTGCAATTTTCTGGTGACAGTTACAAGTGCAATTTGACTGCCAAGTGTGGGATTCTCATTCCCAGATTTGGCAAAAAGTACTATTGGGATTTTCGTACAGTTATCTGAATTTGATTCCTCATCAATTTCGAGGTAATTTTGTTGTATTTACATCTCAAGATAGCACTTCAGATTGTCAAAAATATTCTTCATGCCATAGTTATTGAGGACTCCACGGCGTCTATAGAACATTGTTTCATCATAATTATGTCAGATTATAATACAGGTATAGTCATTTGACACCTCCACGCCTCGAAAAGCAGATAAAGCCTTTGGTCCTGCGCCTCTCTGGTCATGTTGGAGTGGCATTCTATGGGACTATTGGAGTTTTTTTTTTTTTACTTTTAATATTTGCAATTCATGATTCATCATGAGTCAGAGACGGCCAACTGTTTGCCCAGTAACCATAATAAGTTCCTGAATCGAAAATTTAATTCATCCCATTTCTTGCTTATGTGGTCCTTCGCAAGTAAGACATCGGTCAAAATAAAAGAACATGAGAGTGCACCTGCGTTTCTCTGTTGAGATTGATCAAAATTTTATTTAAGTAAATTGTATGTGAGTAACCTCAGGACTCATTGACCTAACATAAGTGGAATGAAACATTTGCTTACTGTAAATTCCTGAAGGAAAATCATACAGAAACATGAATGTTTAATTATAGCCACACATTGATAAGACACTAGACAAGGCATTGTTATTATTATTATTCCATTTATTCACTTTTAAAAAAAAATATTTCTTACATTTTTAAATATTTCTTAAAAAATACAAAAACAAAAAAATATATAAAAAAAAAATTATTATTAAAAATATAAAAATAGATTAAATATAAATGATTATTATTATTTTTCGAAATATTTTTTACTAAGAAGTATCTTTATCCCATGGCTTCGCTCCTGTGGCCTATCATAAAGAAATCATGCATTTTTCTGGAATAAAATGAAGTCCGGTTAAGCAGTAACCAGCCCTAGCGTGCTGAACTGCGAGTGGTCCCAGACAAAAAAAAAAAAAAAAAAGGAATAAAATGAAAAGTAGCCTGTGCTGTGACAGCTTCTTATCCGTGAATTGTCGTAATCGATTCAGTTCTTTTAAAGATTCCTACAAACATACTAATAAAATGTTAGTTATAAAATTTAAAGTATACATAGCATCAGAATCCATGAGGAAAAAAACTATTACTTGCTTAACGAGGCAAATAATAGTCACACGGGTCGATCTTCAAAGTTAAGCAACACTTGCCGAGGTCGGTCTGCGGATGAGTTACCATCTTAATATACCGAGATTCCTCCGTGCCTCGCAAAGCACGTTAAGCCGTTGGACACGGCTGTCATTTATAGATCTTTGGCAGTCGTTATAGATTGTCAGAAACCGAAATCTGACTCCAGTCTTGCCAAGAAGCACCGTGTTACCCAGTTACTGGGTTGTAGAGATCAGACAGAAAGTCACTCCACGTAAAAATATTGGTATTCAACTGAATCCGGTTTGACTGGAAGCCGACCCCAATATAGTTGGGAAAATATAATAATAAGTAATAATAATATCTTCGAACAACTCACACACGGTCATCCGATCCCATACTAGGCAGAGCCTGTGCTATGGCAACCAGACAACTGATAAACATACATATTATAGACAAATTACACCCAGACACAGAACAAATGATCATGTGCTCATCACACAAAGATTTGTCCTGGGTGGGAATCGAACCCACGACCTCGGTTTAGCAGTCAGGGTCACTAACTACTCGACCAACAGGCCATATCTATGGACTAGGCAGACGATTTTGTAATACCTAAAAC
Source organism: Mamestra configurata (assembly GCA_002192655.3). Lineage (NCBI taxonomy): Eukaryota > Metazoa > Arthropoda > Insecta > Lepidoptera > Noctuidae > Mamestra > Mamestra configurata. The sequence continues at coordinate 76,500 of NDFZ01005121.1, read as the reverse complement.
CCAAAACTCAAGTAATGCAGATATATTGTATTAACCTTGAAGAAGTACTTGCTCATACATCAATATCTTCATAGACTACTCTGGCAGTAAGCCAAGATACTGAAAGAAGGGAACATAATGCCAGTTGTAAAATAATGGACTGTTTAAAAAAAAGAATAATACTCTTTGGACTTGGGTATTCAAGTGTTTATTAGCGAATATTTAGAACACGCTTTTGCCCGCGGCTTCGTACGCGCATATCCCGTATTTTTCCCATTCCCGTAGGAATACTAGGAATTTCTCAATCCAGTATAATCCCGTCCTTCTGATGCGCCTTGCAGGTCGCATCTTAGAAATCTCCTTAAATCCCCTCCCCACTCTACCGATTTTTATTCCTATTCATTTACTGTGCACGCGGTACGGTTGTGGAATGCACTGCCGCCTGACATTAGGGAATGCAAAACTCTTCCAGATTTTAAAAGAAGAGTGAAAGAACACTACCTTTCGGTACCATCATAGTTGCATATTTTAAGTATATGTTATTATTATTCTTATAGTATTATTTAAGTAGTATGTATTAGTATGATATTAATTTTAGTCATATTTATTATAGTATGTTATATTTAAAGTTTTTTTGTCTTTTTATGTTAACATAACTTTTACACACGATGTCTACATATCTTTTATTCGACTCTCCTTTCGCAGGTATGCTGGAAGAGATTTCTTTAGAAATAAGCATCACCTTTGTACCT
>NDFZ01005121.1:0-75640 GCA_002192655.3 Mamestra configurata | reverse complement strand
TATTATTTAAGTAGTATGTATTAGTATGATATTAATTTTAGTCATATTTATTATAGTATGTTATATTTAAAGTTTTTTTGTCTTTTTATGTTAACATAACTTTTACACACGATGTCTACATATCTTTTATTCGACTCTCCTTTCGCAGGTATGCTGGAAGAGATTTCTTTAGAAATAAGCATCACCTTTGTACCTATTTTTCTGTTCCCTTCTTCTTATTTATTTGTTAAATGTGTGTACATAAACTGTTAAATAAATAAATAATAATAAAGATTCAGTTTATGTAACACTTCAAAAAGCTGCAATTTTGAATACCTGCAGATGGAGGAAAATGAAATTTCTCCCCAAAACATCAGTCTATTCCACAACTTAAATTACTACCACAACGCTACATTGACTTGGCTTGGCCCGTTAATGTAGCTTAAAACTAGCCAAAGAGCTAAAAAACAGTCCATGTTTTCTCTAAATAATAATAATAATAATATTTATTTGCGTAAACATGGTATACAAAGATAGGAAAGAGCCTTCCTCATGAATGTGGCTATCATATTCAAAATGAATTTTCCAAATCCGACTGGTTTTTCCAGAGATTAGCGCGTTCAAACAAACTCTTCTGTGTTATTATATTAGTATATAGATTTAATATTCAACGTGGCGACGCTGACGCGAAAACACCATGCTCTGCATCAAATGCTCGGTTTGCTCAAACAAACGTGAGAAAAGAATCGCAGGCCGAATACTGCCCAGTATTACGGAGAATGAATACTCGCAAACGACTGCCATCCGCGGTGGAGATTAAGCCACCTTTCGGTACTACGGTATCATTTATATTATTTTTATTTTCAGGCTCTTTGTTCCGCTACAGGGTAAAGGCCTCCCTCTCCTCTTTGCCGTGGAGAGAATAATTATTTTGAGAAAAATATATTGTGCCACCACTTCTTCTTATAACCAATACTTTGCCACTTCTTCAGCATCGTTGGTAACACTGCATGGGTTGCATTGGCTGTAGATTGTGGCGGAAAAGTCGAAAGGGCATAATCTGCAATGCAGTTTTACATCATGGGAATATCTGGAAGAAACGAGTAAAGGATGCATTCGTTTCTTACAGATATTCCCACGTCACCAAACTGGCATTACATCTGCCCATCTGACACAGTTCCAATGACTAACAGTTCAAGGTTAGACTCCACGCAAACAGGTACAGACGCCCGCACATCAAGCTACCCGAAACTCAAAATTTCCCAATCAACCTTGAACCTAACGCTTTAGCGATAACGTTGAAAATCTAGAAATTTGACAGATTGTTGTAGCTTGATGTGCTGGGGTCTGTACAATGGCGGCTTTACCATACAACCAACGTTAGTGAAGAGATAACATGGCAAGAGCAATGTTCAACAAGCAATGACCATGTCAATGCATTTAACAAACCAAATACTTTCAACATCAACCCGCTACTTTTTCTCATACACAAATGAGGTGTTTCATTAAAAATTATCATAAAAATCCGGTGTTTATCGGTCATAATGTTCATTACTTTGTCTACAGTAATAAGAAAAGATAAAAACAAGCTGGGGCCCTACTATGAAGTCTTTAAACGATCGAGATTCCGCTCCAAGAAAGAGACGAAGCTATACATAGCATAGCACTATCCCTTTTACATCGTCGGAATTGGATGGCATTAGCACGTCTTAGTAGGGGCACATAATAACTTAATAAGAAAAGATAAGAACGACTGCTACTAGGAAATGAATCGTTAACGGTACGCAATATGAGAGTATGATGTCATTTGTGATGATGACGACACGTGTTCCATCATCGTAATTGTTTTTATTTAGCATGTATCATCGACCACACCCACTCATGTTTTGACTGACATTCACATCACACTGGAAACACTGTTGAAGGCTTATACAAAGTGGAGACGACGATACGACACTAAATCAAAACACTGGCAATACTAGTTCACACGAATATGTTGTTTTTTATCACAGATTTGATGTCACAAACTGCAACGGACTGCTTGGAATAATTCGTAGAATAATAGTAGACTATCCTTAATCTTGGACTAGTTTGAGTTTTTTTGACGTTTTATGCAATTAGTATATTTTTAATTTCGGTGACAGGATTGGTCTCAAAATATTTCTGTGAACCAGTACTGCCAGTGTTTTAATTTATTGTCGTATCGATGTCTCCACATTGTAGTTTTTTTGTTTTTTATTATTGATAGGCTGGCGTTTGACCACAATCTCACCTGATGGTAAGCGATGATGCGGTCGACGATGGAGCAAGCATGCCTTGTAGTTACCTAATCACTCTTGACTGAAATACTCTCTGAACGTACCTATCAAAAACCATAGACTCGGGCAGAAAATTCCACTCAGCTGTACGCATTCTGTTCCTACAGGTATATCCATTATTGGGCCTCCCTCGAGGTAGACTGATGTCGAAAATTTGATGGAGCCAAAGGATTCCCCTTTGCACGCGAGTCCGACTCGCACTTGGCCAGTTTTTTTTATGCGGCTTGATTTGCCGTCATCTCCGCATTTTCTTCATTCTTAGCCATATCATCCTTCTCACAATTCATCCATCTTTTATTTTTCCTTTGCCATATTCAGGAATTATCTTGGTAAATGTTACGTCAAACTGCATACACATACTAGTAATTTGTCGATCAATACTATGTATGTGTTGCTTCGATGCGTAGGTAGCCATTGTTTGTCTTCGACCTTACATCGATCGTCATACCCTTCACCTGCTCAAGGCTATGTCAATAGAAGGTCAGCTGAAACATTCTCTAATGTATCTAAACGATTCTGTTTGATAAACTGAATAATCTCTGCCTATGTAGCATCTTTCATTAAATTTCGGAGGGGACTGTGGATGGTGATGATGGTTGTGTTAACCACCTTTTTGCCCACTGCTGGGCATAGGCCTTTGTTTTCCTGTGCCACTCCCTAAGCTTCTGTGCCCTCAGCCAGGTTCTACCCTTGATAGAAACAATGTCGTGTGTCCATCTCGCTGCCGGACGACTAAAACATACTCGTAATTTAGCACGAATGCAACAATCCTATTGCCAATACTTAGTTGCAGCTTTTGATAGATAAAGGAACTAAAAATATCGGCATACAAACATTCTGTCTTCATAACTAACTAGTGTAGTGTATATTCATAACTAACTACCTTCGCCCGGATGTATATATATAAATATATATTTTTTTTCAGAAGAACCTTCTCCTTTTATTTAAATTACAAAATTACAAACACAACAAAAAAATAATTAGCGAAATTGGTCCAGCCGTTCACGCGTGATGCCGTGACCAAGGGAAATAGGGATTAATTTTTATATATATAGATTTCAAGTTCGTCTGGGGTCCTTCCGAATAAAACCCCAACTATGAGTCCCGGGACACAATTAAATTCGCGGGCACTCCCGACTGGCTCATCTCCAGCTTAGAAAAAACAGAGATTTATCTATTTCGCTAGGTTGGCAATGCGTTGCCAACCTAGCGAAATAGATAAATCTCTGCTCTCTCTTTGGTATTGAAGATGTTCTTGGCAAACTGTTGGTTACCAATTATTACTTACTAACTGCGCCTCGCGGTTTAAAAGTAGCCTTTATGTTAATCCAGGGTGTCAGCTTCCTGCATACCAAACTTTATCAAAATTGGTCCAGCCGTTTGCATGTGAAGAAGTAACAAACACACACACACACTCACAAACTTTCGCCTTTATAATATTAGTGTGACTATCATATTTTCCTACTTATTTTACACCCAAGATCATACAATTTTCTTAGATACTTTTTATAAACGCAATATTTTACGACAAGCATGCAACAACTATTTTCTTTTGTCTCTACCTATTGTTCTACATACCATTCAAACAAAGGTTATGGAAAGTCAAACCGCCACAGTCCTTCCGTGACCTTTCAACAATAATATGGCCTGTTTGCTCAATAAACAGTATTATGCTGATATTATGTTTACTAACACGTGTAAGAGTATCGATTAACGGTATGCGTGACAATACGATATAGGAGCCTTAGTCCTTTTACAGACAATAATGGGGCTATGACTCCAGGCCCTGATATCATTACAATATCTTTGATAGACAGTACGCTTTGGAACGTGCAAAGAGCTTCATCTTTTTGACCGACCGACCTTGATAATTCAAAAGTGCCTGTAAATGGTCTAATTGAAATAAATGTTTTAAGTCTTTGAGTAGGGTAATCAGAATCTAGAAAGCCAGGCGAATTGCTAAAGATCGACCCGCCTCGGTTCGAATAGGATTTTCTTTTTCCCCTTCATAAAGGGACCATGATTAAAATATTCAGTTATCGTATCACATAGTCAGTAGCCATCAGGCTTAACAGCAATGTACTGCACTTGAGTGCAATCGATAATAATTTCGAAACAATACAAGTGCATACAATTTAAATCTTGTAACAATGTTTGCAAGTGCCACAACCAAGTATGTTTTATCTTTGCGACTTTATTTTAAATTGTTACTAAATTCCAAATGGAAGTGAGAACAGAACCGATGTCTCTTTATTATTCGCTCTTGACTTAAGTCCAGGTTGTAGCTATCAGGGGGCACAGACTTCACCAGGGAATTCCACTCCTTAGATATATGTAATCCGATGATGGAACAGGCTTAAATTGTGCAATTCCGATTCACACTCCCCAAAATGTATCCGATAGAAAACCAACAGGGTGGCAACTCTGCGACGAATAATTACTGTGACCAATCTCAACGCAAGAGATATATGAGCACGAGTGTGTACGCAAGCACAGGTGCACTCTTGTTTCTCTCATAGTCCGATGGGACAGCATCCGCCGCGTGCCGGAGACACGACCGGGGAGGTCACAGACGCAGGACTAACGGCTTTACGCTCTTTCCGAAGTACGGGGCTGTCACATCACCAACTCCGACCATCTTAATTATAAATATCTTAACTCATCACTTTTCTTTTACAGCTACGCTCCCTGGTGCCCTGCCTGCAACGCCCTGTCGCCCGCGTGGCGCGAGCTCTCCTCCCGGGCGACTCGCAAGGCGCTAGGCGTCAGAACTGCGGGCGTTGACGTTACCAAGTCGCCAGGCTTGAGCGGGCGATTCGTTGTCACTGCTCTGCCCACTATCTTCCAGTGAGTATTTATCTTCTACATTTATAGCTATTAAACCACAATGCGGTATTAAACCGCAAAACCCAAAAGGAGTATTGTTTTTTTTTTACAAAATAGGCCATTGTAGCACAGAATGACAGAACTGTAGCGACACAAGAGGAGGCTAGAAGGGAGATAGCGGGACTAAATGGGTACCTACCCATTTAGTCCCGCTATCGAATTTAGGCCGAATCTACCTAGATTCCGTCGATGCCGATTCTGGCAGAAAGAAGCGTGTGCTAACGAAAGAAGGATAGAAAGATGACTCTGTTGTTTGTTCATTTATTGTAGCTCCCTTAAATCTGCCACGTTTTTTGTCTCCCAATTTGCTGTGTCTACTAAAGCTGCTACTCAATGTGAACTCACCTCATAACTTCTGTCCACAGTGTCATCGACGGTGAATTCCGTCAATACAAGGGTCCCCGCGACGTGGAGTCCATGCTGGGATATGTGGAAGACCAGCGCTGGAAGCAGACGGAGCCAGTGCCGTCATGGAAGGCGCCGCACTCCATACAGATGACCCTGGTCGCAGAGTTCTTCAAGCTCAGCCAGGCGCTCAGAGTATGTTGCTGTTTTTATAAGTTGTTGCCTTGCCCTAAACGGTTGACGTAATGTAACCTGTCGGAAGAGGAGTGCAAAAATTTTCGAGCTGGCTTCGCTCGCTCTTGCATTTTGCATTCTTACTTCTTGAGCTTTTCTGTATATAAATCAACAAAATTACTTCTATTCATGCTTGGATCCATGCTGGACTAGGTGGAGGACCTGCTCTGGAAGCAGATAGAACCAGTTCCAAAATGGAAGGCACCACACTTGAGCCCGGCCGCTGATTTCTTTGCATAATTAATGAATACACGGAATTACGATAATAAATCCTTTATTTCAGGCAACTAAGGCCCATATGACAAACCAAATATAAGTATAATTATAATTTATAAAAGAGTAAATAAATAACCTTCGCTAATTCTAGCAGGTATTAATACTAAAGATATACTTTTACAAATAACACAGACAAAAAACCCATCTTTTTCACATATCCCAGCACAGACTTGGTATGGCTACATGTAGCCAAGCATGGCTTCCCATGGCCTATCATAGACTCTTGTTTACTCCTCCACCTTAATCCTAATTAGTCTAGGTAGTGAATTATGGTTTGTTGGTGGGTAACCACCCCCTCATTTATATCAATGTCCTTACTTTGGTAATGTTCGTCAAATCGTTGAGCTCCTTAAAGTTCTAAGTTTGAGCTACACAATAACTGACAAATGCTTGCACTGTCTGGACAGGTCCACTCAAATCTGTGTGGTACTTTCCTCAAAATACCATTTCAGACATTAACCTACATGGTTCTCATATGATTTGACCAGTACGATTGTATGGACTTGAAAAGAGAATTTGACCTCTGAGTTTGTTTCGGTGTTTCTTCTCAGGGTAGTCAGCTAGGAAACACCGGCCTCATCTAGTTTAAAAATGACCAAAAATAATTGACGTGTACTACCCTACTTACAAAATAAATATCATTTATCATTATTGTTAATGGTATGTGTTACAGAGTGTCCACAACATGCTGATGGAAACGTATGGACTGCCGACTTGGGGATCCTACCTGATTTTCGCACTGGCTACCATATTCATTGGAGCTCTGCTTGGACTGGTATGTTATCACTTTAAATATCTAAATATATTTTTTGTTTATTAGACCTGAAAAAAATATATTTGTAAATCATACGTCGGGTCGTGACAGCCAAAAGTAGGCACCGTGTCATGTTGGGGTCACATCATCATTCATGTACATTCAAGAAAAACGATAGTCAACTCATAATAGTTGATATGTGTAAGGCGACGTCCTCATATTGAGAGCAATCGCCGCGTTCATTTGTATAGTAAACCGGAATGCGTCTTCGCGCGGACAACGGGTGCTTTGCTTTTTCAAAACAAATTAACGTGACGATCGCGTTTTCTTGTTAATTTCACTTTCTATTAGGACGTCGCCAAATAATTTAAGTCATATTTACAAACAAATCATACTTCAAAAATCAGGCAGTAATCTAAACTATCTGACTTTCCAGCTCCTAGTGTGTATCATCGACCTGCTGTACCCACCTCGCCGCGGAGACAAGGTGTTCATCTCACAGAAGGACCTCGACAAGAGGGCGCGCGGCGACCAGGACGGGAAGGACAAGCAGTCTGATGATGATCAGGTACTTACCCACGCTGCACTAGGAACAGTTCCATCATCGACCTGCTGTACCCGCCTCGCCGCGGAGTTCCCAAAGAGCTGAGAATCTACACAGACGGATTAAAGACAAGTGCCAGAACTGGAGTTGGAGTTCACTCCAACAACCTCAAAATCAAAATATCCAGACCGCTAGGAAAGATCAACACCGTCTATCAGGCGGAATGCGTAGGCATTGTCCAAGCGGTCCATGCCAAAGAAGCCAGGAGAGTCACGGATAATAATATAAATCATCAAATACTCTCCGACAGCGCCTCAGTCCTCCAATCCCTCCCAAGTCCAATAAATAATAATAATCCAAGTTCCGAAAGACTTGATGAGCACCCCAAATGACTCAAACATGTACCTCAAATCTAACTGGCGTCTAGAGTAACTAAATATTTATGTTTGTATTTTTCAGGAGCTGATCAACGACGACATTGTGGATGACGACGAGAATGTGACCAACAGCGATGATGCTGAGAAGAACTCCCCTAGTGATGTGAGTTACTTTCATTATTGTACATAACCGGCGACTTCGCCATTTTTTCCCGTTCCCGGAGGAATTTCAGGAAATCCTCTCTTAGTGCTCCCCTACACTCCCTAAGGAACCTACAAGTTTAAGCTCTCCACGACCAGTAGTTTTGGCTGTGCGTAGTCTGTCCGTCACTCAGTAACGGAAGAATTTTATATACTGAACACAAATTTTATTTACGAAACATTGAGGAATGCTATAGGCTATACGGGAACGGGAAACCGGGATACGCTCGCACGAAGTCGCGGGTTAAAGCTAGTATGTTATATTGAGAAACGATGTCAAAAATCATGTTTTCCTGTTACAGTCATCGGAAGAAGAGAAAGAGAAGCCGACAGAGGGCGGCGGCGACTCGAAGCCGGCGGACAGCGCTGACAAACCAGAGGTCCGCAAGCGAAGGCCCCGGAAGGCCGACTAGATCGTGCGTAGTACCACGCTGGCCGCGGGCTCAGTACCCATCACATGATCGCGTGCGCTTCATTACTGACACGTTGAGGTTTTTTGGGATCTTCGGATAGTGTAAACAAAATTATATGTATGTTTGAAGGCCTGTTCTGAGCTCCAATATATTCTGTTTTATCGCTACCGCTCTGAGTAGTGAATACCGCGTAGGAATGAACAGGCCTCAATACTAATCCTCGGTTTATTAGTTGAAAATTGAAGTTGTCAAACTCGAATTAACAATAGGTACAGAAATCGGATGTCGATGTTTAAGTCATTGACAGTAGCCGTAAGGGTTTTATGCATCGATAATATCGCAGTGTTCGTACTCACTAACTTTTGATACCTAACGTAAAATGAATGGGTGTTTCTAACAATTTGCTTATAATTTAAACTCTTGACATCACAACAGTTTTCTCATAAATCTGTGTGTAATTAAAGAGAACGAACGAGGGAGACCCATTATCAACATTATGGTTTACACTATCGGAAAATACTAACAAAAATCAACCATAAATCTATAATATAACAACCAAATTTTAAGGTCCAGGGCCTTATAGAACAAAATTTCGTTATTTCTGAGACCTTAGAGGTCTTACATAGAATTTTAAGGTCTTTTTGTAGGGTGGGGTTTTGACCTGAGGTCGCGGATCAGGTCAGTTTAAATGTATCAAAATGTGTGAAAAAAGATGAGTATTATGAGCTTAAAATATGTATGTTAAGTGAATTATAAATGTTTGTTATGATATATTTAAACTGATCTGGTTTTTTTTGTCGCAAGTTTATGATGTATTTATTGTCTATACTCTGTAAATGAGGTTGCCAGATGTAAATTATTAGGATTGCCTAACCGTTGTGTGCGTACCTTTAGGAAATGTATAAATCTATCTAAAATTAATGTAAATTTAGCACAAAATAAGATTTATGCAAAGCAAAGTGTTTTCAAATAGTCTGGCAACTTTATGTACAAGGGTGACTCGAAATAGTTAAAACGTTGGCAGCACTGGTGTCTGAATTCGCGGCCGGCCTACTTCAGTATCATCGTAAAAAAGTAAAAAATAGTAATGTTTGTATGTAGTGCTCGATTCATACCATTTCTAATAGAAATTGTTTGATATTTAACTAATTTTGTTGGCAGAACATCCTGCACACAGCATGAAGACAAACTCGTCGAATACTCCTCCTTTTTTGAAGTTGGGGTAAAAATATTATTTTCAGACTATTTCATCTTTCATTCTTTCTCTTCAACCTGAGTTTACCGATTGCTGGGCCAAGGTCTCGACCAAATCCTACCACGTCTTTTTTCCTGCCCTGATCAAATTAGTAATTATTTAACTTCACGCCTGCTCCCTGAAAGTATAGCCAGTGTTGGTCTATTAACACCTAAATTGTTTTCACCAGCTGTATAAACGGTATACAAATTAGTTAAATATCAAGAAATACGCATAAATATCTGAATTAATTTTAAGCTCCATTCATTTTACATTGAGTTAATTTTCTTCTCATTAATTTCACCTCAGTCAGATTCTGTTGAAATTGATAGTTTTCCCTGCATTAAATGCCTAATAAATGTTATATTACTGAAATATCTTGTTTGAAATTATAATTGCTCTATGTCTAAATCTTCAAAGCTATGTTATAGATATATAAATGTTTCGTTTTAGGATAAATTATATTATACCTATATAATAAATTGTATAGGTTTTGACTCTTCAAACCTATATTTGTCCTTTTATTCATTAAATATAAACTTTGCATTTATAGAAACGCTTTTAAATACTGTTATCATTATCGTGGAAAATTAAACAACAAAATATTATTAAAACATTTTAGTTTTATCACATCTAAATGAATAAGAGGGTTAAGTAACGAATTAGCAGATTTAAAACCTTATCGCTTTCTTTATCATAATTAGTTCCTGATTTTCAACGACAATCGAAAAACGAAATATTTACTTTTTTTACTCTTTGGTTGTTGTGGAGCGAATGTTCTAAAGACTCGAGTCTGCTCAATGTTTTGCATTTTGACGTTCACAAGTATCTTGTAATCTCACAGTTTTTATTGTGGAGAATTTGTTTAGTTATTGTAAGTAAAAGTTAAGAAATATGTAGGGGGTAAATTAGCCTTTCATTTTGACAATTCAACAAAATTCCCTGCATTATATTTGTTATCGCACAGGCTTAGAAATGTCTTTCAAATTCCTCGGAATTTTACTGAAAGTAAGTTACACAGCCTTGGGTCGAGTGATTTCTAAGATCTTTGGATATCACAATATTGCAATCCTATGTTACTCACAGTCAACTAAACAATTGTTCACAAAGCATTTATCAATCACGAGTGGTTTAGTTTTCGCACCAAAATTAGTGTAATTACATTTATTTAGTTTATAAACTTGAGACTTATAAATGTTCATCAAAGTATTACATTTTATTTTAATATTATTTTTATTTATGTTGGCCACTTTGCTTTTAAATTATTTTTTTCTCTTTGATAAATGTCTTGAATATCAAGTAACTTGTTTCAATTTGTCAAAAACAGTGAAAATAAATTAATCCAACTTGCGCAAACAGTTTGTAAGCAAAGTCAAGTCAACTCATTTATTTTTATTTTTACAGAGTTTAAAAAGAAAATTGGATGGAAATGAGACTTAAAAGAAATCATGTGAAATATTTATTCAAGTTTTTTTTTTGTTATTCATCAACCCTTTCTTGAGTTAAGCAACAAGACAGACTTATGACCTGTGATCGGATAATCGGGCGCTTATATACCTAAACCTCTTCCCGTGAAAGAATAATTTGGACATTCCTTTCTGAATAAATAAGTAATTCCGGGTTCCCGGGATCGAACAATTTTGTAAAAACAACGATTACAAACTTAATGAGATTATAGCAGTGGTTATTTTGATTAATTATCTTTATTTTATTTAAAACAAATGGAAAATCATAAAACACTTTCATTGTTAATTAAAAGTTCCATTAGAATCGGCTTTTTAAGTTACAATAAAAAAATACAATAAGTGTTCACAACGAGTTTTAACTATATTTTGAGTGCGGGTATTTTTAGCAATCTCAGGAATTTCGAACTATTCCGGGATCCGGGATTCCGAAAAGCATGTCCGTATTATACTTTCGTGGGAATAAAAGTGAAGTTTTAGGTATATTAGCGCCCGATTATCCGATCACTGCTTATGACACGCTTAAAAAACTATTACAGAATATTTATTTTATGGCTTTTATGTAGAGGCTAACATATTATTTTTTATATTTCATTGAGACTGATCATCTTTTGACAGCCGAAATGTATTAATTTATTAATTTTTCCCCGTCAATGGATGCTATTCTAAACATAATAGTTTTCTGCTTAGTTGCTTCGCTCGGAAAATGGTCAAAATCACATTCCTTCATATAACGAATCGAGAGCTCAATAATTTAAAAATGTATCGATCTACGTATTTATTGAGATTAAAAATATGTAATAGGCCTCGTATGCGTTAAACTTTTAGCTTTGTAAATGAGATTATATTCATAAATATTAATAATATCGCATTTAAAAGACAGACGACCAACTGAAACGAAAAACTTATTAATTTTTTGTCGCAATGATTGCAATGCTAAAAGTATAACCACACAATTAACACTTTTATATGTATTTATTAATATTATGTGTTGCAATACTCAAATTATCTGTTCGCTTATTTTTTTATATATTATTATACAATTATTTGAACACGAAACATTAGGGGTTAATCAAATTGTATCTGTAACTAACGGATTGTTTGAGGAGGTTGAATATTGAATGAGGGGGAGAACTGACAGACAAAAGTATTAAAATAGTTGTAAATTGATTGCCTAGTTTGAGGCAAAACTGTCCAAAGCGCGGTACCTGCTGTCATTGCTTGAATTAATTTTCAATAGCCAATCGCATCACTTGATTTACGTTTAATTTCTAGAAACCGTGTGTTAGCCAATAACAGGTCTGTGAAAATCTTTCATCTAGAGATCACTCAGTGCCTCCTGTGAAGTTACTTTCTTATCAAACTTGTTGAAACTGAGTTATAATCTAAGTTTAGAATATGTTGCAGACGTCAGAAACTGTTTATACTAGCTTGGGGACCATGGGAGGAGACCATGAGAATAAATTCTTGGAAAAATCTGACTGTCAGTTGTTTCGCCTCGCGGTGGTAACGATATTGTTAACCTAAAATTGCCTTGTACAAAGACTTAAGATTGTTTTAAGTGTTGCGTTTATATTAACTTTATGACCTAGTGACTTGCTGAATAAAATTGTATTTGTAATTATTGGTTTTATTTTATAACTAACTAACTTTTGCCCGCGACTTCGTACGTGCATACAACGGGATATGCAGCCTTATAGCATAATAGCCTTGTATGTAGCTATCATATACAAAAATAATTAATTAATAAGAGTATTATTCATCTTGTACCCAAAAATATACCGGGTAAATTTTCAATTTGTTAAAAATGAGCGCTTTCCTTTAGTTTTGCCATGTGCTATTACTTCCCAGAATTTGATCCTTATTAGCGACACTTTCGGATGGTGTATTTTAATTTTTTTTTTTTTTTTTTCAAACAAAACTAACGGTGCGACGGTGCAATTAGGTTTGCCGTACAAATTAACGCAACCGTTTGAATTTACCTCGTGGGTTCATAAGTGTGGAGAAAAAATAATACTGAAATTTAGTCCAGCACCAACCAACCCAACAAGTTCAACTGTATCATTCAAAGAATTTTAATATGTCTACAGTTGCTATACATGCAGAACGGCACTGAGACCTGTGCCCCTGACACTGGCATGGCCACTGGCCAGGCCATCATCAGGGATTTTAATTTTAATAACGAACAAGAAAAGTGAGTAGTTATTTTACGTTCCTTCGGCACCTGGTACCTGTAAATTGGCCGTCGGCCCCAGCTAGCAGGTATGCGTAGGTACGTCGTGCCCATATCATAGAATTGGCCATCGAAAACTGACAATATGGTTTAAACGTCAACGTTTGGTGATATATCAATCCACGTTTGCCCATATTTTGAAATGCCTGACCACATGGATTGACAACTTCAAACCTAACTTAGACGACGGAGCCCGGCTAGACGGGGCTCCTATTTCTGCCTGCAGGGTCCTGGTGCCTGTTGGGTACAGAGGAACCTAACATGAATGGGATAACGGGAGCTAAGTTCGCTCGCTCACTCTTGCTCCCTCCACTCCATTCGAACCTAACCTATCCGTGTCGGGGTGCCCAAGTTCCCTGGAACCTGACAAACTAACAGCGACCACATCATGAAATGGCTTTACTTCTGCAGCTGGCGAATTATTATTAGCTTTTGTTATCCGAAAAACATTATCTGCCGTCATGATACAACACAAAAAGAGAATGATATCAGCGCCTCCAACGGTTGATTATGTAACTATTTAACGATAAGCTCACAAACAAAACTATAATAGCACTGTACCTCACAAATGTTTGACCATATCATGTAGCCGTATGTAGCTATTGATATTTACAAACGCTGAGCTATTCATTGAGCTGGCCAGACCGTATCATGATGTGGGCAGCGGATATTTCCATTTCATGAAATGGTACCGACCATTTGCGTTCCCTTAGCTCCAATGTTACAAAGTACTGTGATGGATGAGTGACAACTGTGCGCGTGCTCCATTACATCGTCAGCACTTACGAGATGGACACATGCAGGACCTGGGCGTACAGATGGTGCGGAAGTTTACGTGCCGCAAACGCATGGTTGAGGGTGTGCAGCAGGGCTTTCAAAAATCTCGGTTACGTCTTGCAAAGTAAGGATTTTAACAATAGTACGGCTGCTGTCAAAGTTCTTTGATGCACTGGGTTCGGAGCCACCTGGAAACTAGTGCAATTATTTGGAATCCTCATCAGGGAAAGTACAGCCTCATGTTGGTAAAAATACAAAACAATTTTGCGTGGTTTCTGTAAGTACCTATTTGAAAGAATCTGGGGCCCCGTTTATACCCTAATGTACTCGGGTCTATGTAGTGTTTGTGTCGGTTTCTAATCTAACCGAATACAACTGAATACTAGGATTCTACTTGAAGCGAGTACCTATCTGACGTACGAAACCCAGCATCGGTAACACCGTGTCAGATGTTCTGGCTTCTGACCCGTAACGAATGTCAAACAATGATAGCCGGGATCAACAGCTTAGCATGCTCTCTAAAGAACGGAGGAAACTCGGTATGTTACGGATGGTCACCCATCCACGGACCGACCTCGACGAGCGTTATTAATCTTGAAGCTCGACACGTACCTACGGCTGTTACAATTCAGCAACGAGCTCCTCTACATACAGGGTCGCGAAAAAAATGCTAAAATACTGTTTTTTTATTGCCAATCTATCCTATTTCATGAAGGAATCCAAAGACTATGGAGAAATCGCCAAAAACTTTTCCCATAAATTTTGTTCTGTATGGTGTCGCACGTAAAAGAATGGCACCATTCCATCACTTCCCGTGAGTGTCGTAAGATGCGACTAAGGGACCTCACCAGAGAATGGGCAGCAGCATTTTCTGTACATAGCAACAGAAACACTGCGATCGCCAACCCGCCTGCCAAGCGTGGCGATTATGGCAACCCATTTTGGGGGAGGCCTATGTCCAGCAGTGGACATCTTTCGGCTGATATGATGATGATGATGTACGGAAAACGAATAATCTACTCGTAATATTAAAGGAACTTTTGTTCGCTGAATCAAGCAGTTAGATCTGGTTTTCTTGTTTGGATTCTCACTATAGGTAAACTGTTCGCAAATGAATGACGAAATACGTGACCCTTTATCTTAGGTCACAGAAATACGTTATGGGGAAAAAACCTACTGCGAATGATAGTCCTTATCAGGCAGTCTTCTTATCTTCATTGAAGCTAGCTAAGGCGCTCGACAGATGAATCTTTTCTGCGAGTTGGGTTCAACAATACCTACCATAGTTTTAATAATGAATTAACCAATTTTAATAACATTTAAGCCTCTGTATCAAAACGTCCTATTAGCAATTCGTCCTCATGTCTGTCCCAAAGTTATACTGAAAAATTACTATTTCGTCATGGCTCATTTTATTTACCAGGTTAAATTTAAAATTTACAATCTGTGTCGACAAAATTTTACAATCTCATGTTCCAAGTTACAGGGGCTAGCGCCGACCTACCAGCGCTAATCGGTCCGTGCAGGTAACCGCTACTTACATGGAGGAAGCGGGTGGCAGAGGCTGGCTAAAAATACGCGTTTTTCCCTTGCAAATAAAGCAACAGATGACGCCTACCAGCGCTGATTGTGCAGGTCGAAACTTGTCGGCGACATTCGGAGCTTGTCGGCGCTGGTTCGCCACAGTATAGACTACCTGCGCGGACCAGCACCGACAAGCGCTGGCAGATCGGCGGGCGCCAGCAACCTACTTTCTAGGTAAATGTATACGAACTAACGGAGACTGTGGTAGAAACAGAAGTTCCGAGACGGGCTGAAATCTAGAGCGACGACGAGAGACTCACAAACTACCAGGAGACCAGGAATCATGAAGCAGTATTTCCGGAGCTGTAGGCATGAGCGATAAAGATTCACAAACTACCAGGAGACCAGAATCATGACTTAATATTTCTGGGGCTGGAATCACCATGAGAGGTAAAGACAAGCCACCACGAGATCAGAATCATGGAGAAGAATTTCCGGATGGAGCCGCTAGCAAGATAGAACATAGATTTTTTAATTTCACTCTAAGAAATCTACGTAAGTAGATGAAGTCGCGAAAGGTAGTATTGAATAACATCCCTATTTTATGAATTGTTCGCGAAAAAATCTGTCGGGTGTTTATTTGTAAAAGGGGATATAATTCATATAATACCTTTGTTACATAGCTCGCCGTCGCCATTTTATTCTTTTTTACTACAAATGGGAGATGGCTATGCCTATGCCAGCTCCCATAGAAAAATGTTCGAACCCCTTCAAGTCTTGTGTGGTCGTACTTTTCCCATTCTCTTGTTTTTAGGACTATTTACTAATAGGACGTTTTAATACAAGGCAAAATTAAAACATACGTAGTAGGTATGACACAAGACACGAGTACCTTATTAGGTTTTAAATGTTGAGAACTTTTTCGAAAGAGTTTACTAAAGAAAGTGGAAAATCAGGCTTTCTGTAAATGCTATCACTTAAGTTGCGAGTTTTGCTGTCCAATAACAGTTTTTGGCTGCTGCATTCGATGACTAAATCAATGCCAAATTACCGCAACTAGCAACTGTCAAAGTACAACATGTGCAACGTTTCTGGTTTCCGCAACCGGTAACTGAAACGCGGCTAGCCATTTTATGCTGGAATACGGCGTTGCCGTCTGCTGCTGCCGTCTACTGCAGCCATCTGCGGTTGGGTTCGGAATCATGGCCCCAGCGACATGTCGCTGCGACGTGTCGCAACGACGTACCTACTTTTGACGACGTATGTCGTTTGCTGTTGCTGTCTGCGGTCGGCTACGAACTTATATTCTATATATTCCGTAAATAGCAAACCGTAAAAACTAGGTGGAGTGAGCTTGAAATGAACTGTCATTTCATCTTGTTTGTATGAATTGAAAGCTCACTTCATGATGTCTTCACCTAAGTTTACACGGTAAGATTTCTACAAAATCGCTCCAACGGTTCCTTTGGTTGCTGCAAGTAACAGCTTTAAATGGAAACTTTTAAATATCTAGTTTGTGTTTCAGGCAGCTATAGTTGCTCCGTCTGCAAAGCGCCTTAATGTTGTATTTATAAGGCGAGTTGCTGGTATTTGTTTCAGTATCCGAAAAACGACCAACCACTTTGAATTAAAGTATAAAATGTTCAGAATGCAGTTTGTGCTCTGGTTGGTAGTGATGACCGTGGGGTTGACAAATACCTGGGGTGAGTTGTTATTCCCTCTCAAAGTTAATTATTTTATATCTATAGTGTGACTTGTAAATATTCGTGAGGGACTCGAGGCCCGTGGCAACATTTTACAAGATAAGCTACTCCTTATATTGTAAGATGTTGCCACGAGCGTCAGTTGACCAACGTCTCTAGGTGATGCCATACTTGGTATCACCAAGGGACGCTGACGCCGAGATATATTCTGGGACTTGTCGAAGGCGTTTAATTGTGTGAGACACGAAACATTACTCCTGAAACTTGAGCATGACGGACTAGGCAAAACAGCATTGAACTTAGGAAAATCATATTTGAAAGATTGACAGCAGCTAGTTCAAATAATCGGCTACAATTCACCGAAATTAAACGTGATTATGGGGGTACCTCAGGGCACAACTTTGGGTTCTTTCATATTATTACAAAATTAGCTTAATATGGTGTAAATAACGATGTAAATAACACGCTGCTGCAGATATATAATTGGATCACTGCTAATAATATAATTTTGTATTGTATGGAAGACAAAATAAATATGTACATTCTATTTATTTTAATAACTGTCAAAAGTAGTGATAATGGCATATGCAATGGCAGTTTCTCCTTGTTAAATACAAGGAGAAACTAAAATTCGTTGATGAAAAAGTCTTTTCTTGTCACAAGGCTACAATGAGGTTCTCATTAAACTTACAGGAAGGCTAAATTAAGCAGCATTTATGCTGATAGTGATATAATGTAAGCATTTATGCGGCCAGTGTACAGATGTTGAAACTCACTGTTTCAACATCTGTAAAGCTGGAGATATCTTTTTGACTGTCAAACCTTGACAATGCAAAAGTGCCTTTTTTTTGAAGGATTTGAAATCATCAAATGACTTCTTCCGCTCTGGGTGGAGCGGAAGGGCGTGTCAGACTCTTACTGACCAAAACCCTGCAAATGAGCCTGCAAAAGGTTTATTTGAAATAAAGGTTTTTTATTTTAAATTGATTTTGTTTCAGACATCGCAGTAAGTCATGGAGAACTACTAGAATTTTATACTAATGAAACCAAAATAGACACCGTACGTATTCAATCGCATAACCTCGCAGCAATAACTTACGATGAAGTCCACAACATGGTGCTGTACGTCGACAAACAGAGCGGCAACGACGCTATATGTGCTCATGACATATCTTCCATTGAAAACAAATGTTTAATCGAGAGAAACAGCAGAAATATTCACGGTCTTTCCTTCGATCCCGCCACAGAATTACTGTTCTTCACTGACACTAACGAAAGAACCATTAATTGGATTTCGTTAAAGCCCGGATCTAAAAACAACGTTTTTGGTAATCTTTTAATCAAGATGGATCACGGGATTCCCACTGATATTGCCGTCGATAGTTGTAGAGGGTACGTTTACAATTCATTCAATATAATGCCACAGACTTTATTATTTTCTTCGAGATACTTAAAAGACGTTTCGTTTTTACAGGTATGTTTACTGGATCAACACAAACCTGCCGACGCCTACAATAGAGAGAGCTCGATTTAATGGTTCTGAGAGAGAAGTTATTAATAATTTAAAATCGTTTTCGATTAACACAACTTACCGACTGGAGCCACACAGCTTGACCATTGACCAGCAGACACAGAAAATGTACTGGATTGAGCCATCGGATAGTTCAACTTACCATGTGCATTATACAGATTTAAATGGAAAAAACGAAACACACTATTGTCGACTTTTCGGCGGAAAGTATCATAACCCATTATCAAATATAATGACGGTTTCTAAAACATCTCTCTTCTTGGTTTTCTGGAGCGATGTTGACTTAAGGGCTGAGAAATTAGGAAAGTATAAATTTATAACTGAAGAAAAAAAGAGACTTGATTTGCATATTCAAAATGTGGTTGTCGGTATAGCTGCCAACTACAGAATTAAAGAGCGAATTCAGAACATTGATAACTGCGAAGCGCTAAAGAGTCGCGAACTAAACTATTCTGATGTGCCGTTTTGTGTTCATGGTGTGAAAGATATCGGACAGTCTCTTTGCATATGCTCACCTGGATACATCGGCGACCGCTGCGACGTTTCAGTGTGTGACAATAACTATTGTTTGCAAGGCAACTGCAGCGTCAGTGGTGATGGACTTCCTGAATGCAGGTAAAACAAATTATACTCTCTTGAATAACTTTCCTTGTTTAATTAAACTACCTGTATGGTTTCATATGTTTTCGTTATTTCAGGTGTAATGCCGGTTATTCAGGTGATAGGTGTGAAGTGGACTCGTGTCGCGAATTCTGTATGAACAGCGGCGTCTGTTACCTGAACGAGGAGGACGAGCCTTCTTGTGAATGTGTCGGTAGATACGAGGGACCAAGATGTGAAGCTGTTCAAAATGACAGTTCCGCTTCCACCAGCATTCCTATTTATTCGGCAGGAACTAACATTACTCTTGCTGATTTGCTTGCAAATTGGCGAAAGCCAAAAATTCTTGTTATCGTTGATGGAGCTTAATCAGATCGGTTGAGTAGTATCCTCTTCATTTTTTTTCCGTATGCATGGCTTTGCATTCGTTTAAACGGAATCAAAACAATGAGCACATTAAATGAAGTTTCTTCTAGCCATCGTTTTTCATTTAATCACTTTTCTTTTTTTTCCTTCAATTAATTCACATAATTTGGTCTTTATCTCACATATTTGTCTTAGTTATCAACAAAATTGATTCTCAATAAACTTAACTAATGTTAACAATGTTAAATAGTCTATTTTAACAGACAACGTTAACTATTTTTTTTTTTTAAAACGTTGCCCCACTCTAGGAATTTCTCCTGTATCGTGGATGCGTTTACAAACATACAAAGTCACAAACACAAACAGCCAGACCCGGAACAACTATCTGTGGGCCATACAAATATTTGTTCCGCGCGAGAATTGAACCCCTGACACGCAGCGCAGCAGTCAATCGCTCAACCGCTGCGCCAACCGTGCCCTCGAATTAATAGAGTTATTGACTGGATTTTTTATTATTATTCTCAAAACCAAAGACTATATAGTAGGTACAAGCATGCATGGCTTTAAACTTGACCATTTTTTTATCCGTCTTGATTTCTTTCTGAAATGTTTTCTTTTTTTGTACTTTTTAGATCAATTTGATTTATAGTTGAATTACAGTTTTTTAAACTATTTTTTTTGTATACTTTTCCATTTTAAAATCGTTATTATTTACTAAGATTTGACAGTGCTATCATTTAAATCTTGCTTTTTTTTTACAAGCTGTGCTCGCGACTTCGTTCGCGTGGTTGTCGAAAAAAGAATGTCTCACATAGATAAGATGTACGTATAGTCAATGTGTCCGTTTCAATGGCGCGGCCATGACAATTAAAAAAAAAACCATGCCAAGATTTTGTAAAAATTTGTAAAGTTGATTCCCAAAACCATAAATTTGTCAGAGCCGTGGAGTTCTATAAAACTAAGCGTTGCAGAGACCTGAAATTTAGGTAAATAACAGATCGAATTTGTAGGAAATTTGTAAAAATATAGAAAAAAAACCTGGCATTATATTTTAGGAGCTATAAGACTTAAACCTCATGGCCGCGCCATTGAAACGGTGAAAAATACGTTATCGCCAATATCTCGCTGAAAAAGCATCGCAGAGGTCTGAAGTTTTTTGTAAAACCTAGATTTGAAATTGTCGAAATACATAAAAATACACAAAAAATCCTAGGTTTACATTTCAAGAGCTGTATAACGGAATCTTTAATACGTCTTGAATATGTCGATAGGGTGACCATGGCTTATTGTTTACAGAAAACTTTCCACCTATTTTATTAAATCGTTTCATTTTAATTTAATTTAGAATCTTTGAGATATAATCTCAAATATTCTAAATTAAATTAAAATGAAACGATAAGCTACAAAAAGGATGTTTATTTCTTTAAAAATCACAGATTATTTTCTTATACTTAGATATATTTCTTATTAAGACTGACAGCAAGAAGTTCCACAAGTACCTACTCATCAAGTTTGTGAGAATAATTTTTTACAAAATTTTGTCATGGTTTTTTTTAAATGTCATGGCCGCGCCATTGAAACGGACACCTTTTATAGTGGGTCCACACGGTACAGACTTTACTATTAGATCCCTATCTGTAAAGACTGAATAAAAAATGTTACGCAAACATGTTTGCCTAGTAAAGTTACGGAAATCATTCATATTATGTTATGTACGGTTTCACTGATCATTATAAATTAATCATACAAATTTTTATAATGAAAAATAACCACTATAAATTACACGGTCTTGTCTTATCAATCAAATTGTATTTCATCATCGTTATCTTATCACCAACATCAATGGGGGCTCCATTAGTACAAGCTCCTTGGCAGCCGTTACAGTCGGTCGATTCTGTAAACATGTCGAAGTGAAGGCTTAGGTGAAGTGATCACGAGGTGAACTGTCAATCCTTATAATCATGACAGCTGACTTCACGATCACGTGACATCTTGATTATATGGATTGAAAGCGCACCTCGTGGCCACTTCACCCAAGCCTTCACTTCGACATATTTACAGAATCGACCGGCTCCGGCTGATAAGACTGCAGTAAATGCCCGCTTTGCGGCAACTGCATTTTCCAGCAGAACCACGCTTACATCGGCTGAAAATAGCACTCAACAACGTGTCAGGAGCAGGAGGATCCAAGGTCGTGATTGGCTCTTAGTTTCCGTCGACTCCTCGCTTCCAGCCCCATATTTCAGGGGTAGTTGATTCCCAAGCCACTCCTTAATTGATGGAACACTCTGTAGGCGTGAAACTTCGCTGACCCTTTGGTAGGGGGGACGGAAGAAAGATCAGATTTGGGCTTGGTACAATATTTAATAACACTATGTATCTATATCTGTTAAGCTCAGACTCAGTAGACGGCGCACGGTAGGTTTAAAAGAAGCACATTGCTTAAACATAAGGTTTATTTGAATTTAAAATTCCAAGTCGAACCGAAATTATCTTGGTTCAACCAAAGTTCCTAACCAGCTGTGGGTGATCCAGGTCTGCAAGACAAAAGATAAAGAACAATAAAACAAATATGTCATTCAAATGTTTCTTTATTCAGATATATTTACATAAAATAATTAAGTATTGAGATAATTCACATAATGCAATTTATTATTAGACAATAATTTAGATTTACAATGAAATAATAACATAGTTTATAGAACAGTAAATGGATACAAGTTTGGGTGGCTTATAATTTCATTAGAACATGGGATATTGTACCTAAGCATTGCCTAGTGGATTAGTGGTCTAAACGTTTGGGTAGTGTAGAAAATCACCGTGATTTACGTGTAGGTGTTGTAATATTTTTTTGGATAATATTGCTAGTCCATGGCACCTATACACAAGCCTATTTCAGATGTTAATTCGAATTACTTTCCTGACCATCATTTACTTGGCCTCAAGTGAAATGCACGTAAAGGTTTTGTACGTTTTTTAACATCAAAAAATGACTTATAATTGGTTCCTGATATGTTTGCCCAAGTCCATGATGACCATAAATCGTAAAATATTCATAAAGTTGAAAGATAAGTTTTGTGCCAAAACGAGTAATGAGAAGCTAGAACATAATTAGCTCGTACATCGCAACAGTAAAAGTAAAAAAAAAACAATACAATTTCGAATAATACAAGCGTATTTTTAATATAAAATGCATTTTAAATATCAATTTTAGCAAAATCTACGTTCCTAAACCCGTTGCGTATTGTTTTGGGGATTTTATTAAATACAATTTTTATATAATCTTAGCCTAGCGTATTTCTCGATCAACAAATTTATTGAGATATACAATTTATTAGGTTATAGAACGCCAATTATTACTTTACGTATTCTCGATAATAATTTTATTAATATCAATTGACATAGGTAAATGCTGTGTAGTGATGTGTCGAGTCACTTATCGATAGTTATTTGAATACCTAGCGAGTTATCGAAACCATCGATATGAGATTGGTTCAGTGTTTAAAATCAACGGAATGTTGGTTAATACTTAGGATTCGAGATTGCTGTTTATTTATTTCAGAAACTCGAGAAAATTAAAAATTTATTTATTTCATTTCAATTTGTTCATTTCGTAAAGAAATAAACAACAATCTTCGTTACATTTTCGAAAAACGGTTTACAAATAAGCGGACATTACACAAAATTTGTTCATAATACGTTTACATTAATATACACAATTACATAAAAAGCAATATACATTCAGTTCTTTCTGGTGCATATTAGTTTTAAAACTAGAATTTTTCAAATAAAACGTATCGTAATATCGATATAGTAGACGACACTATTCATATCAAAACGTGGTAATACTAATTTTATTGGCATAAGTAGTCGAATTCAAAAACAATATCGCGTGTGACATTTTAGTGATTTTGAATGGAAGAATTTATTCACTTGAGATAATTTTGAAAATAATATAAAAATATAACTCCTTTTTATCAATTGACAATTACACATTTTTGTTGAATAGTCACCGTTTTCTCATTTTAAAATGCTTTTCAGATACTTTCGAGTGTTTTTTACCATCCGTATTTTCTTTGAATTACCTCTTTTACAACTGATTTCGGCGGTATAATTCAATTTTAATATATTTCGATACAAAGATCTTTGGATAACACATATTTCATCGATGTTTATATAAAAAAATATAAAAGAGAATAATTATTATGTGTACAACTGAAGAAAGAGGGCGCCCAAAAAATTGAGTTTTTTTTAATAATTTTAATTCAAAAGCGATTACTTAACTTAAATACAAACAACCAAACATATTTTAAATCGAGATTCTCTTTAGCTTCATAATATTTTTTGGATAAACCTCACTTCTCGGGCCCCTAGACAAAAAACAATAAAAAAACTAACCTATAAAAATCTCGTTTGTCTAAGTCCAACTAGTTTAATCTTAAATTACAATGAAGACGAATCATAGTCGCGATAATACATTACGGTCGTAAATAAACAAAAAAAAGAGACTAGATTGTTAAAAAATTAACAATTATTACAAAAAAAAAAATTGCTTACTGTTAAGGGTGAATAATCACAAAATAATCATGAGATTTGTTACTAAATATTGGGTTAATACCTAGCGCTAAACGTTTCGAATTGTCGATAGACAAAAGTAGCTGTCGACTTAAGTATACAATTGACAGTTTAACCACCAGTTAATATAACGATCTAATATATCTGAAACATGTATTTTAATGGCTTTTAACCAGAACATATTAAAATTCGCGTAACTTTTACAGCTACCTTCACCTATCGACATGTATGAACACGATACAATTAATGAACTTCATTTTACACACAAAGCAATAAAATAAAGCGATATTTTCAGGTTTATAAATAATTAACTTAAAAAATAAATGTGACGATTATTTTGGTAATATACTTTATAACTTCATTAAAAATGGAAATAATCACATTATTTTATTAATATACAAACCTTATGTATATAGTATACATGTCTAGCGAAAAGGTTAAAAATAATATTTTATTATTATAATTATTGTATATCAATAAATTTGCTACTGTGCTTCTAATTTCGATACGTCGTCACATCGATACTCGTAAGTGACAGTTTAATCGATATTTCAACCCATCGTAACTGACACAATAGGACATTTATTGATTTCATCGACAGTCGATATAATAAGCGATTAAATGACGAATAATCGATATTATTTTACATATCGATACCGACGAACAGGTAACGAAATCTAGTGATTCTTCTATTTTGTTCTGCTGCAGAATTATCTACTACCTACCTATACAGCAATGGCAGTGTTTATTTAGATTTTATTGTGAACATTATTTAGAAGTGCCCATAGATTCAGTTGTCATGGCTAAGATAAAGCTTTTTCTAGCTTGCTATCAGTAATTGGATTTCATCTTGAAGGGATAAATATCTCGAAAGATTAAATACTTCAAGCACAGTGTACCAAGGCCATAGATTCAAGTCGCGACTCAACGATAAATGTAATTTGAGCTAATATAGGATACAATCAGCGAATTATATTTCCACTGCTGGGATTCAGAACTCCTCTTCGGAAGAGAGAGTTAGTTGTAATCCTCCGCGAGGGCTCAGAACAATTTACTAGATTTGTGAATATTCTATTAGAAGATAACCTCCCCCAGGTTCTCTCTCAGTCAAGAGTGAATAGGTTACTTCTAGGCAAGCGTGCTCCATCGTCGACCACATCATCGCTTTCCATCAAGTGAGATTGTGATCAAACGCGAGCGTGTCATTAACCTTTTGAACGCCAGACCATAAACGCATCACCAGGGCACACGCTTGCTTGTCATGTATACGTGACAATGGCGTTCAAAAGGTTAATAAAAAGACACTTTCAAACAATATTCACAATACTGAGAACATTTGGCTTAAAAGTTTCAAAGTAACGCCACAGTCATAATTAATTTTAATCATTTTGTTAGGGACATCACATATTATAAAATTGTTCATGTTATTTTATTATTATTTATTATAAATTCATTATAACTTATAAACCTTTCTGGTTTTATTTCGGCGGTCTATTACGTCATCGAAATGGCGCATGGAGTATTAAAAATAAAAGCAATTAAATACAATTTGGTTAATAAAATCCTATGTCTATATTATTTATATTATTATATAGTTTGCTTGTAAGTGGATGGTAGTTTATTGAATGCTGACAATTTATTTTGAAAAATTATTTTGTTCCAAGTTTAAAAATAAAAATTGTTAAAGAGTTTTATACGATGGACTCTTCTAAGTAGAGGCATTATGACTGTCGGTACTTTTAGTTCGTTTTGTTTTATTTGGTCCAATGTTTTAATTCATAGTTATGTATTTATTCAACACTATTTATTTATTTTCGAACATAGTTTAAGATTAATTATACTTCGCTATTTGCGTCTTTTATACTCCCAAGCCCTCGAATTGCATAATTATATTTCATACTAACATACCTATTGAAATTTCCAATTGCTACACCTCTGCCTAACCCTTCAAATACAGTCGTGATATTATTTTGTGTTTATGCTACATCATTATTTGTCAAATAAACTACATCCACTAACGCGCATCGCCTTACATACGCAGATATAAAATGCGTAGTGTTAAGAGGAATCTAATTGACCTACAAGCCACATCGGGTCTATATACCTAGAACTGGGCACACACTGACCATACTAGCTAAGAATATATATAAAAAAGAAGAAAAATAAGGTTTTATAAGCAATTAGTATAGAAAGTGAAATATTCAATAAATTAAAAGTCATAAGAAGAATTGAAATACCAAATTTTCATAAAAGTTCATTTTCACCTTAAAAAAAATTATTAAACATTATTTGAATTAATATACAGTACCCATTTTTAGGCAGTCGGGTAAGATGATCAAGAAGGAATTTAAATAATTTTCAGTCGCGCACGAGTGGCAAAAAAAGTCAAGATTATTTTTATTTACAATTTCATAGCAAGATTTTTACCACAAAACAATTTACCTAAAAAGAAACATGTAATAAATAATATTGTAAGTAATATCTTTCAAATAACTCGACCTAAGGAAAGATCCTAGATGTTTCTTACATCTTAAATTCAGTCAGTGTGTACAAAGCATATTATTACTATTTAAATTTGTTATTATCTTTTAATGGAAGGTTTAGTATTATGTGTCATGCAAAGAACCATTACATTTAATTATTATTTCGTTTCTGATAAATATTTTTAATAACATTGCAAAATAAATCTTCCATATAATTCTTTTAGGAACCAAATATATTGATAATAATTAATTTATTTAATAATCACGCTTATGTTTATGATAGACATACATAAAAAACTTCTTTAGGTCAGGAATGACATAGTGAATCCAACTGCCTATGCCCTTAGCATTTAATAGGCACCATGTTTCAGTAAGTACCTCTGGGCTTCACTTTAAATTTGCTTTTATTCTCACTTAAATACGAGTTATTTTCCCATAACTCATAAGAACACGAAAATCGCTAACAAATCACTGTTTAATTACTCATTTATATCTATCATAAACAAAAGCGGCCACATAATATACTTAAAGCATCGGCTGCTGCGCAACAATGAACTCTGTGTTTACGACATACGGCGTACAATCGTCCGCGCCTGTCCCGGTCGCAAATGATTAATACTTTAACAAAAGCAAGCATAGAAACGGGACATGTCTAATGTCCACGACGAGTCCAATTGGCTTCTGTAAAGAAGAAAAAACTTTTCCGTAAGAAACCTTTCTCGCCTTATACATATGTGTATATGGAATTTCACAAGCAACTTTCCATCATATTATAAACTTTAATAAGGGTTAAAATTGAAGATCCACGGGCATTTCGGGGTAACCGCGCTCTGTTATTTATTTTTTTATGATCTGTTTAGTGCTTATTAAAAGAACTTACAAACTAAGCAACTACACGTTTTGGGCACCCCCTGTGGGGTACTGGCCTCGGCTTAGAGCGTTGCTGGGGGGAGGACAGCTAGGGACGGTCTGGATCGAACTAGGACGGCATATTTTTAGTGAAAAAGTCTAGTTGCCTTTGCTGTCCCACTGCTGAGAAGAATGGGTGGACTTAGGGGAGACCTAAGTCCACCCATTCATTCTTCTCCCGCGCCGTCTCACACCAGCCCGCATGATACGCATCCAAATCATCTCCCCAGCTGTTTCAGAGCTTCGACGACATTCTTGCGCAGCCGTCAGTGTGCATGCGGCTGATGTGGCCCGCCTGATCTCACTTGTCAGTCACTCGCCAGTCTTTTTGCTCAAGTCTATTATGCCCGTTTCGGAACGCAGGATAATTATGACGGTTAAGGTAAATAAATATTAGTTCTTACCATCAAGGATCCATAGGATGCGGCGGGGAGGCTCCGCAGCTGCTGTCCTCGGAGTGCAGTCCATCTCCCATGTCTGTGCCCACCTGCCCCGGGACATACTGTGTTATGGTCAGTAAAAGACGATAAACAAAATAAAAATAACTAAAGGACAAATAAAATGAGCTTACAGAAATAGGTCAAAAACAAATATACAGGGGAGTGAGGACGCACAACAACATTAATCAGGAAAGAGTAGCGGACGAGGGAAAACAACCTAATTTTGGCTTTTTTTGCGCATGATTGTGATCGGACGTTAACCATAGAAACTGACGGCCCGACAATGCGAGTCATTCATGTTAAAAGTAAAGATAAATATACATATGAGAATGATGTAGAAAGACGTGCACGTTAAAAGCGTCGGAATTACCAAAAAAAAAATAAATTAAAAAACAAAAAATGTAATAAAAGTAAACTGTAGCATTTGAGAGATGGCCACTTCCTCCTACTCCTAACCGTGACAGGCTTGATTTTTTTTATTTTTATTATTTAATTATGGGTTTGCTCTTGACTCTAGTCTAGGTCATAGATGACAGAGACAAAGTCGACGATGGAGCGAGCTTACCCAGAAGAAGCCTGTTTTATAGAAGGAGTTGACAAAGCTAGCTCTTATAACGGCCGCACCTGAGTAGTTAGTGAGAGTACCCCACACAATGTTGTAGGTCGGTTACCTTGAGCACGTCGTGCAGCGAGCTCATGCTGCCCAGGCTGAGCGGCGTGATAGAGCGCTCCAGCAGCAGCGAGCCGCTGCCCTGCGAGCCGCCCCCCAGCGAGCGGTCCATGGGGCGGTGCGACAGCGGCGGCGAGGGGGGCGCCTCGCCCGGGGCCTCGCGCCGCGCCGTGCTGCGCCACGAGCCTGGGAGGTCACACGACGTTTCAAAAATACCGTTAACACACTAGCGCTGGTTTTATCCATTATTATGGAGTAATTAAATCTCTTTAACCCTTTAATCGCCATCGCCTTAATATTCCACATTTTAAGAGTAATACACTACGCGCCGCGAACTTAATTGCGTAATGCTCCTCTCATAAAAAAAAGTACAATACGTTGACTTTGCTTACTAAATCTTAGTATATTTCCTGTTAATACTTTATTTTTAACAGTACTCGATACATATTTTTAAGGCTCGACCGAGATGGGTTTTTCGTTCTCGACCGAGACCGAGAATAAAATAATATCTCGGCCGAGACCGAGAGCCGAAACCGAGAATAGACAAAGCGTGAAAAAAAAATTTTTTTTAATACTGTTAACTTTTTAATACACTACTAATTGTTTAACAAAATTAACTGGTTTAATAATCAAAGTTAAATAACGGTATATTATAAAAAAAAAAAAGTAATTTTTCGGCATTTTCGCCCTTCAAAGAGTGTCGCCTCTCATCATACAATTGTCCAGGTTTGCTAAACAGTTGTTCACTTGCTACGCTAGTAGGCGGCGCAGATAAAAACTTATTTGCTGCAGGCTTAAGCATCTTATAAGGTGACGAAAACCAATACTCAAAAATATTAGCATTTCTTTGCAGTCTTGGCTCTCTAAGGAAGCTTTATAGCACTATTTCGATCACAGAGCTTGAACTGTATTCGTCATTGGTCATTGGCTCGTCTTCCAACTCTATCGAATCATGAGCTGCTCATAAATTGGATTGATTTGTTGCAGCCATGTTTGACGAGTTAGTTGAAAATGCCCATGTCGTCTCACGGGAATCTGATCCTACATTTTCATTGAGAGTGAGAGACTCGATAATATGAAGCTTGGCTGAGTTAACTTCGCTTTCAGTTAGATATTTAGTTTTAAACCGTGGATCGATCAGTGTTGCAGTAACTAGTGGCAAACAACTTTTAACAATTGAAAACCGCTGATTAAGTGCATCCAGTAGCTTGCTCTTCATCGTCTCTGCGTGATTTTCATTATCTAAATCTATCTCAATTTAACTTATCCGCTTTATATTCCACCGCAAAACTATAAGTAATGATCTTGCTTTCACCAAACCAGTGTAATTAATCAATTTACAAGTATCAACAACAAGTAATCACAGCAAGTAGCAACACAACACTTAAAAGAACTTATTTTAATTTATTGTGTTTAAACAAACTTCCATTAATTACTATTGCAAACATAAACAATTACAAATACTGCTCGAACGGGGCGAAGACGGCCGGCCGCAGTTCGCCAGCCGGGACTTCAACCAATCACAATTCAGCTTTCTCACGCACTTACACCAATCGACTTCGCGCTGCGGCGCGTGGCCACGCGCAGTAAAATTTGAATGCCGATCCAAACAAAGTTACAATCTCGGTCATGACCGAGAATCTCGGCTGTAATTAGCCGAGAACCGAGACAAATTTCTCGGTTTGATTTGTAGCCGATAATGCCGAGACCAAGACCGAGATCTCGGTCGAGCCTTACATATTTTAGCTAATTGATTGAAATAATTCATGTTTCTCTGTTCGTGATACGCTTAAATATCTGCCTTCTTATATATTATATTAATTATAATTTCATAGTTTTTAACGATTTAATTATATATTCAAAACCCAATAAACATTATATGTAGAAACCAAAACAAAAATATAAATTATCGACTTATCCAGAACGTCACTAGTGTAAAAAAAATGCTGTAAGACGAAGACTTATTCAATATTTTGGAATCGAATATTGAATTACTAAGTCACGACAATTCTACAGATATTTGATATTGATGACGATATGATGTTGATTTGGTAGGTAAGTTTAATTTTATATATTTTTAATTCGATATTTCGACAAGAAGTTATGTTTAATATACCTATATCAAGGATCCAAAATATATAAAAATGCATTTATGGACAGGAATTATTTAATTAAAATGTATGAGCTAAGTAATAAAAGGTACGTACTTTGTAAATGAATACCCTTTATGATCATTAATAACATCAGATTTCGATAAGAGTTAGCGCAGAATGTCGCGCTGCGCATCCCCATAGCGCACCGCGCGCCCTCACGCCTGCGTCGAGCGAGGCCTGTCCACTGCCCTTATCCCGCGACCGCCTAACACATGCGCTCACCGCTTACATTAACTTATGTACTTAGCGAATCATTTTTATAATAATGCCTGTGGACATAGTTAATTGGTTGAAGACTGATTTAAATAATGTAAGATTAATATTAATAATAAAACATTGATTATGTTTCAGACTTTTATTTTTGGTAATAAATAAATAATTTATGCATCGATGTTACATTAGATAAACACTGCTCTAACTTATACCTAAAGTGACGTGGCGCTGGAGGTAAGTCAACGGTAGCAAATCTTGGCGTTTAAAGGTATAAATTTGTTTTACTATTTATTGTCTTTTTTGAAACGATATTGTGTTTAGGCGTTTGGCACAAAAAACTCACACAAAACCAACAACAAACACAACAAGTAACAATGAGAAGATAACAAAACAATAACAAACTAATTAAACAAACATCAACAGTCTTATTGCATTGAGCAAGCGGGACACGACTAAGCATCGCACGTATAGGAGCGACTGAGACGCCTTTACTCGCGTCATCTTCCGCGAGACGGCGCATGCGCGCCAAAATCGAGCATGCGCAGTGCCATGATTGGTTGTAAAATCGACTATTTTTTTCTTATTTTTTAAGGTTGGGAAATCATCAAATGACATCTTCCGCTCTGGGTGCTCGCGGAAGGGCGTGTCAGACTCTTACTGACTAAAACCCATCCGTGTTCCTTCTAAAGCCCTTTGCGTTCCAGGGCCGCGGTGACTCTTTCGAACAAATTCCTGTACCCTGGCAGGCTCTGGCCCTAGCGGGCCCCGTCTTCTATTGGCATCTCTTTGAGGCGCGCGTGTCATGATTGGTTGTACAATCGACTACTGCTCTGTCAATTGTGACGAACTTAAGAGGGGCAAAGTTGTTTGACGCGTACTAATCA
Source organism: Mamestra configurata (assembly GCA_002192655.3). Classification (NCBI taxonomy): domain Eukaryota; kingdom Metazoa; phylum Arthropoda; class Insecta; order Lepidoptera; family Noctuidae; genus Mamestra; species Mamestra configurata. Next base: position 43,555 of record NDFZ01005121.1, on the reverse strand, counting down.
CTTATTTTAATAATAACTTACCATTATAGGATCCCGTACCATGTGATATCGTTAACGGTGACGTCCGTTTACTGCTCTCTCGACTGCTGTACATCTAGAAAAATAAATTAAACGTTTCTAGAGACCATACAGAGTTATCAGAATTGGACATTTTTATGGTCTGTACGATGTCTGTGTCTATAGTTTGTAGGGTTCCGTGCCCAAAGGGTAAAAACGGGACCCTATTACTAAGACTCCACGGTCAATCTGTCTGTCTGTCACCAGGCTGTATCTCTTGAACCGTGATAGCTAGACAGTTGAAATTATCACAGATGATGTATTTGTTGCCGCTATAACAACAAATAATAAAAATGAAATAAAATAAAAGAGGATACAAGAAACATGTTTTTTTTTCGGCTTTTAGTACGGAACATTTCGTGTGCAAGTCCAACTTGCATTTGGCTGTTTTTTTTTAAAGTGTAGGTAAATTCGTGACAATCCAAAGATTTGACAGCTGAGTAGAGGGATACAAGATCGCTTTACCACTAAGTGCGAAAGAGATTTATTTTATGTCTCTTTCACACTTACTAGTAAAGTAATGTTGTATCCTGCTGTCAAATCAGACTTCTTAGATAGAATGTAGGTTTAACTAGTGTGATATAGGTTAAAGCTAAGTTAGGCACGTATGTAGTTACCGTGGGATGTTCGTCGGCAGTCTCCACCGTGGTGGGCAGGTCCAGCAGGCGCTGCGAGCGGATGCCGTCCCCGGGCCCCATGTGCGACAGGTGCGCGAAGTTCGTCGGCGCCGATATTAACTAGTGTGATATAGGTTAAAGCTAAGTTAGGCACGTATGTAGTTACCGTGGGATGTTCGTCGGCAGTCTCCACCGTGGTGGGCAGGTCCAGCAGGCGCTGCGAGCGGATGCCGTCCCCGGGCCCCATGTGCGACAGGTGCGCGAAGTTCGTCGGCGCCGATATTAACTAGTGTGATATAGGTTAAAGCTAAGTTAGGCACGTATGTAGTTACCGTGGGATGTTCGTCGGCAGTCTCCACCGTGGTGGGCAGGTCCAGCAGGCGCTGCGAGCGGATGCCGTCCCCGGGCCCCATGTGCGACAGGTGCGCGAAGTTCGTCGGCGCCGATATTAACTAGTGTGATATAGGTTAAAGCTAAGTTAGGCACGTATGTAGTTACCGTGGGATGTTCGTCGGCAGTCTCCACCGTGGTGGGCAGGTCCAGCAGGCGCTGCGAGCGGATGCCGTCCCCGGGCCCCATGTGCGACAGGTGCGCGAAGTTCGTCGGCGCCGATATTAACTAGTGTGATATAGGTTAAAGCTAAGTTAGGCACGTATGTAGTTACCGTGGGATGTTCGTCGGCAGTCTCCACCGTGGTGGGCAGGTCCAGCAGGCGCTGCGAGCGGATGCCGTCCCCGGGCCCCATGTGCGACAGGTGCGCGAAGTTCGTCGGCGCCGATATTAACTAGTGTGATATAGGTTAAAGCTAAGTTAGGCACGTATGTAGTTACCGTGGGATGTTCGTCGGCAGTCTCCACCGTGGTGGGCAGGTCCAGCAGGCGCTGCGAGCGGATGCCGTCCCCGGGCCCCATGTGCGACAGGTGCGCGAAGTTCGTCGGCGCCGATATTAACTAGTGTGATATAGGTTAAAGCTAAGTTAGGCACGTATGTAGTTACCGTGGGATGTTCGTCGGCAGTCTCCACCGTGGTGGGCAGGTCCAGCAGGCGCTGCGAGCGGATGCCGTCCCCGGGCCCCATGTGCGACAGGTGCGCGAAGTTCGTCGGCGCCGATATTAACTAGTGTGATATAGGTTAAAGCTAAGTTAGGCACGTATGTAGTTACCGTGGGATGTTCGTCGGCAGTCTCCACCGTGGTGGGCAGGTCCAGCAGGCGCTGCGAGCGGATGCCGTCCCCGGGCCCCATGTGCGACAGGTGCGCGAAGTTCGTCGGCGCCGATATTAACTAGTGTGATATAGGTTAAAGCTAAGTTAGGCACGTATGTAGTTACCGTGGGATGTTCGTCGGCAGTCTCCACCGTGGTGGGCAGGTCCAGCAGGCGCTGCGAGCGGATGCCGTCCCCGGGCCCCATGTGCGACAGGTGCGCGAAGTTCGTCGGCGCCGATATTAACTAGTGTGATATAGGTTAAAGCTAAGTTAGGCACGTATGTAGTTACCGTGGGATGTTCGTCGGCAGTCTCCACCGTGGTGGGCAGGTCCAGCAGGCGCTGCGAGCGGATGCCGTCCCCGGGCCCCATGTGCGACAGGTGCGCGAAGTTCGTCGGCGCCGATATTAACTAGTGTGATATAGGTTAAAGCTAAGTTAGGCACGTATGTAGTTACCGTGGGATGTTCGTCGGCAGTCTCCACCGTGGTGGGCAGGTCCAGCAGGCGCTGCGAGCGGATGCCGTCCCCGGGCCCCATGTGCGACAGGTGCGCGAAGTTCGTCGGCGCCGATATTAACTAGTGTGATATAGGTTAAAGCTAAGTTAGGCACGTATGTAGTTACCGTGGGATGTTCGTCGGCAGTCTCCACCGTGGTGGGCAGGTCCAGCAGGCGCTGCGAGCGGATGCCGTCCCCGGGCCCCATGTGCGACAGGTGCGCGAAGTTCGTCGGCGCCGATATTAACTAGTGTGATATAGGTTAAAGCTAAGTTAGGCACGTATGTAGTTACCGTGGGATGTTCGTCGGCAGTCTCCACCGTGGTGGGCAGGTCCAGCAGGCGCTGCGAGCGGATGCCGTCCCCGGGCCCCATGTGCGACAGGTGCGCGAAGTTCGTCGGCGCCGATATTAACTAGTGTGATATAGGTTAAAGCTAAGTTAGGCACGTATGTAGTTACCGTGGGATGTTCGTCGGCAGTCTCCACCGTGGTGGGCAGGTCCAGCAGGCGCTGCGAGCGGATGCCGTCCCCGGGCCCCATGTGCGACAGGTGCGCGAAGTTCGTCGGCGCCGATATTAACTAGTGTGATATAGGTTAAAGCTAAGTTAGGCACGTATGTAGTTACCGTGGGATGTTCGTCGGCAGTCTCCACCGTGGTGGGCAGGTCCAGCAGGCGCTGCGAGCGGATGCCGTCCCCGGGCCCCATGTGCGACAGGTGCGCGAAGTTCGTCGGCGCCGATATTAACTAGTGTGATATAGGTTAAAGCTAAGTTAGGCACGTATGTAGTTACCGTGGGATGTTCGTCGGCAGTCTCCACCGTGGTGGGCAGGTCCAGCAGGCGCTGCGAGCGGATGCCGTCCCCGGGCCCCATGTGCGACAGGTGCGCGAAGTTCGTCGGCGCCGATATTAGCCGGGAGCGACGCTCTGATCTGAAATTACGATACTCTCATTCAATTCAACACATTCCAAGTTATTATTGCTGGTGAATTTATGACCTGGAGAGCTTCAATTTTGAGTACTATTCTCAAAGTTTATTTACGTATACGTCTGGCAGAAATCCGCAAACAGTTGTTCTTGAAAGGAACCCTACTCCGAGTCTGATGCAGTTGATTCAAAGACTCAAAGCATTTATTGAATTTAGAACATTTACAGGCACTTCTGAATTGTCAAGGTCGTTCGGTCAAAAAGATGAAGTTATTTGCATGTTCCTAAGCGTAGATCTCTAGGGAGAAGAACGTGCAAGAAACTCCACGGACACTCTTTTAAAAATAATATTTTTTTACACAGTTATGGTTACATCATTCATGTTGAAATTATACATCTATGTGAGAACAACGTAAAAGCGTCCGAAGTAAAAAGAATTCAAATAAACCGAGGCATTAAAACTGTTATCGAACTAAAATCAATGCCTCTAACTGCATCAAACTATTTGAAAAGTGAATTGATTGGAACATTTTTTTTTTTTTTTGCAATCGCTTATTTTTGTTTCTTTACTGTATATCAGAAATAGAACATCACCCTTAATATATAATCATGCATTAACGAATACTTACAATCTATTGTGTGCTTCAATCGCTTGATGTGATTGTTCCCGCACTGAAAACCTTCTCTTATTGCCCCAAAGTGACGTGTCAACTGCGATCGGAGGGTCTGACGCTCGCGGATCTGTAACATTGAACAAGTTTAATAAGTAACTTTCAGTCGAAGGGAAGTCATATTAGCCTTTAATGTTCCCAGTGCTGGCCCGCAGGCCTCTTCTCTATGAGAGGAATTCGGCCGTAATTCATTACGAGGGTACAGGTAGAATCAAACCAAACGAATAGTGTTCCGAGCAGCACTCGAATCGTTGTGCAGTAGCAAATTATTGCGCTTAATTATTGCGGGGGTGAGGGGTGAGGGTGGGGTACTGCGCAGCGAAAAGCGAACTTCACACACTTAATTAACGTTTGTTGGATGTCATGTGTTACAAAGAATATTATTTTGTCTTCATCCTGGAACCAAGCCGTCATTTGTCGACTGCAGGGATGAAGACAAAAAAAGGATATTGTTTTTTTCCACGTGATATGCAGCAAGCTGCGCTAGACGCTAGGCGAGGGCGTGTACGTACGTGTGAGCAGCGGGCGCAGGTACACGACGAAGGGCGCGGCGTCGGTGGAGAAGGGGAAGCCGTTGCCGACGCCGCCGCTCACGCAGCAGATCCAGCCCGTCTCGTCTAGCGGCCGCGCGTTTGCTGGGAGAACGGATTATGAGGTAAGTGATCATTAAATACAATAACCATTCTAATTTTTAACACGCTTTTATTAGCTTCACCTGTATGTCTGTTTGTATGTAACCGAACCTTTTGAGCTCGATTTTGCCCTACTTTGAACAATCAGATTTAGTTCAAACTTTGCACACCTGTCAAGGATCTAATTAGATTCGCCAGGATTAAATAATTTCCTTCCGCATCCTTTCTATGCGAGTAAGAGACATAGAGCTAGTGCGCGAACTACGCATGCGTGCAGTTCCAGACTTACAATCCACTTACAACCCACGCTTTTTTACAATAATGTACATTCATTTCTTTTTTACACTATTCTTAATCAAATTTATTAAATTTTATTTTCTGTTTTTTAGTTGGATTTTTTTAGGTCCCAATGTCATTTTTGAATGGTAAACAAATTACAGTCTTTCATAAAACTTTAGCTAATGATTAGCAGATTATTTTTTTGAATTAAAATAGCAGAAACCCAAACGTTGATTGGCAGAAAATGCCTAGAAGCCTAGGCATTCTCTTCCAATCAACTTATGGGTTCCGAAACAAGTGGAGGGACATGGTCAAAGAGGTAAATCCGCGGGGGAGTCACTACCCTCAGTAATCAGGAATACGACATAAGGAGGAGGTACAACAAAGAGTACCCATTACTATTCAATTATATTAACTGCGGATGAGTTCACGTCGACTTGCTGCATCCTAAAGGTCGAAATAGCATACACGTATATGGTGGAAAGAGCTATGTACTCTTTCCACCATATACGTGTATGAAATTCGGGATCGATTTTAGAGTGGTACGATGTTGCTCCGTAATTTTAATTAAATATCAGTAAACAATTATGTAAGTGAATGTAATTTTGCAGAATTTGTTCGAAAGAGTCACCGCGGCCCTGGAACGCAAAGGGCTTTAGAAGGAACACGGATGGGTTTTAGTCAGTAAGAGTCTAACACGCCCTTCCGCGAGCACTCAGAGCGGAACAAGTCATTTGATGATGTCCCACTCTTAAAACAAATAAAGTTAATGTAATAACTTACGTATATTCATAGTTTGCACCCAGTCGCCGGTCTCGATATCGTACACGTCGATATGCGTCGCCGTGAATATCAATAAGTGCGTATCGTTAATCGCTGGAAACAAAAACGTAATTTAGTAAGAATATTTTTTCTATAAACCTTTTTCAAAATAAGAAAAACGAAAAATAACAAATAAGGTAAAAACGTGTAATAATAATAATATAATATTTATTACTGAACACGTGCACCAACTGCTGTTCCCTTATAGAACGGCTCATGCAAGTGACTACTGATACTGTTTACAAGCCATGTAAACAGTATCAGTAGTCACTTCACGGTCATTTTTATCTCAATCATTTTTATTTCAAAAGGCAAATGTTTGTAAGGTTTAATACCTTACAAACATTTGCCATACGCGTTAGAGCACAGAGTTAAAAGGTTAAGCAATGCTTAACTGGGGAAAACTAGAATAGCCTGTGTCATTTTATTGGCATTGTTTGGCGGTATTAGGCTTGGCCGTGCCAATAATAACCAATGAAATTGCATGAAATCTCCGCACCACTTCAGGTTACAGGGAATTGCGAACGAGTTTAAAAAACATACAAAACTGGGAAGCGGAGCGAGGCAGAGTTGCGGGAAGCGGAGCGGGGAAGCGAAGCGAGGGAGCGGAAAAAACCCGTCCGTCCCCCCGTCCCCCCAACCCCGTCAAATTACTCGTCGCGTGAACTCGCTAACTAGCTCTTCTGAGTCCGTAACTCCGCTCCGCATTACCTCGCTCCATATTAATGGACTGAAACAGTCCGCAACTCCGCTCCTCATTACTCCCGCTCTCCGCTCCACTGCCTTGTTTCGCGTCAATGGACAGGCAACCTTAAGACTTATGACTCACCGTGGTGCGTGGGATGTGCAGTGTACATGAGCTCGGTGTCCCTGGCTCGATGTCCGTTGCGGTCCACGTAGAGCGCCAGCGAGTTGAACACCAGCAGCGTGTCGCCTGACCCGGGTACTGGCGCCGCGCCTAATGGTCGAGCACCCGAGTGCGATAGGAACAGGTTCCTTGGTAAGATTGTAGCTACACTCACCATGGTGCGTGGGATGTGCAGTGTACATGAGCTCGGTGTCCCTGGCTCGATGTCCGTTGCGGTCCACGTAGAGCGCCAGCGAGTTGAACACCAGCAGCGTGTCGCCTGACCCGGGTACTGGCGCCGCGCCTAATGGTCGAGCACCCGAGTGCGATAGGAACAGGTTCCTTGGTAAGATTGTAGCTACACTCACCATGGTGCGTGGGATGTGCAGTGTACATGAGCTCGGTGTCCCTGGCTCGATGTCCGTTGCGGTCCACGTAGAGCGCCAGCGAGTTGAACACCAGCAGCGTGTCGCCTGACCCGGGTACTGGCGCCGCGCCTAATGGTCGAGCACCCGAGTGCGATAGGAACAGGTTCCTTGGTAAGATTGTAGCTACACTCACCATGGTGCGTGGGATGTGCAGTGTACATGAGCTCGGTGTCCCTGGCTCGATGTCCGTTGCGGTCCACGTAGAGCGCCAGCGAGTTGAACACCAGCAGCGTGTCGCCTGACCCGGGTACTGGCGCCGCGCCTAATGGTCGAGCACCCGAGTGCGATAGGAACAGGTTCCTTGGTAAGATTGTAGCTACACTCACCATGGTGCGTGGGATGTGCAGTGTACATGAGCTCGGTGTCCCTGGCTCGATGTCCGTTGCGGTCCACGTAGAGCGCCAGCGAGTTGAACACCAGCAGCGTGTCGCCTGACCCGGGTACTGGCGCCGCGCCTAATGGTCGAGCACCCGAGTGCGATAGGAACAGGTTCCTTGGTAAGATTGTAGCTACACTCACCATGGTGCGTGGGATGTGCAGTGTACATGAGCTCGGTGTCCCTGGCTCGATGTCCGTTGCGGTCCACGTAGAGCGCCAGCGAGTTGAACACCAGCAGCGTGTCGCCTGACCCGGGTACTGGCGCCGCGCCTAATGGTCGAGCACCCGAGTGCGATAGGAACAGGTTCCTTGGTAAGATTGTAGCTACACTCACCATGGTGCGTGGGATGTGCAGTGTACATGAGCTCGGTGTCCCTGGCTCGATGTCCGTTGCGGTCCACGTAGAGCGCCAGCGAGTTGAACACCAGCAGCGTGTCGCCTGACCCGGGTACTGGCGCCGCGCCTAATGGTCGAGCACCCGAGTGCGATAGGAACAGGTTCCTTGGTAAGATTGTAGCTACACTCACCATGGTGCGTGGGATGTGCAGTGTACATGAGCTCGGTGTCCCTGGCTCGATGTCCGTTGCGGTCCACGTAGAGCGCCAGCGAGTTGAACACCAGCAGCGTGTCGCCTGACCCGGGTACTGGCGCCGCGCCTAATGGTCGAGCACCCGAGTGCGATAGGAACAGGTTCCTTGGTAAGATTGTAGCTACACTCACCATGGTGCGTGGGATGTGCAGTGTACATGAGCTCGGTGTCCCTGGCTCGATGTCCGTTGCGGTCCACGTAGAGCGCCAGCGAGTTGAACACCAGCAGCGTGTCGCCTGACCCGGGTACTGGCGCCGCGCCTAATGGTCGAGCACCCGAGTGCGATAGGAACAGGTTCACTTGGTTCTCTGGGTGAACGAGAGCTGAGAACGAAAAAGTACAAGGGTTCAGGTTGATATTTTACTGTTTTACTAACGATCTTCTCCTGGGGGTGCAATTAAGTGACGAATACTATGTGTATATGTTTTATGTTTCTCCTATATCACGTTCCCAATTGGTTCATAAATGTGTTCACACAAAAAATAACTTTTTATTTAATGAGTATTTCTTCTGACGTATAGATATCACTTACAGACAGCAGGCTGATCGTGCTGCGGCCTGCGCGGGTCAGGCAAGGAATGCGCCGCGAAGCCTCCCCTATAGCCCAGCAGTAGTCTGGCGCCGCTCAGTTGTACGCTGCACACTGCTCCGCATGCTCTCAACTCGGCGACGCGTACTCTTCGGGCCGCTGTTCGCGTTATTTCGTATACGTTCACTACGTACGCGTTCTGGAAAGAATAAAGTAAATGAGTTAGAGGTGGTACGTAAGGGAGCACGGTTGGAATATAACTGAGAGGCCCTCGCCAACTGATACCGCATAGGATTCGAATCGCATTATATAGGCAATTTCAACTTCTAATTCCGCGTCCTCATCGTTAGACGTGCGACGTGAAACTGCGCCCCCACGAGTGACATTCACATTCAAAACAAGACCGCGCGCAGCCCAGCGTATCGCAGTGTACATAAACGACGCGGAATTCTAACGTTTACGCACGCTTTGGCTAAATAAAAAGCTGCTTTGGCGGATGCGGAATCATAATTCCGCATCCGCCAAAGCAGCTTTCCATTTGATTTCTGATACATATTTCTTACTAGCTTTTTTAATCATAATCTAGCTAGAATGGCGGTAGAATGTCTTCTTCTCTTTCCATTCTTCTCTGTTATTCTTCATCCCCTGGGTTGGAAGAATGGAAAAAGAAGAAGACAAGAAAAAATATAATTCTGTGCTAGTTTGTATACAAACCTGTTTTTTACACAGCACCGCGAACCCGTGCGCCGCATGGCCCAGCGGGCCGGCGGCTAGTGCGAGCGCGCCCTTGCTCTCCGCCAGCTTCACGCACTCCACCTCAGCGCATTCCAGCGCGCGGATAGGCACCAGCCGGACGTGGCGCCCGCGACCCGCTATTACCACTGTCGATGACATTATCAAAAGTTTAGAGACAGCTTTATAAGTGGCAACACAGAAATGTCAATGTCAAGTATTTATTTGATAAAAGTTTCGATTTTACAACACTAGATGGCACGCTATGAATGTTCTCCTAAACGGAGCGTGTAGGAGCTATAGGCACAGAAGCGTCAATGTCATATATTTACATGGAAAAAGTTCAATACAAGTCGACACAAACAACAGTCAAAAATAAACCTATCTCTTTCTTCTCAAGTCTTCATGGCAAAAAGTTTACGAAATATAAAAAAGTTCATGAAAAAAAGTTCACAAAATACACACAATGTTCAAGAAATTGGCACAAAGTTTAAAAAAATACACACAATTCACGTAGTACGTAAGGTAAAGAGGCAAATATAGGAAAAGTTTCGAAAACAGTTAATTTGCGCTAAGCATGACGTCGGACTCGCGTACAACGGGTTCCGAAGAAGTTTAATTTTTGAACGACTATATATAGATTTCTTATAGGTTTTCCTGTAATCTATAGGTACAGAACTATGACCAGCATTTTTTTTTTTTCAAAATCTATAGTTCAGTAGTTTCGGAGATAAGGGGGCGCATGGTGATTTTTCGTCTAATTTCTTGAATAAGTTCAGAACATATTATTTTAAAATAATAAAAAAAATATAATGAAAACCCTCACAATAAGCCCTTTAATTAAATATGTCACACGATAAAGTTTAAAAACTTTCTTTTTCTAATTGACTGGCCTGTTGGTCTAGTGGTTAGTGACCCTGACTGCTAAACCGGAGGTCGTGGGTTCGATTCCCACCCAGGACAAATCTTTGTGTGATGAGCATGATCATTTGTTCTGTGTCTGGGTGTAATTTGTCTATAATATGTATGTATTTAGAAATATATAAGTATGTTTATCAGTTGTCTGGTTGCCATAGCACAGGCTCTGCCTAGTTTGGGATCGGATGACCGTGTGTGAGTTGTCCCAAGATATTATTATTATTATTATTAATTTGACTCCCAAAGGTCTCTACTCAAAATTTATTTATTTAAATAAAGCGTCCGTATTTGGGTCACAGAAGTAAGTGTACGAAATTTCAAAAGATTCGGTCCAGTAGATTCGGAGAAAACTGGCTGTGACAAATAGAAGGACAGATAAACAGACACCCGAGTGATTCTATTAGATAAGAATAATCACAAAATTAAAATTATGCAATTTGGGACGATAATTATATCTGTAATGAAATGTAACTCGTTGTCACGAGCCTTACGCGCATAACAGGAGCCCGCCTAGACAATGAACAGGCCCACCAACAGGAGGAACCGGTTGGAAGAACAGCTCCAGCGTGACAAGGAGGATCAGGAACGCCGCCAGGTAGAACAGATGCTGCTCATGAAAGACCATCACGCGACTTTCGGGAAGGACATAAAGGTGGTGAAAGATAAGGTTGTTCAGCATGAGAACCGCCTGATAGAAGCTGAAACTCGCATCGACAAGGTTATAAATCGGGTTGATGACGTAATTGCTGATATAAAGAAAGCGTTGGGTAACCTTAAAATTAGAGATGGGACTGCAACTTGCATAGCGACCGTACCTTCCCTACATGCGTTCAAAATGCCGCCGTTCGATGGGACATTTTCCTTGGCCTGAAGTCTCGCTGTTATGAAGGCGAACCGAAGGAGTAAAGACCAGGCCATGACTGCCCTCACCATAAGCCTCCGCAACCAGGCCTTACACATCCTGGAAGCCCTTGCTAAGGAAGTGACTTACGAGCAGCTCCTTGAGGCGTGTGCTCCTTGATGTTCATTTGAACTATTTGCCTAAATGAGCGTCGTCGTTTCGAGCTTCTGACTAAATACGGCGACACGCAACAGTGGCTGTACATATTTCCTGGTAACGCTGTCAACGCCTGTCATCAAACTAAGCGCTCTCTGTTGTATGTGGTTAAGGATAAGAGATAAGAAGGAACAAGACTTGAAGTTGGGCGCCTTAGTCGTAAGAAGTTTTAATGCATACATAAATAAATAACGGTGGCACTTTCAACCCAGGCAGGGAAAGTATGGTAGCTACGGAAGTTGGAGCCCCATCTCCAACTTTCAGGTTGCCCAAAGCTTTCTTCATATCAGCAATCACGTCATCAATCCATATACTCACCTTGTCGATTCGTGATTCGGCTTCCACCAGGCGGTTCTAATGTTGAAAAATCTTATCTTTCACCAACTTCATGTTATTCCCAAAAGTCGCGTGAAGGTCCTCTATGGATACCGTCCTTCTGGGACAGCCTGGTAGAATCAATCACATCTTCAATGTCTTCTCTCTTCGTTGACACGATGTAGTGCGTGGCGCGATACCGGTGAATATCAAGGGATTTCTTCCGTATAGCTCGAAGCTATGAAATCCGTTGGCATTCACCGATGTCGAGCGACGCATGAGTCTTCGGAGATCTTCGGAGAATGTGGTATGTTGTCGCTATAGTAACGGTGAAACACAACACAAGAAATACAGTTTATTTAGAAATCATGATTGTATATTGTGGTAAATGCACGGACCTTACAGAAATCAATTAACGAGGCCACTTTATGTGACCATCGATTTCATACCCCTCTGCACTTCAGGAAACACGTTCAAGGTTGATCCACACAATATATTATAAGGGCCATGACCGGGACGTGTCCGGGCCATGGTCCATGACAAAGTGGTCTGATACGTTCCGGCTATGTGTGGATCAACCTTAAGCCGTTTGGCTTCGGCTATCATTCAAAGATCTTTGACAGAACGAGTGACTGGGTGGGTCTGCTTCCCTTCATCGTGCTAGTGCTAGAGACAGACAGACAGACTCACCTAACAGCTGCTCGTGCGGCACATATGCGATGGTGGAGATGGGCGCGTGTGCCCTGCGCGGCGTGATCTCGGCACGCTCCAGGTCTATGAGCGCCAGCCCTGCTTCTCCACCCACACAGATGCGGGATCGTTCTAGGACACAGGCACAGAGGGCGTTGCGGACGGTTGCGGCGGCTGTGGAGTCTAGGAGGACGCAGGCACTATATACCTGGGGAATGGAGAGAAATACATGTACAGATTACCCTTTTGGGTACAAAATTAACAGCATGGCGTCGAAACGAGGCCATTGTACAACCAAATTATTCTTGCCAAGTGTTAGCAAAAAATCACAAAAGAGTTCCAGAATAATTGACCTAAACGTACTGAACGAAACGAAAAGAAAATCATTTTAAGTTTAGATGAAAAATATTAAGATTATTTAAAAATATAATATCATAATCACCAGATCGAACGGAAAATTGAGAGTTAAAAATGATTTGGGATCTTTAAAAGCCAATACCTTCCAAATCAAGAAAGACCAAGAAGCAAATCTCTAAAGTATTCTAATCTTAGTTTATCATTATAACTTACACATTTGTCGGGCAGGTTATTTCTCTTGAGTATCCTATGCAACTCACTGAGTGCAACTACCCACTTGGTCTTCTCTGATTCTGACTCCGCTAACATTAGCGTGTGCGACCTCTTACCTCCTTCTAGTTGAGATGTTGATATCTGTAGACAAAATGTTGATTACGTTTTCGTCTAAATGAGACACAACAAATAAAGGCCCATCTTGAAATCAAATGGAACGCTTCCTAAATGTACGCCACACATATTCTCAGGTAATTTCTGGACGTGCTGAGCAACCAGCGATTATTGCTAAGATGTGACGCACAAATTGTATTTATCCATTTGAACGCCAGAGCATAAACGCATCAGCGTGCCCCCGACGCCAAGCGACAAATTCGACGTAAATTTGTCACATACTTCTGACGTTTGGCGAACAGGGCACGCGCTTGCTTGTCATGTATACGTGACTATGGCGTTCAAAGGTTTAGGTTATTTTTTTTTTTCGAATATTCGTAAATTGTCTTCTTCTAGTGGTATTGTTTATTGTGTTTTGATGTTGTCACTGTCAGTCAGTGCCGGACGTCATGCCATAGACAACCGTTGAACTGTGTTCAGTTTTGTCTGTCGTGGGAGTTAATGTCTGGTCCTGACACAGCTTGTCAGTGAAACAAGTTTTATTTAGTTTTTACGTTATTTTCTTTTAGTTTTGTGTTTTTGTGCGTCATTCCTGGCGGAAGAAATGTGTTTTCTTTCTTTCTTTTCTTTCAAATTATATAAACACTAGATTCATCCCGCAGCTTGGCCTGTTCCACAAGGACCATGTTACCGTGATAAAAAGCCTAGGACACTTAGCCATAGGTTCGATTAGTAAGTAGGTTGTTATATTACCGTAGATTAAATAATTGTCTGGCAGTTTGAGTACTTTATGCAGCCTACCCAAATTGACCTTGGAATTTTTCGACAAATCGTTGAGCTCCTTGAAGATCTTTTTAAGGTACACGATAACTGAATAGTGCTTGCAGTATCCCTCAAAATACCATCTCAGTTTATTTCATTACATGTTTACAATTGTATGTATTTTAAAAGACTTTGACCTCTGGGTTTGTTTCGGTGTTTCTTCTCAGGATAGTTAGCTAGGAAACACAGGCCTCATATTGTTTAAATTGACGTATAGGAGTGTCATTTGTTTCCAAAATGAAAATCATTTATCAGCGACATAATTTTCGAATCAGTACTTTCTTACAGAATTCCCTTTTAAAATTGATGTAACCTCAGTATAATATTAGTATAGATGAATTTCCAGTATAAAAAGATGTTGTAATATAAACTTACCCTAAATATACAAGGTATGTCTCGTTTGTTGGCGTGTATGACGTCAGATTCCTTGACGGACGCGACACTGAACTCAGGATCTCGCATGTCTAGTACCTGACTCACACATACTGACGGTAACGCGTTCCTGAAACAAAATATCAGCTTGTATCGCACTAATCAGAAATAATATTCAGTTATATACACTTCTCATCAAAAAAATCGAAACACTTTCGTTTTTATTGTTTTTGTCCTAATTTTTTACAAAAGAGAATTAATTCCATGAAAAAAAAAACATTATTGTGTAGCTGGCAGTTTGGTCATTACAGTAAGAAGAAAAAAATCAAAATTCGAAATTAGAATTTCATTTGTTTATCCTATAAATGAAATTAATCACTGTTTTGAGACAAATGTGTATTTAGGGTTGGAGTACGTTTCTCGTTTAAAAACTAAAATTAGCGCTTGTCTTTAAACTTTTTGTTTCTTATTTCATTTACTGTGACTTTGGGACGTCTGAAAAAACTTTTTTTTCTAAAACATATGGATACTTCGCCCGCAGAAGCCGCCCAAGTGGTGGCATTGCTGGATTCTGGACTTAGTCAGCGTGTTGTGGCTGCAAGATTGCATCTAAGCTTATCATCTGTTCATAGAGTCTACAAACGCTATCGGGAGACTGGTTCGTTCACGCGCCGTTCAGGATCTGGCAGGAATCGGGTCACTTCTGAGCGAGATGATCGATTTATTGTAACAACCTCTTTACGAAATCGACGCCTTAACGCTTTTCAACTGCAGCAGCAGCTTCGCGTTGTACGAAGAGTAGCTGTAAGTGACTCTACAATAAGAAGAAGGTTGAAGGAACGCGGATTGGCACCGCATAAGCCAGCGAATGGGCCGAAATTAACTGCAGACCATCGAAGAGCGCGCCTTAACTTTGCACGCGAGCACCTAACTTGGTCATACCTTCAGTGGAGCAAAGTACTGTTTTCTGATGAGTGTAAAATTATGCTGTATGGTAACGACGGAAGGAACAAGGTCTACAGAAGAGATGGAGAACGCTTTGCACAATGCTGCATTGAAGAAAAGGTCAGCTATGGTGGCGGTTCGTGGACGGTTTGGGGAGGAATCAGCGCCGACGGTAAGACAGAACTTGCCTTTGTATCTGGGCCACGGCTGCCTGCACTAAACTCTCATCGGTACATCGAACAGTGTCTTGAACCTCATGTGATGCCCTATGCACATTTTATTGGCAACGACTTCATATTCATGCACGACAATGCTAGAGCTCACACCGCGGGCGTCGTACGAGATTATCTTACCGAAGTCGGTATCTCCATTATGGTATGGCCAGCAAGAAGCCCGGACATGAATCCCATTGAACATCTATGGGATGAATTAAAGAGACGAATTCGAGCAAGAGATCCAGCCCCAGAAACACTTAGCCAGCTGCAAAATGCAATCCAAGAGGAATGGGATAATATACCACAACATGTGATCGTGACTCTCATCCGATCGATGAAGAACCGTATGGAAGCAGTAATAAGAGCTCGCGGAGGGAATACAAGTTATTAAATAAACGTTTCTTACATTTTTTTTCATTTACGCGTGTTGTTTTACCCATTTCCTTCATATTCCATACAGGGTAAAAATTACTCATTATACAAAATACGAAACCTATGAAGACTTAATTTGAATTTAGAACATTAACATTAGGATTTAAAAACCTCATACTACTCACTATTAAATGACATTTTACATTTATTCCTAAATATACACATTTTTCTGATAATCCTTATCAAATCATAAACTGCGAGGTGTTTCGATTTTTTTGATGAGAAGTGTATATGCATGCTGTAGTCTCCTATAGGGAGACCACAGCATGGCATCCGTTTTCAGGGTTCCATAGTCAACAAGAAACCCATATTATAGTTTCGCCATGTCCGTCCGTCTATCCGCGGTTTGGAATTCTGTATAGGTATACATATTATTTACGCCGACGAAGTGGTAGAACAAAATCTTGAAAAAGAAATGTGTCTGAGTTCACGGTGAGTCGGAACTGCCTGCGTTGCCCCAGTGAGTCGGGTGATGTCATCCCAGTGAGTCGGGATGATACTGCAGGCTCCAGTGATTCGGAATGGTGCTGCTGGCTAAGTGGGTTGGAGCTGTGCGACGTAGTGACGTGACTGCTTGGGGTTGACCAGGAGAGGTTTTTCATGGCTCTTCATGTGACTGGCCATAGGTGCAGTGTGCTTGCCAAGGTCGCTGATGAGGTTAAGGATGACGAGAGGCTTAGGATGCTGACCAGGAATGCGCGTCCGATGCATGCTGGTGGTCAGGATAACCGTAGAACGTGGGTACTGGCTGGCCGTTTGACTCGCTGCTCGAGAGCTTGAGGTCAGGATGAGGAGTAATGATGATGACGTCACGCTGAAGTAGTTGCACGAAGTCTGCGCTGACGTTCAATGTCCAGGGTCACCAGTTTATAGGGATGCGGTACAGAGAGTAAAGTCCCGCAAACCTCCATTGAAAAGGGAGGATCCTCTGACCAGACGGTTGTTGTGTCTGGTGGGCAACTGCCCAATAGTTGATATTCGGACTGTTGTATACGTTCAAATCGCATGGAGAGATCTGCTTGCGCGATGCAGGATTTTATTATTATTATTTGGTACTCGTCGCTGACAGGATAGATGGCGTTGCGGTTCTTTTTGCTGCCGTACAAATTTCGGTTCTTAGTTTTTCATGTGGTGGCATCGATGCCGCCACAAGTCGACCAACTTATTGAATGGAACTGGGTAAGTATAGAATTCCTAATAATTCCATAGAAAAATAAAATGTAATAATAGTTAAGTACATTTTACTATTTTTCTGGCATGGTTTAGGAAACGGGCAACTACGGAACCCTACGCTGTGCGTGGTCCGACACGCATTTGGCCAGTTTTGTATCATTGTGATTTGGGTTATAACTGTGTTTCATTTTTTGGAGATCCAAATAAATAAAGAGAACATAGCTGTGTTAGTTAGTATAATGTGTTAGTTTTTTTTAAGTATGGCAATGGACGATGAATTGCTGCCATATACTGAATACTTTGACTCTTAAAACTCCTGAGTTATCTATCTTTATAAATAAAAATGAATCGCTAAATGCGTTACTAAGCTCAAAACTCGAGAACGGCTGGACCAATTTCGCTAATTGTTTTTTGTTGTGTTTGTTATAGTCAGAAGATTGTAATGAAAGAAAATTTGGAAAAAAAAAATACATCCGGGTTCACCCGGATGTATTTTTTTGGCCGGGGCGGGCCACTAGTTTATTATAAAGACAATAATTTTATAAACTGATGAAAAAAGTAAATGATCAAAACAGATAAAATATTGTTTTCTTTTGTAAGATATCTCTAAAACTTTTCCCCATTTTGAAGTCATCAAGAAAAGCCGATCTGAATTGAGGTATAAATAAGTGCTGATTAAAATAACACTTACCGGTCTTGTGATATGTCATATAGGAACAATTTGAAGTCGCATACGACGACAAACTGTCTCATCCAGCCTTTCTTCACGCCACCAGGTTTTGGTACCTGCAGACAACATAAAAGAAACATTAATTTCCATCGAAGACCGCTACTATACAAGCATCTATTACAGGGAACGTTTTCATCATCTTCATCATCCAACTTTGTTTTGTTATGAAACAGGAAGTCGCCCGTTATTACGATACCTCTTGATGAGACAACCTTTAACGACTGTCAAAAATCTAAAGAACATAAAAGAGAGATTATAGACCGTAAAGTTTCCATGTTTAAAAAAAACAATACTAACTAACCAAAGTGTTCAGAAATATTAAACTTTGAAGGGTTTTATTTTTAGGAAAATAATAAGCACGTGTTTTGTATATATAATATAACAAAACACGTGCTCATAATTTTTTCATGTTCTCAAACATATAATCAAACCAGTAATTAACTAGCAATTTGCTAAAACAAAACTCTACAGAAGTTAGAGGGTTTAGTCACTTTACAGTGCTTTGGAGAACCATTTCTCCCAATAGGTTTAGATTGGGCAGCTAAAAAAAAGAGGTCTGCGCGACCTCTCGGCGGGTAAGGGACAACGCGCCGCCACGCGGGCACAGCACCACGTGTGGACCGCTAGACCACTCCTCAGTAAAGTGTTACCTTAACATATCCCTCGTAGGCGGTGCCCTGTCCCCTCGCAGGGTCGATGCCGAGCGGTCTGCGCGACCTCTCGGCGGGTAAGGGACAACGCGCCGCCACGCGGGCACAGCACCACGTGTGGACCGCTAGACCACTCCTCAGTAAAGTGTTACCTTAACATATCCCTCGTAGGCGGTGCCCTGTCCCCTCGCAGGGTCGATGCCGAGCGGTCTGCGCGACCTCTCGGCGGGTAAGGGACAACGCGCCGCCACGCGGGCACAGCACCACGTGTGGACCGCTAGACCACTCCTCAGTAAAGTGTTACCTTAACATATCCCTCGTAGGCGGTGCCCTGTCCCCTCGCAGGGTCGATGCCGAGCGGTCTGCGCGACCTCTCGGCGGGTAAGGGACAACGCGCCGCCACGCGGGCACAGCACCACGTGTGGACCGCTAGACCACTCCTCAGTAAAGTGTTACCTTAACATATCCCTCGTAGGCGGTGCCCTGTCCCCTCGCAGGGTCGATGCCGAGCGGTCTGCGCGACCTCTCGGCGGGTAAGGGACAACGCGCCGCCACGCGGGCACAGCACCACGTGTGGACCGCTAGACCACTCCTCAGTAAAGTGTTACCTTAACATATCCCTCGTAGGCGGTGCCCTGTCCCCTCGCAGGGTCGATGCCGAGCGGTCTGCGCGACCTCTCGGCGGGTAAGGGACAACGCGCCGCCACGCGGGCACAGCACCACGTGTGGACCGCTAGACCACTCCTCAGTAAAGTGTTACCTTAACATATCCCTCGTAGGCGGTGCCCTGTCCCCTCGCAGGGTCGATGCCGAGCGGTCTGCGCGACCTCTCGGCGGGTAAGGGACAACGCGCCGCCACGCGGGCACAGCACCACGTGTGGACCGCTAGACCACTCCTCAGTAAAGTGTTACCTTAACATATCCCTCGTAGGCGGTGCCCTGTCCCCTCGCAGGGTCGATGCCGAGCGGTCTGCGCGACCTCTCGGCGGGTAAGGGACAACGCGCCGCCACGCGGGCACAGCACCACGTGTGGACCGCTAGACCACTCCTCAGTAAAGTGTTACCTTAACATATCCCTCGTAGGCGGTGCCCTGTCCCCTCGCAGGGTCGATGCCGAGCGGTCTGCGCGACCTCTCGGCGGGTAAGGGACAACGCGCCGCCACGCGGGCACAGCACCACGTGTGGACCGCTAGACCACTCCTCAGTAAAGTGTTACCTTAACATATCCCTCGTAGGCGGTGCCCTGTCCCCTCGCAGGGTCGATGCCGAGCGGTCTGCGCGACCTCTCGGCGGGTAAGGGACAACGCGCCGCCACGCGGGCACAGCACCACGTGTGGACCGCTAGACCACTCCTCAGTAAAGTGTTACCTTAACATATCCCTCGTAGGCGGTGCCCTGTCCCCTCGCAGGGTCGATGCCGAGCGGTCTGCGCGACCTCTCGGCGGGTAAGGGACAACGCGCCGCCACGCGGGCACAGCACCACGTGTGGACCGCTAGACCACTCCTCAGTAAAGTGTTACCTTAACATATCCCTCGTAGGCGGTGCCCTGTCCCCTCGCAGGGTCGATGCCGAGCGGTCTGCGCGACCTCTCGGCGGGTAAGGGACAACGCGCCGCCACGCGGGCACAGCACCACGTGTGGACCGCTAGACCACTCCTCAGTAAAGTGTTACCTTAACATATCCCTCGTAGGCGGTGCCCTGTCCCCTCGCAGGGTCGATGCCGAGCGGTCTGCGCGACCTCTCGGCGGGTAAGGGACAACGCGCCGCCACGCGGGCACAGCACCACGTGTGGACCGCTAGACCACTCCTCAGTAAAGTGTTACCTTAACATATCCCTCGTAGGCGGTGCCCTGTCCCCTCGCAGGGTCGATGCCGAGCGGTCTGCGCGACCTCTCGGCGGGTAAGGGACAACGCGCCGCCACGCGGGCACAGCACCACGTGTGGACCGCTAGACCACTCCTCAGTAAAGTGTTACCTTAACATATCCCTCGTAGGCGGTGCCCTGTCCCCTCGCAGGGTCGATGCCGAGCGGTCTGCGCGACCTCTCGGCGGGTAAGGGACAACGCGCCGCCACGCGGGCACAGCACCACGTGTGGACCGCTAGACCACTCCTCAGTAAAGTGTTACCTTAACATATCCCTCGTAGGCGGTGCCCTGTCCCCTCGCAGGGTCGATGCCGAGCGGTCTGCGCGACCTCTCGGCGGGTAAGGGACAACGCGCCGCCACGCGGGCACAGCACCACGTGTGGACCGCTAGACCACTCCTCAGTAAAGTGTTACCTTAACATATCCCTCGTAGGCGGTGCCCTGTCCCCTCGCAGGGTCGATGCCGAGCGGTCTGCGCGACCTCTCGGCGGGTAAGGGACAACGCGCCGCCACGCGGGCACAGCACCACGTGTGGACCGCTAGACCACTCCTCAGTAAAGTGTTACCTTAACATATCCCTCGTAGGCGGTGCCCTGTCCCCTCGCAGGGTCGATGCCGAGCGGTCTGCGCGACCTCTCGGCGGGTAAGGGACAACGCGCCGCCACGCGGGCACAGCACCACGTGTGGACCGCTAGACCACTCCTCAGTAAAGTGTTACCTTAACATATCCCTCGTAGGCGGTGCCCTGTCCCCTCGCAGGGTCGATGCCGAGCGGTCTGCGCGACCTCTCGGCGGGTAAGGGACAACGCGCCGCCACGCGGGCACAGCACCACGTGTGGACCGCTAGACCACTCCTCAGTAAAGTGTTACCTTAACATATCCCTCGTAGGCGGTGCCCTGTCCCCTCGCAGGGTCGATGCCGAGCGGTCTGCGCGACCTCTCGGCGGGTAAGGGACAACGCGCCGCCACGCGGGCACAGCACCACGTGTGGACCGCTAGACCGCACGTCTCACAGACTACGCCTTGACGGGTTAAACCGATCTAAAAGAAAATAAAAAATATTAAGCTTTATTCTGAAACAAACGCAAGTACCGTAAGACATCTGTTGACATAGGTTAACTTAGAAAGAATCCGATGACATTTCCACTATCCGGTAACACAAGACATTTTTGAATTTGATTGACTAAATATAAAAAAAGATAAGATGATCGAACTGACACCATGAAGGCCAAATAGTTTTCTTTTTTTAATACACATGCTGCTAACGAAATTTACACAAAAAACAAACCAATTTCTTTTTGTTAGTAATAGTGACGATTAACTCTTTCATTCTCATACTCACCATAAGCGACGTACAGTGGTTACATTTGGTGGGACTGCTGAAGGTTCTCACTAGAAACTGATGAACCTTCTGCTTGCCTGGTACCGTGGGGCCGAGTGAGGGGTCCTGGTAAACAAATTATTGATTTGTTTAACAAAAGAACTGCTTACAACATATGCGGCTAGGAGATACTTAGACACAAGCTTAATTGGTACGTAGCTCCAGACAAACAATATATGCTTCTTGTTATCATTTCACGTTTCAATTTCTACTTTTTTACTATTTTTTAAGTGATCAGAACCCTAATTATTAAGTAATGTTTACTTTAGTTCTGTTTATTTTTATATCGTTCTTTCGAACTAGTAGATCTGTTAAGTAATATGTGGATAACGTTGTGAGGAGTGTATTTGTTACGTCTATTGTTAAGTTCCAACCTATGCTTACTTATTATTACACTGCTGTTTGTTGTCCCTAAATAAATAAATAAATAAATTTCAATTCCAAGAGACGAAGATTTAGCAGTGTATTTAGGATGACAATTTAAAGATTAGCACAACAGGAACATAGGTGTTGTCAGAACGGCTGAGGGGATAAAATGGACAAGTGCTTGTTGATTTCAGACACATTATAACCTTGTTTCCAAGTTCAGCAACGCATCACCACCTTTGAAGTGACAG
The DNA here is from genome assembly GCA_002192655.3 of Mamestra configurata. NCBI lineage: Eukaryota > Metazoa > Arthropoda > Insecta > Lepidoptera > Noctuidae > Mamestra > Mamestra configurata. The sequence continues at coordinate 21,483 of NDFZ01005121.1, read as the reverse complement.
GTGTAAAATCTATATTACTATTATTATTTGATTCAATTGTGTCCCACTGCAGGGCAAAGGCCTCCCTTTCTTCCTTCCAATCCTGCCGATAGGCGTCAAGCTCGTCCCGCCATCTTCGCCTGGGTCCCTGATACCCACATTATGGTTGCTTTAGCCCATGAACCGTTCGACATACGGCAGACGTGTCCGGCCCAGTCACACTTTAGTTTGGCTGCTTTTTGGGTGACGTCAGCGATTCGTGTTTTGGAACGCAGCACTGTGTTCCTAACGCAATCCGTTAATCGGACTACCAGAATGCTGCGCTCCATTGCTCGCTGGCAAACCTCAAGCTTGAACCTCTGCTGAATTGTCAAAGACCAGGTTTGAGCACCATGTAAGGATAGGGAAAATCTATACACTCAATTTCAAATCTATAATCAGTGTAAAATCTATCTTCTTCGTAGTCGTTTGCTCTTGGCAGAGCAGTCGTGGCCACGTAGACTGTTGAAAATGTATACTCACTATACTAACTGTAGACATCTCACTAGGGGAGCTCTTACTGGACGCGGGCGACGAGGCGCGCGGTTCTAACTCGTCGTGCAGCTCCACCGAGCCGCTCAGCGCACCCGACTGCGTCGACCCGTACATTAGCTACACGATATAATGTTGTTTTAGTATTGAAGGAAAAATATAGTAGGCAATTGAATAGTGCACTTAATTTACCACTTTTATCACTGTGATTTATGTTATAATTGTGTATCCTTTGTTGTAGAAAGAAATAAAGTTTTTTTTTTTCTTAAATTATTATAGTCTCAAGACATTTATGTGAAGATATGGGTTCAAAAATAGTCGTATACACAAAGGTGCAATGATGCTTTCACGAAGTATTAGTATTTAAAAATAAAGCAAATGAAAATCGGAATATTAATAAAAACACATGAAAATTCCACCACCGACTGCGGGACCGTCTCATACCATTTATGAAGCTGTAATCGCAGTAAACAGTTTTCTTTGGTTTTCATTTGTTTTTAAATCAATAGGAAGTGCTCTGAAGAATTTATTTTAATTATTTCTTTATCGACCTGTTTTACCACTTCTGTATGAGTACCGGTAGCTAAACTAGTCAATAAATTCATTGTAAAGCTATCAGAAGGTCAATTCTCGTACACAAAAATTCAAATCGCATTGTGAGAACACCATGAGAACCTCCACTTTTTTTTGAAGTCGGTTAAAAAGCTTTGAAATTCAAGTCGCAATATCATCTTAGTGACAATCAATGTCACGTAAACTTATCAAATCGATGGCGTTTTTGACAGCTTGGGACCATCAAAAACTCTTTTAAGAGCGGTTATGCATCCGATCCAAATCCGAGAAAAATACGTTCCGAAGTAGCCACAGGCTTCTGTCATCCGATTTATCTCCGGCATCCGTGTCTCTAATTTGGAAAAAATAGTGACGGACCGAAGTAGATGTTGTACTGTTTGTACTTCGGATTCAAATCGGACAGCTTAGATTAATATCCGAGATCGGATTAGTGCATAAGCAATATCCGAATTCAGTCCGAGTTTTTTAGACTCTAGATCCGTATTATCACTGATTCGAATCGGATGCAGTGCGAAGAACAATATCCGAATTCGGTCCAAGTTTTTTTTATTCGTATTTTCGGATTCGGATTGCATGCAGTCCGTAACCGCTCGAAATGGTAATGCTCCTTAAAATACGAGAATTGCCCCCCCGGGTGCAAACGTCCATCCAGGTTCTTAAATAATAAAAATAAAGCAATAATAAATAAAAACATATAATACCTTTGCATTGCAACAATGCTGGTTTCTGTAACGGTACTGCGGCGACATCTGTGCGAGCAACAGATAACCAAAAAAATAATGGCCAAAAGAAAAATAAAAAGCTTGCATGATTTTGTTATTACACTGTATATTATCAGACAACGCTGTTTTTTTTTTCTTAAATAATGATATTTTCCAGTCATCCATTGGAATTTATTGAATTTCATAATACATATACAGTGAAATAATAAAATAACTGTCACCTTATAAATTAGTCACAAAATTAATTAAGCTTTGAACGCATTCCAACAACAAAAACTAATCGAATTTCTAAATTCGAATGAGATAATATTCTTTTACTGCGTAATTAATGGAATTTATTCGTACATAAGTCCGTTCACCTAAATCTTTTATTTATAGTTTGACCTTATAGCCGTTTATTAAATGTCATAAAGTTCCAAGTCATGATAAAATACTGTCAAAAACGTTATAAATACAAGAATCAAAAGATGTTGGAACACGTCCCAAAAATTATGAAAATGAACGAATGACAAAAGCATTGTTATATCAGTCTTATATACAGATACGTGCCAAGCTAAAACCTACCTTCTGCTCATTGATAGTAGCCACATTATCGTAGTGCCGCTCCGTAGGCGCTTCCTTCAGGAATTGGTCTAGGTAGCTCATCTGTGACGGAGGCCGGTCCAGAACTGAAATGTTTGAGATTATGTCAGTTGGGGAGAATAATATGTTTTTAAGTTCTAGCGGTTCGTTCCCAAATACTATTAATAAAGGCTATTAGATAAACAGTGAATATTTGACATGGTATAAGTGGTAGTTGAACAATGAGCTTCTTTATTGAACTTCATACTCGGATGAGTATGAAGTGAGAAAAACCATTTTGCGGACACAATACTATATGATATTATAAATTGGCAATTAATTTGGGAATGAAACACTTAAACTATAGCATGTAAAAGGTATATAATAATATTATGATACTATGATACAAAGGTAGAGATTATTTATAAAATATGTAATAAAACACAGAAACCAAATCCCAACCCAAACCACGTTCACAAAAAAAATAATTAAAAAAAACGTTACAATTATTAGATTATATTTTGACGTAAAGTCGAGCACAAATGCGTTTATTTCGAGATAGATATAAGATTAAGCGTTACAAGATATTTTAATTCTTTCAACCCCTAAAGCAAATAACTTCGAATTAAACATAGATGCAACACTAAAAATTACACCATAAAAACATTACAATGCAGTTACAATTTCTTATTAAGTCACCCAATGGTTGCATCTAAAAGGCTATTAAATTGGTCTTTACAAAGAAAAACTGGACTCGTTTAATGTGCCAAATAGTTTTGTGCTCGACTGTACTTGAACACATTTTAGTGAGTACAAGACGGGAACTATGACATGCACATTGGACGTTTACAATTGACGCTGTACAAAATTTTACCTTCAGCACACGACGACATTTATTTACATACATAAATATATTAAAAATAAAGCACATGGTTAGACTTTTGAATGAATTAACTGTAGCCAAGCTTATTTAACATCTGTGTGCATGATCACCTTAAAAACGGTAATATTGTAAATAACTTAAATCTTACTACTCAATACGCGACAAAGAATTTTTTGAAACTCCCTTAAATTCTACCACAAAAAGTAACACCTGAAAATTACATCAGTAATCAAAATATAACTTAATTTTATTTTTAACTTATAAATGTCGACTCGTGTGCTGACGTGAGTTACAAAAAAACTAAAGGTCGAAAATAGATTTACAGTGAAAAAAAAAACAGATTAGTCAAAATACCTATGTGCGTATACAAATCAAGTGTTAAAGGAAAATCCAATCGCTTATGGCGTTATGTGGCGGATGGACATTTTCAGAAAAACCAGGGAAAGTTGGCTCTAGTACACAATTTGACGATTTTCTTAAGACATTTTTTTGGTATCCGATATTTGGTGTTTTTTTTCTCTTCTATGTTTAAGGAGCAATGGATGCTAAAATTGAGTACTAGAGCCGAAATTATTTCGTCACATCCACGCCACCACAACAAAAGCTCAAGCAAAGCGAAGCCATTTGCAATAAAAGAAGAATTGTTTCATATTGCATAACATTTTTAATAAAATTTGTTAAGCGTCACTGTTTTGGAGTCATTTTTGTTCCAATTTATAAATCATGTGATATTTAAAAAAAGCCAAAGATTTTAAATAAGCTAGCTGTAATTTAGCTAGCAAGCTTTTCGATGAAAACAAATCTAGGACAAGTCTTTCTAAAAAAAAAAGTATCATCAAACTTCGAAGAATGTTATCTCCATTAAATATTTTCATTTGTAGAACTAAAAAACCTATAATATTAAACAAAATGTTAGTCAAAAGACCCACAAAACAGTGACATAATTTAGTAAATGATTTATTCTTTTTCCTTTTTACACTTGCTCGTATTTACAATGGACGCCTCATAGACAAAATGAAACTAGTTGATAGAAAACTACGTACGCAGCACAAAGACTAAAAACTTACACCTTTAAAAATAAACACTATCTGTCGTTATAATTATAATCATTTATTTGTGAAAAAGCTTTAAAAAAATTAAAACAATTTAATTAAATTTATGTCTCCGTCAAAACTTCTTTTACCGATTGTACTTTTTTTAGTTTTTTTTTTTTACAATAAAAGTTACGAATAATTTTTTTTGAAGTGATTTTAATGGAAATTTAAAAAAAAATGTTATATGAAAAACCAATTGCCCCAAGGTGGTTTTCGAAGCATTAGGAGTAAAGAGACGTTATTGACAGCAAAGCATAAATCTTAAATAACAACAGATAATGTTACAGGGACAAAATAACACACAGTCTAGCGATAGACGATTGCGAACTTATTACTGAAGAATTAATGAAGTAAGGGGGACATGATACTAAATCGAATCGAATTCCATTCGACGGACTCGTAATCTTTAATTTATTAATCGTTTTCACTGAAGTATTAATGAATTTAAATCTTCTGTTTAATGTCTTTAAAAGCGAGTACATGTTAAATTTAGCCGCGATAAGTAAAGCTTTATTCTGAGGTTACATATACCTTCGAAAGTACAAAACCAAGGGATTTTCGAGTACAAAATTAAGATTTTATTTTCTCAACCTTTGAAATATTAGTGATATTTTTGAAACATTCAACAATTGCATTCTTAAAAATAACTGCCATTCTTGAAATTAAATTTATAAAGTTACTCGATTATTATATAATACTCGATTATTTGATTCTAGATTGTAAAGTTCGCATTCGACCATCTCTACAACGGTCACATACGTGAAGTCTACTTCTAAAAGGATGTTTTAGCTAATATTATGATAAACGAACCGTTCTCTTCTTTGCCGCTCCAGTATGTTGAAGATTTCGCCGATCCTTGCCTCGCTGCTTGCGCATAACTTTGTGTTTTAATTGTATTGTGATAGAGTTCAATTTTGAGGGGGTTGTTTTTCCAAAACTAGTAAGGGTTTTTATTCTGTTTTTGTGTAATCATCACCTGTTAAGCTACTTCCCAGCTTTATAATAGGGTCAGCATACTAGATGCGGCTGTACCATAATATTACCCAAAACTCTTTTGTGACAGAAAAACACCCTTTTATTGTTTTAAGTACCCAATATTAGTCTAAAATTACCAATATAATTCAACTCCCAAACTAAACCCACTAATAAAATGTAAAAAATAAATAACAAAAAAATAAGTACAACAGAACTTTTAATAACTTATGTACAAACAAATGTACGAAGTTTACTTTGACAGTACAGTTATGCACCGAGTGAAATGTAAAAAAGAAACCTAACATTAAAACATAAAAGACACGTTAAATGCAGATTAAATGTGCTGACAAGAACTTAACATTTAAAACATAATATATAACGCAAAAAAAGATTCACTCGTTGAATTTTAAGACCGTACATTTAAAAATCAGTTCATTATTTTTCAAATTCTTAAAATAATTTGCCTACGTATTTTATTTATTTAATACCTTTTTAATACTTTGTAATATAAGAATGTAAGGTCTTAAAACTTAACTTCATAATAAAAAAAAAAAACAAACTGAATGAGATTCTACATCTGATCTAATAGAAAAACTTAATCTAAGCAATAAATAAAAAAAACTATTCATTGTGCTGTCAGTATCTTTGGCAATCGATCGATTTTAAAATCGAGTATTAAAGTTTTTGTGTGTGGTAAATATTCAATAAATTATACTTTTTTTTTACGTTAGCGTGTCAAATATTAAAATTGGTTAAATATTTTGTTTTAAGAAAAATCACGTTTAAAATTCAATAAAAATATCTGGTAACAGTACGGTACCTGTATCATTCAACACATTTAAAAAAGTATAAATAGTAAAAAGAACAAAACTGTTATCAAATGATTTTGCCTTTATATTTAACTCAGAATCATGTCGTAAGTATCTCAGTAATCCGTACACTATAAAACAAGCATTATTCGCGCAAAAATCTTAAAAAAATCATCCCATCGAACACACTACCCAATTTATGTCGCACACATTCAAAAAACCGATTAAAAAAAAAAAAAAAACAAAACCGTATCGATTATAATGACTAGTTCGAACGGTCGAGGCACAACACTATCGTTTAAAAATCTTTGGCAATCATCGTTTTCGACTAGACTAATTTCCGAAGACTAGAAATGAATATACTTTGGTGAGATTACAGTTTTTAAAATAAGAGAATTGGTGTAGTTTTATAAATAGATAAAAAAATGTATAAGTTAAAAATAATATCGTTAAAATTTTGAGCACTAATTTCTACAAATAATTTTGTCGATTTTCCAAAATAGATAAATTTTGATTATTTTTTGTTCAAAATTCATTAATATATTAAGAATATATAGTATGAAATCTATAGCCACGAGATAACGTGTACGATAATATTGATCATGTTCTCAGCTATTTTAAACCCTGATACTGGTTGTTTAGCTGCCAATTTTCTGAAAACTGCTTCTTTGTAAAAATCTATACTAATATTATATTATAAAGCAGAAGAGCTTGTTTGTTTGGTTGAACGCGCTTATCTCGGGAACTACTGGTTCGGTACCGGTTAAATTCTTAAAGTATTGGATAGCCCATTTATCGAAGAAGGCTTTATAAAACTTTTTTATTTTCGACAATCACGCGAATGAAGTCGCGGGCACTCCTAGTAAATATTACATGTTTGTTGTATCAGGCGCTGACACATATTGTTACAGGCTGAATAAATTTCATAAGTGATGATTATCATTATAAAAGATCGCACTGTAGAACTTAAAATGCTACAGGAATAAATAAATAGCTGCTCCTACAAAATACATCGAAACATACATTGTCGCGACTATAGAAATCAATTGTATGTATCAGGGGTATATGTGGTGATACACAAGTATGGCAACACCCCATAAACATGAAGTCACGCCTATAAACAGAGGTATGTTGCTCCTCAACCATATCCGAACTAACATCGCAAAAATACCAACAACACAATAAAATACACAAGTTATAAACCATTACGTAAGTTTTAAACAAAAAGAAAAAGAGCGTTAGACGCCATATTAAAAAAAAACAGTAAATGCCACAGATAATACATGTTCGTTATCAAACATAATAATAAAAAAGAACGTTTATTTTCGAATTTTAAATTTCGTTAACAATATTTTTTGTGGAATATCAAATCACAGTTCCAATTTCAAACACAATAGAGTCCATATTCACATTTTTTTTTATAAAATAGTTATTTGCAGTTTTTTTGACGTTTATTTCCGTTTTTTTCGTCGAGGACGACGTTGGACTTTGTGGTGGGAGCCAAGATTCCGTTGACGATATAAGTGCGTTCGTCGTGAATAGTGAGGTCACGGAAAGTTTCATATGTGTATTGGGTAGGAATGTGCGGTAACATGTAACGAAAACAAAAAGAAATGGTGCACTAAATAAACATATTTAGTAATATATAGATTTGTGCTGAAAATATATTTAATAGTTAATTTTATTAAATCTTACTACAAAAATAAGAAGATATACAACAAAACTATTTAAAATCGAAAAACTGAAAAATAACAAAAAGGCAGGTACCCTTATTATTACTGTTAGATACTTCTCACTTTTATAGCTGTTGTTGTATAGTGTATAGGAGTTGAAAAAAGCCTATTTTCTTGTAAATCAAGCCGAGTATTCAACAACACATTTCAAAAAGTTAAAACAAGTCGAGTATTCAACGAGACATATCAAAATAGGTTTTGACTTATATTTTGGACCAGACCCTGGAAGCTAAAGTGCAATACTGGTGCATCGGAAGCGTGATATACATTTCACCCATAATATTGACAATGACTGTACATTTGGGCAATACAACGAACCATGCGCAAAAGCAAATTTCATAACTAATTTTACAGTTTCCTAAAATCATTAGACTCTTTTCAACTCCCATTAAAGTAAAATAATCAATAGAAAATTAAATTCCCAATTAATCCCATTCGGGGTAAGCATACAATTTGCAGTAACCCAAAGACAACATATTTAATTAGTTAAAAATACTAGCGTTAGATGGCACCACTTGTTTACTAAAGGAAGGCTATGGTACAACACTAAGTAGCTACTTTACTGAGTTATATTCCTGTTTGACACTAGCCCCAATATTGTATGCTACGAAACTCTAACTATGAAAAATAGCCCTTAATAACCCACCATGCATACAATACTTTAATCACTGTTCATGACACATGATTAACCATTTGAACGCCACTGTCACATATATGTGACAAACGAAAAGTTACCCTGTACGCCAAACGTCACAAATCTGTGCCAATAAATACGGCCAATTCGTGGCTTGGCGTCGTGGGCATGCCGATGCGTTTATGCTCTGGCGTTCAAAAGGTTAAATTTGTATTGCAAGTGAAGCGAATAATTTTACAAATACGCCTATTGATGTCCGCATTAGATGTGTGCACAGTGAATGTATTCACAAAACGTTATAATCTCCTAACAGACAAGTTTATACCTAGTCCAAACGCTACCCCCTTGCTCCCCTCCCTGCTTACCCCGTCCGGGTGTAACCGTCAAGCACACATGTATATACTCACAGGAGTTGCCGGGCTGGTGCGGCGCGTCCAGCCGCGTCTGCATGTCGCGAATGTGCTGCTCCTTGCGCTTCATGTCGTGCGCTAGCGAGTCGAGGCGTTGACGGGTTTCCAGTAGCTCTCTGTGGGTGCAGTGAAGTAAAATGATGGAGGGCAATATGCTACACGCCTAGAAAACTATAGTTAACAATGCCAGAGTAATGAACACAGTAGAAATCTAGGCTATTTTAGCCTAATCTTGTAGCCTTTCATGTGAAAGGGTTCACAAGTTCACACCACGCGTTGTGTATGAAATATACATTTTTTTAGCACCCACCATGACAGTTTCTGCAATTCTGATTATTATGGTAATTGTAAATTCGTGCAAAACCAGAAGCAAATGAAATCTGAACAATTACTGACAAACCGAGCAAAACTTCAAATGTAAGACCATACAAAATAATACAATTTGACGGTAACGACACAAAATTAATATCCAAATACCCTGCAAGATTCGCACAAAATTGTAATGATGGTAAGATGAAGTGATTAATAAAACAAATCCGTGAGAAATCGATCATTTTTTTAAAAAAGTGGTCGCAATACACAACAAATCAAAATATTGAACATAATGAAAAAAAAAAAAATTTTTTTTTCTTTTTAAAAAGTGCTTGCGTTTCAATGAGGTTCAGAACATGCCCTTTTTAAACCAGGTCAGGTTTTAATATAGAAAACTTACGCTTTATAATAAGCCAGTCGTTGTTAAAAGTAGACTTGGCAAAAATAGAAGGCTTACTTGGAAGAATCTCGACACCAAGGAGGAATATAACTATAGAGAAGAAAATAATTACAATTTAATTCAGGGCTCAATAAGCTTTAAGATTTTGTGTGTTTTGACACAAGTAAAATAATTTAGTTGAGTTTAGTTTGTATCTGGTTACGGTAACCCAGATTGAAATAAAAAATTGCCAGTGTTTCTATATAGTTAGGTAGTATAGTTTGCACCAAAATTGTAGCTTTTTTTTATAAAAAATGAGTTTGCTCTTGACTCAAGCCTAGGTCATCATAGATGACAGAGACAAAGTCGACAATGGAGCGAGCTTACCCAGAAGAAGCCCGTTCACTCTAATTTTGAAGAGATTAGGGTTGTATGCGTTCGGAAACACAGACGCAGGCAGAGAGTTCCACTCCTTTGCTGTGCGCATTATAAAAGACGTTTGGAAACGCTTAATGCGTATTGGTGGAATAGCAACAGCTTTTCAATAATGGTCCTAAGGTAAGAACCAAGATGTCGAAGTAATAAACACGCTTACTCTGTCCTCACATCTTTGTGTTGAGCTTTCAAGAGTTGGGAGGATTTTTGTGTCGAACATTTCTCAAATATGTTCGTCGCCTTCCATATAAGTACTTATATTTTGATACTTGGTTCAGAAAAGGCTAGGCAGATACAATCAGAGTCGGCTTGCAGTCGAATTGGATGCAGCTGAATACTAGTATTTTACATGAAAAGATTGCCTATCAGAAACCAGTTACTGAGTTAACTGGGTGCCAATTTTTGATCATGTAGAAATCCATCCTCTGTAGAGATTTCTCAGACTTGCTGACTAAAACCACACGGTTCTGCAATTTGTCTTGCTTCGACGGCCAAGGAATTATCCTGCATGACCTCCTGTGGACATAGTCACCCTCTGCGGCCGTCACTCTTAGAAGCACGCGCAGAACACACCGTGCTGGTGTCTCGGGAACCACTGGGTCCCTGTCCTCTCCACTGTTCACACTGACCTCTGACTGGCGAGCAGTTCCGCCCTGGTGCGGCTCAGCTCCTCGCCCACGGCCTGCTTGGCCTGTATCTCGGAGTGCAGCGACGACTGCAGCGTGAGGATCTCCATCTTGTCCAGCTTCTGCGAGCGCCTGTTCCGCCAGCCGCCCGTGCCTGAGCGGCCGTCGGGCACGGAGCCGGCCGGCCCTGATGGTGGAGACGAGGCTACCACCAGGGATGAGCGGGAGGCGCTTGCTGTAGGAAAATAAATATTGAATTAAAACATGAGAAATTATAACATGATAATTTTGGCTAAACTAATATTTTTTATGGCACCAAAACAGTAAAATGCATACGTGTAACCTTCTGGATTCCGAATAAAATCTGGAAAAATGTTCAAGAAACAAGCGAAAAAGGTACAAAAGTCTAACATTAACGTTCATACACCATTTCAAAAGCAATTTTCATTTTTTTAACATTTTGAACGCCATTGTCACATATATGTGACAAACCAAAGCTCACCCTGTACGCCAAAGTCACAAATTTAGGGCAAAAAGTGCGGTGAATTTGTAGCTTGGCGTCGGGGGTACGTCGATGCGTTTATGCTCTGGCGTTCAAAAGGTTAAGGAGTGTTCGCATTCGTATCGCAGCCATAAACACCTGTTATTTCCCTAAAAAGTTATTGACATTGATTGTTGCTGAGATGATATTGCGACTTGAATTTGAACGCTTTTGCACGAGAATAGACCTCTAGGATACTTATCATCATGTCAGTCAACGGCTGCTGTTATCTTAGTCGTCGCAATCAGATAATTGACAGCGATGCATCATCTTTATCCTGTCCTTCAGGTCAAACAGCATATTATGCTGTTCCACACTCACCATGTTTAAGATACTCCAACTCCTCAGTCATCTTCGTAGCGAGCGCCTGCAGGTAGCCGCGAGCTTCCTTCTCATCAGCCACCCATCGGATGATGTCTGCTATCTAAGGGAGTGAGGAGAGAAACGTAATGTTATATATGTGTCTGATTTAAAATATATATTTTTTATAGTCTGTTTTCAAGGTTTTGTTTTTGGAAGTTGTTGATTGATTGTTTGGAAGATGAAGAAACGTTAACTATTTCGTGTTAACACAATTATACGACAAAAATGAAAATCGAGATAAGTCATAGGTTTTTTTACAAGCTCTTATTTAACTTGCAATGTTTTTATGTATGTTTGTTGGTTTAGGTCAAATCTTGAAAAAATTTAAGTGTTCGTTCAGTTCCGATGACACTAAATTTTAATGATAAATAAGACCATTTCCATCTAAGATTGGGTTCAGACAAACCAATTCCTCAACGGTAAAAAAATTAAAGGATTGGCTCCATTGGCGAGATATCCTCAGTGTTCAATAAAACTGACACGAAATTTAAAATCAGCATTCAATTGTAATAGGCTGTTCTAAAGTCCACCATGGTTTGGCCGTTGCGTCTATGTTTATTTGACTGACAAGACACCGAAGGCGACCGAGGCGGCTGGTTAGATGAATATCTCAGATTGCTGCCGCCCTGGGTAAAAACGAATTTTGCCTATGGGTAAATACGCTACTGTTGATAGGGCTAGGGTAGGTAATGCTTAAAGAAATTCTAATGAACTACAAAATTAAACTTATGCAAAAATACATCAGTAACAGGCGTGGACGTCCAACTTACACTGTATTAAGGCCAAGCTTTTAAGAAAATGTACAGATGTTATTTTGTAATTTTTAGTTCATTAAAGATTTTTACTGAAATTATATTTATTTTGACTACTTATGTATTATTATTCTTCATCGTTTTATTTTGAAAGAAGAAGTTTAGTCGGTACAATACAAACAGGTTGTGCTATTAAACAAACCGATTAGGCGAGTATAAGGCGTCGTCCTAAATTAAAGCGCTCATCGTGCGTATACACGATCGATGCGATCATTTGTCCTACAAAACCGTGAGGCGCCCTCTGTCGGCGAGCCAACGCGTTAGGCTTTGTATATATCTAATGATAGCGTCCATCGTGTATTCATGCGATGATCGCTTATTATTAGGACGATACCTAAGAATGTGTACAATTTAAACTGGATGGGGAAACATACCTTTGTCTTGGATAAGGGTACATACAAACATACGTAACAGTCATTATATTAAAATTGGTAGGGTCAAAACACAAATCACTAGGGTGACCATACAAACCAATTGAGGTAACATACAAACCAATTGAGGTAACATACAAACCAATTGAGGTAACATACAAACCAATTGAGGTAACATACAAACCAATTGAGGTAACATACAAACCAATTGAGGTAACATACAAACCAATTGAGGTAACATACAAACCAATTGAGGTAACATACAAACCAATTGAGGTAACATACAAACCAATTGAGGTAACATACAAACCAATTGAGGTAACATACAAACCAATTGAGGTAACATACAAACCAATTGAGGTAACATACAAACCAATTGAGGTAACATACAAACCAATTGAGGTAACATACAAACCAATTGAGGTAACATACAAACCAATTGAGGTAACATACAAACCAATTGAGGTAACATACAAACCAATTGAGGTAACATACAAACCAATTGAGGTAACATACAAACCAATTGAGGTAACATACAAACCAATTGAGGTAACATACAAACCAATTGAGGTAACATACAAACCAATTGAGGTAACATACAAACCAATTGAGGTAACATACAAACCAATTGAGGTAACATACAAAACACTTGGAATAACATACAAACCACTTGGAATAACATACAAACCACTTGGAATAACATACAAACCAGTGGGGTCACACAATCAAGCAGGTTTAACATCAGTGTAGAGTCAACAAGGTGCATGATCAGGGTTGAACTTACATCACTGACCTGCGTCTCCCAATGTTGCATGGTATCTCTCTTAGCTCTAAGTTCCTCTAACTCTATCTCCATTTGTCTCCGTTCCGCTTGCCATCTTCTACCGTTTTCTGCCAGCTGTGGGACAACGGAGAGGGAGTTTTAGATGTGGTGTTTGTTTTAAGGTTGATTCAGAAGTCTGTGTTGTTATCTGGGTTGGGTGGTTTTTTTTTTCTATTGTTTCTGTAATGTGAATCAGATACAAAACAACACCCTTAACCTTTTGAACGCTAGAGCATAAACGCATCGGCGTGCCCCCGACGCCAAGCCACAAATTCTTCGTACTTTTTGTGACGTTTGGCGTACAGGGCACGCGCTTGCTTGTCATGTATATGTGACAATGGCGTTCAATAGGTTAATGTTGACCATGCACTTCTAAAACTCCCTGAATTGACACATAAGCTACTGTTCTACTAAGGATTTGATTTGACGGGTATTAAAATCTTGTAGTGCCTTTAGAATTGCTTAATTATTGGTACTTCTCCAAAGATGTCAATAATAATATGTTTTACAGTAAATTAAAATTATATACGAGAAAATATTTTGAATTTATCAAATATCGATTTCCTCAGATAAAAGATATCTCGTTATGGAAAAATCAGCCTTAAAACAGACAAAGTAATATTGTAACACTGTGACATGATTAGATTACACAAACTAAGCAATTCTAAGGTCACCAATAGGGAAACAAATGGAACCAGGAAAGTTAATAAGGACCTAAACTACAGAATGTTAATACAAAAGTATAGACTTTGTTATTCACAGCGTCCAGATCTTTGGCCAGCTTGCGGTTCTCGTTCATTAGCATCTGTTTGTCTTCGCTGTCGGATAGCTGTTCCATGCGGCGGCTTTCCAGCTTCTCTTTTGATGTTTGTAACTGTAACAAAAGAAAGTTATGTCACAAAGACTAAGGAGTGTAGTTAACGAGCAATGGCCCGCGCAGATTGGCGGATGGGACGGCAGAGTATTTTTAATTTATCACTTGATTTTAAGTTATCCAATCGAAATAAGGTATATATTTCAATGCTCGGTGATCGGCCTCGGAGCATCGCTACACAGTTTTCACTTGATTATCGAGCATTGAAATATAATTATACCTAATTTCAATTGGATAATTTTTAAATTCAATTGATAAATTAAAAATCTGCCATCCCGTCCGCCAGACTGCGCAGGCCCTTGCGGAAACTACAGTTTTCTTTTAACTCCGAGTAAGTTGCGAACACGAGGTTAAATAATAAATATTCTATACATAATGAGCCTTGTGGATTGTGCAAGTGGACCTAAGAGAGGTATGCCTGAATTACTTGCAACTGGTTGTCGATGGTACTCTATCAAGTCAATTAATATTTTTTTGTAATTTAAAAGAAGACTGAACCTAGAGTACTACCCTGTGGAACACTCAAGACAACGCTGAATCTTGAAGGATTTCTCCCACTTAAAAAAAATCTCTATTGTATCATGGACAAGAATTTATCAGGTCTATACTATAGCAATGTCAATGTGTAACCAAGTCGAAGGCTTAAGGCAAGTCTAAAATGTGCTTTGATTAAACCAAATTGCTTATTTTCCTGCAAAATTCCGTATTTCTTTACAATAACTAAGAACAGTGTGTTGGTAGGAACACAGAGAAGCAACAAGAATAATGTAACAATGATTTTTGTAATGCATATCATGATAAAAGGATATGTGGAAGAAACTCCATGGACACTCTTTTTTCCATAGAGATCTAAGTTTGAAACGTGCCAATAGCTTTATGTTTTTGACTGACCAACCTTGACAATTCAGTGCCTGTTAATAATGGTTTATTTGAAATAAGTGTTTTGAGTTTCAAGTACAAATCTACATACCTCTCTATTAAGAACATTGCGTAAAGCATCTCCTTCTTGTAATTGGTCGTTGAGTGCTGCTAATTCTGCCTGGAACCTCGACTGTTGTTGCTGTAGCGATTCTTTGTACTGCATCTATGAAAATGAATTTAGTGTTCACAAAAATATATCTTATTTGCACAAAGGCTAATCTAATCGTTGTTTTGCTATCTCCAGCGTATGGCATTTTTTATGAATGATTGATCATCAAATGACTCCTGCTCTGAGCGAAGTGGGAGGGAGTGTCAGACTCTTACTCACTAAAACCCATCCGTGTTCCATCAATTGCTCTTTGCGGTCCAGGGCTGCGGTAATTCTTTCGAGCAATGCCGCAACCCTGGCAGCCAGCGCGGGTGTTCTTCTCGCTTTGTTCAACTAGCATCGACCGTAAAAAAATGGATAGATTTATACTTGCACCTGTTAAGTACTCTAAGCTCAGCTCGCTATAGGTACACTGTGTCCGTGAGTAAACAAGCCGTAATATCTCCGTACCTCTAGCGTGTCCACCTCGGCCTGCAGCCGCGCCACGTCGGCGGCGGCGGAGGGCGGCGCGCCCGACTCCCCGCGCTGGGATCGTAACGTTTCTTCGCGCAACTTGCGCTCCTGGGTACAAATAGATAGTAAGCTTATAGTCAATTTGTATACCTCAGACAGACCGTTCAATTCCAATAATAAAATTGTTTTAATAAAATAAATGTTTGTTACATTTTCCTAACAGGGTTTACATTTAAATTTGTTTCCTAGCTTTAGGCGGTTTGTAATCATTCAAATAATTTGTAAACATTCAATATAAATTCGAATAATTAGACTGTGGAATGCATATGAATATGATATCTAAAAGGCGTTTCCATAAATCTTGTATTGAATATCGACTTATTCTCCTGTGGGAAAGGCATTAGCTTTGCATTTTTAAACGAAAATTGCAGGTCTACTCTTGCCGAGGTTTCGGGAAAATCCTAGGTTCAAATTTAAGTGTTAGTTTTTGCTTGTGGTGTCATAATTGCCACACAATAAAAAAGCGTATATTATTAGTTTTACCATCTACGTTTCGAACTCATCAAAAGACAAAATTCCTGGGAACAAGGCCTCCCAGTTCTCCTTCTAAACCTTTCCTTCCTGTGCAATCTCAGACCAATATTGCCCGGCAAACATAAAATTATCACTCCACCTTCGCCACGGTCGATTTCGACAGCCATGCCCTCCCTCAAGCGTCCCGTTCCGTCCAGTCCGTACCGTCACTATTAATTAAAGATAGTAAGTTACCTTGGTAGCTTCGGATATGGCCTGGTCAAGTCTCGCCTCCAGCTCTCTCCTTCCCTTCTCAGCGCGTCGTATGTCTTGTCGCAATGCGTCGATCTTCTGCATCGCTACTTCTAACTCTTCTTCTTTGTCACGGACCTGAGAGAAGATGCAATTATGTAGCCGTCTCCATTACAGTTTTAATCGTATGCCAGATTACAGGTCTAACTAAAGAAAAAGTACTGCACAGGTTGCACGCACCTCCATGTTAATTGCTGACATGTTGATGGCATTTGTGTAACCGGCGATCCTGGGTATATTTAGATTTTTTCACTTATAGACTGCATGGTGATGCACAAACAACTAGAATTCTAGACCTTCAAACCACCTAAAGGACATAATAAATGAATATTTGTCTCGCATGGGCATCCAACTCGTTACGTCTTCCGTAGACGCCAATCTTTGAGACTCTACTGCGTCAGAATTTTCTTAAAACTTCCGGCTACTCCCCTCAAGTTCCAAATCACACATACCTGCCGCGAAAGCTTCTGCTTCTGTTGCCTCAGTTCCGACAGTCGTTCAGTCACCTCGTTGTACTCAGTCATGGCTAGCTTGCGTTGTGATAACGCGTCTTTCAGTTCTTTGTCCTGAGAAGGCAAAAACAACAAATTAGAATAGTTATGAGAACTATGGTGTGTTCACCCATTTATCGTTAGTTACTATCAATTCTTGTAATATCCTAATCAATATTTATAAAATTCTTCCGCTACTAACTGACTGACTGACTGACAACGCACAGCCGAAACTACTGCTCGTAGAGAACTGAAATTTGGCATGTAGGTTCCTTGGGGAGTGTAGGGGAGGGTTTCCCGAAATTCCTACGGGAACGGGATATGTGTACGAAGTCGCGGACAAAAGCTAGTAAATTAAAATAGAGAACGAGCCTATTGCCATTGAATGGGCACAAAGCAGGCTATATGCTACAGTTTAAAACCCAGTAATGCTTAATACTATGATCAAACAGTACCCTTACAAGACAGTTGCGGAAGAGGCAATGTACTATTTACTTATGAGCAATAAAAGCTTTTATCAATCTTACATAAACTATTATGATGGATTGATATAACCAACATTACGTGATACTACATTTGAGTTTAGAATTCAAAATAATTATCAAATTATGGAACAACTCTATGTGGTTCATTGCAAGGTTAAAATTCCATTACAACCCTTAACTTTTTTTAAGGGCCTTTTTAATACAAAATGGTCAATTAAAAATCAACTTAAATGCATAACTCTAAAGTCGATGCTTGTGTTGTTGATGACGGCTAAAATTGTTAACTATAAAGTTTTTAAAGATGTCTAGAAGCCAGTTGATAAAGTTCTGATCAAGTTCCTTACCTGCAGCCTAAGTTTCTCAACGGAGTCAGTCCTGTCCTTCATCAGTTCTTCCTTCTCCATGTTCAGTGCTTGGATGATGACTTCCATTTCCCGGATGCGGGTCATCATCTCTTGAGGATTTGATGGCATATCCTGCGAATTTAAAATTATTTATGTATTAAAAAAAAGTAGAAAAGGCTAGAATGATACCATATCCATATAATACTAAAAATTGCTAATGAACTGTCTGCTTAGAAATACCAGCTCCTTTTTCAACCGCCTTCCAAAAGAAGGAGATTTTCAATTCGCCTGTATGTTTCTTTTTCTTTTCTTTTTTTTGTAAACATAATCAAAGGGAAACAGTCCAAACCAAACTTTTCATCTGGCCAGCCCAAAAGCCTGTAAAGTAGTAATCAAAAATAAGCACGAAGTAAGACCATGATTTTAACATTTACCATTGCGTAAAAATGCGTAAAAAAACACGCAATGCCAGGTTGCTTTGTTGTTTTGGATATAAGAGTCAAACAACTCTAAAATCATATTTTTTATTTTAAAAGCAGTTGTTCTCTTCTTGCCCTATTCCCATGCACCAACGGCATACCGGGCGTTTGCATCCTAGGAAGGACACCCCGTGCAGGATGCACGCCCCCCTCTCCATTTCATCCCTTTTCTTTCATATCACAACAATCCATCCATCTTTTCTTTGCATCACCTTTCCTTTCTCCATCCAGCCACATTACTATTTTATATTTTTTGTATGCGTCATGCTTGTAACAAATAAACTCTTTTTCTTTCTTTTCACATCTACAACGTGTAACAGAATAAACGCAATACCTTTTAAGGGGTCACATTTTGTCGAGTTATGCGCACAGAAATGTATGGGGGAATCGATTTTTTTCTGTTACATAGATCTTTAATTCTGATACACATTATATATGATGAGAAACCCTTTTCACGTATTACGTTCATTCTGTTACATGTTGCACAGGTAAAGAAATAAATTATTAATTATTTACCTGTGTACTAATGCCAGTGTTGAGTTGTTCGTAACACCGAACTTGCGCCTCCAAATCCGCGTTCCTTTTCGATAACGTCGCTAGCTCCTCCTTCAGCTGTATTAGATCTTCTGTGGATGACATTATTATCACGTTAATAGACGATATTATTGCTGCTGTTGCTGAAATACTGCTTTATTTCAGTAGTATTGAGTTATAGACGGCAAGGACGTATGGAACTAGCGTATGCTTGGGTAGAGTGAATCAACTGAACATTATCTCAAGTGGCTTACAACTATTCTAAGTACTAGAGATATTATAATCGCATTTTAAGTTGTGTTAGACATATTTTGATGCTTCTATCAGTATTTTTGAAGTGAATACTTCTTTAGGCGCGTTGAGCACTTTTTGGGTGAACAAATACTATCAAATTTTGATGCGTAAAAAAGTATTCCAAATGTTCAGTTGACAATTTATCGAGAGTTTACAATCTCTCAAGTTATTTTATAATCTTACGGAGTTTGCCATTTTCCGGTGACATATATATGTGTACTTTTGGGACAACAAAAATCATGGAACTCGCGTCATCGTCACCGAACGCTTTTCAAATTCAAAAATAATAATCTAATATCTTGACGATACAATTCACAAGTTACTTAGTTTTCACTTCTATCGGCAGTCCCCAAAGACTGCCCCGCATGTTTTTTTTTTTTGCAATGGCATAACTATCCATAAGCCCGACTTTGCCTTGAGCCATGACCGAACAGTTTGAATCCCGGTTGACTTAACATTGTAGCAAGAAAATTATGTCAGATTACAGACATATTACTAGAATACGAAACAAAATACACGTAAAATCAAAGAGTATAACTACTGCGTGACACACAAAAAAGAGTTATTCACACTATTCACGTACATTATAAACCAAAATTCCCTCGCCGCGTCTGTAGATACGCGCGATAAACAACCAAACGTATTTTCATACGGGAATGTAAATTAGGATAGAAGATGATTCTTTTGTCAGAATATTGGTCTATTTTTATCGCCACCTATCGAAATTTTAATTTGACAATCATTTTTATTTCCGATCATAAAGTACTCGCAGCATCACTACATCCAGGGTTGCGGAATTTGTTCGAAAGAGTCACTGCGGCCCTGGAACGCAAAGGGCTTTAGAAGGAACACGGATGGGTTTTAGTCAGTAAGAGTCTGACACGCCCTTCCGCTCCACCCAGAGCGGAACAAGTCATTTGATGATTTCCCACAAACAAAAAAAAAAGCATTACTACATATTATCACGACATACAAAAAAAAAATAATACCCCCGCCGCTTCTTTGTATGTATGTATGTCTGTCTGTTTGTACGCGATAAATTCAAAGACTAGATTTTCATACTTCGCTTTTCATCAATGGACGGATGATTTATAAGGATTTAGGTGCATAATTTGTTAAGGTTTAGTGTAAATTGGCTGTAATATGATGATGAATGTTGAAGGAGTCGGAAAAAATCATGCCTACTGGGAGCTTATATATTATGCTCTGCTATCCGTGCGAAGCCGGAGCGGATTGCTAGTTGTTCATATATATATATATATATATTTAAATTTAATATGGGTTTACTCTTGACTCTAGTCTAGGTCATAGATGACAGAGACAAAGTCGACGATGGATCGATTTTACCCAGAAGAAGCCTGTTCACTCTAATTTTGAAGAGATTAGGGTTGTATGTGTTCGGAAACACAGGCGCAGGCAGAGAGTTCCACTCCTTTTCCTCCTAATTTATTCAATTAAATCTTACCACTGCCAGCATCTAAGGCGGCGCCGCCCGCTCTCAGCTCTGCGATGGTTTGTGCGAGGAGCGCGTTTTCTCGCTCCAAAGCTTTTAACGCCGCGCGGTCGCCTGCGTTTGATGGTGCCTGTGGGCAAAGAATTCGTATTGTAATAAATGTGATGTTGTAGTCATTGTTAAAAATGTACTCTTTACTTGTAGATAAAAAACAAGGCCTTTTTTGGGTATCACCACTAGGTTTTTTCTGATCAATTGAATACTTCGTAGGTTCCGTTTGATTTCAAAATCAATCTTGCGTTATAAAATACACTCACCAAAGGTATTGAACATTACTAGTTATTTAAAAAAACAGACCATTTGCGAGTCGGATTCGCGTGTAAAGGGTTCCGAAAGAATGTTATTTTTGTGACATGTAATTTTTCATCTAATTTTCTTGATTACTTCAAAACTTATTTATTAAAAATTATGAAAAAAAAATATATTTAAAACGTTCACAGTTAGACCTTTTCTATGATATTATGTCACACGGTAGTTAGAAAAACTTTTTTTTATTTTCTATTTTGTACCCCAAAAGTGCGGAACCCTCCAAAGGTGGTGTTGCAGATAAGAATCCATCGTAAAGATAAAGTATAAGTCTCGTTGAGTGTGTACG
>NDFZ01005120.1:298493-330702 GCA_002192655.3 Mamestra configurata | reverse complement strand
CGACACACGAGCTCAACTCAGACCACCGTCCAGTGATCATGCACCTAGGCCCTCGCTCGGGTCTTGTTGACGATATGAAAATCTATGCCGCAATATCGTCGCAGATGGATGTTACGGCACTCCAGAATTACCCGTATCGTTTAGAGCAAAATGCTCGGTTATTAGGTATTCTCGGAAGCGCTCAATCATTGTCGCATCGTATACCCTAGGTGATCAAATTCTACCTAGATCAGACTCCATCCGTGATCTGGGGGTTCATCGTGATTCCAAGCTCAGCTTTGATGTACACATTGATGCAGTAGTCGCTAAGGCATCTAAATCATTGGGTTTCATAATACGGTTATCCAAGTGCTTCACTCAAGCCAAAACTTTAAAAATCCTATATTGTACTTTTGTTACAAGTCACTTGGAATATGCGTCCGAAATATGGATCCCATGTTACCACAAATTTATTAACCGAATTGAGAGCATTCAAAAACGGTTTATAAGATATTTATGTTACCACCAAAAAATACCTTAAACAAAAAAACCAAGTTACCTTAAACTCCAAGAAATATCATATACTACCTCTAGCCGACCGCCGCGAGATTTCCGGCTGTGTTCTGGTGTTGAAAATCTTTAACAATCATATTAACTGCTCCGATATTTTCAAAACTCTATTTTCAACACCCCCAGGAAGTCGAAACGATTTAATCCACCTCTATGTGTGCCATTTGCTTCAACAAATTATTGGAAAAACATTGTGCGTGCAAGCAGAAATTTAAACAAGCTTTGTAAACAGCACCGCCAGCCAGGAATTGCTTAAGCCGAAGCTTTTTCATATACTGTTGTTAAACTTTGATGTAATGATTGTTATGCAGCGCGAGCAACATTGTAGTATAACTAATAGTTAGTCAGTAACTTGATGTGAATGTCCATAGAACTTGATTCTTTTCTGTTTTTAAAGTGGAGACTTGTAATTGGCTGACAGTCTTATTTACTGACCTCGTCCTGTCTGTCTTAGCAGCTGTAAGTCTTCCATAGTGCTTAAATAAATAAATTAAATAAATTCTGGAGAGTGTGTTTTCCTGCTCCTCAGCTAGGCGGATTCTCTCGGCAACCGCCACACCGATCTTAGACAAGTATCCGTAAACGGTGATGTCTTCTAGATCGATGGCATCCTCGAGGTTGATGTATAGCGCAGCCGACCGCCGCCAGAGCCAATAGTGCCAGTGCCAAGAAGTTCATGTTGCTGATATTGATGTATCTAACTGTCATATCATTTTTGGTGATGCGTATTTATAGTCCACTTTTTGGTAATGTTTTGGTAAAATCTAACTAACGCGATAATATGTTATGCCATCAATCTAAAATATTTATTGTCCCAGGACTAAAACAATACTTTTAATACAAACTGATGACATGCCATAGTACGAGTATAATTCCAGTCAAATTGAGCTAATGAGTTTAGGGTAACACGGTTGAAAGCAGTTAACAATTTTAATAGCGACTTAAAAAAAAAAAGTTATGAAGAATCATCTGAAAAAGAAGAATTGTTTAGTTAGAAGTTAAATAATCTTATTAAGAATTTAAGTTTTATTTATTATTATTGTATTAAGTTTTATTTTGTCCATGTCCACTTTAGCCTGAAAACATGAAAAATTTCGACATTAAAGTAAGAGTGGACACAATCTTAACTCCAACTACTCAAATCAGAGAAATTATTTATTTTAATTCAATAAGAATTATTGTATCCATTTTATTAGATTTAATATCTTTATTATTTATAATATTTGTTTTTAAAATTTTTCTGTCGTTATTTATTATAGAAAAAAAAAAGATCCATCGAACCAGAATCAATTTTAAATATTTTTTGACGTGCTCAAACTATTAATTAAGCCATTCTCAGCCTCCTTATGAAAACCCTATATCAATTATAATTTTGTATCTCATCATTGTCAACATCAACTCATTCATTGAGTAAATTCATTGAGCTATCAAAATTACTGAAATTAGATGTTCCATATCAATCGTGTCGCATGATAACATCAATATTAATTAAAAATGTTAAATTATTATTAATACTACATACAAATCAGTGGCGTGCCCACAAAGGACGATATTAGACCATGCCTGCCCTACAAAGAACGCATTAATAAAACAACATGTAATAAAATAATACAACAAAAACAATATAAAAAAAGTTAAAACTCCTGCTAAAATGTTTAGAGCAAAACATGTAGCAGCGCGGAGCGCTAGGCGCTCGCGTAACTCATTATACTACGTGGTTAGGCAAACGCGCTATCGGCCTTATTTCCATTCATAAATTTACGCTTGTGTAGCACACAGCTGTATAATTTCGTGTGTATGAACGGCACACATGTTTAGATTATGACTGAACTTATGCTTCAACTCCGACCACAGTAGTTGATCTGATTGGCTAGTTAAAATTGAATGAATTATGTGGGGTTGCCAAGTTGTGATGATTTGAGGAATTGCTGGTAATTCGAGAAACAGACTACACACATACACGATACTTTCCTATAAGACTACTAAACACAATAAAAAAAACATGGTGGTATTGTTAAATTTATACTTTCCAAAAATTTTAAACTGTAAGGAATAGCAAGAGATGTCAGCATAAAAGACGGGGCCCGCTAGGGCCAGAGCCTGCCAGGGTTGCGGAATTTGTTCGAAAGAGTCACCGCGGCCCTGGAACGCATAGGGCTTTAGAAGGAACACGGATGGGTTTTAGTCAGTAAGAGTCTGACACGCCCTTCCACTCCACCCAGAGCATGAATTACATTTTTTGCCCGAATGTGGGAAATTTCGCTTAGATTTTTGGGTTAAGATTTCTATGTTACGGCCACACTGCTAGGCAGTGATTGATTGCGGCAATATATAATGCGGCAAAATTAGAAATCTGCCATTTTAGAGCTTTCGTTAAACTAAAATAATGCTATTTTATTTGGTAGTGTTTAAGAAACCATATTGTTTCATGTGATCGCGATCTCAACTGTTTACCTTTTATAATATGTTATTGAGTTATAAGTAATTCATTTTGAAACTTACTGTAGTGCTAATATAAAAGTTTATTTAGTTAAAAATGGTGTTCGAATGTGAAATCTGTGCTGACGATGTGTGTTTATTAGAAATTAAAAGCAATAAGTTTTCGCAATTAGCGTATAATGATAAGATTCTAATTGTGTCTAGAGGTCGATGTTTACCCGAATTACGAGAATTAATCCAAAAACGTGGTACCTAATTCATCATCTCGAACTAATCATTTTAATCCTCAAAATTATGCAACATATAAATGGCTGTGTGGATGTATCCACACAAATAAATTATTTTGTTTTCCGTGCATTTTGTTTAATACTTCTAGTAAGTGGAGTGAGGGATATAGATTTGCATAACTTCCATTCCTCTGCAAAAAAGCATGACCTATCAGAAAAACATCTAGAAGCTTGCTTAAAGTTAAATACATTTGATAAATCACGTATTGAAACTAGTAGGTATTAATAGCCAGTTAAGATTAGATATAGAAAGGCATAATTCCAAAGTAGATAGAAATAGAAATATTTTTCAGAGACTGATCGATGTTGAATGCTTTCTGGGAAAACAAGAATTAGCTTTTCGCGGCCACGATGAATCATTATCATCACTGAATAGAGGTAATTATTTAGAAACAGTAGATTTATTAGCAAAATATGACGGAGTTTTAGAAACCCACTTACAAAATGCAAGTACCTTATTCACAAGCACGTCGAACAGAACGCAAAATGATTTGATCTCGAGCGTTGCATCTGTGATGACTATCACATTAAAGACGAAATTAAACAGTCCGATTTTAAGATATTTTCGTGGTTCCGAAGTAGTGGATCGATTTATTAAATACATAGATGTCAGCGCGGATCGGACTGCTGTAACCTTAAGTTCTATAATTTTGGAAACTTTAGCAGATTTATATTGTCATTCTAAATTAATTGCTTAAACTTATGACGGGGCAGCAGTTTTATCCTCTCAAATTAACGGTGTGCAGGCTTTGGTGAGGCAATAATGTCCGCAAGCTATGTACGTATGGTGTTCAGCACATGTATTAAATTTAGTTTTATCGAAATCTTTTGAACGGGTTCCTAAAACAAAACGCTTTTTTAATAATATAATAAAATCAATTGCGGTTTTTTTTTCACACTAGTACGAAATGAATGGCGTATTATAACGAATTTGCCGTTATGAAAAAGCTGCCTCGTGTCGCCGAAACTAGGTGGACATATCACTCGCGCACGTTAAATATAATTAATAACGAATCTTCTCACCTCCTTCAGTTGTTTGAGGAAATGAATGAAAATACAGAACACTGGGATGGTGATACATTGTCACAAGTCACTTCATTTTTATTTAACATGAAAGAATTCGAGTTTAATTTATTTTTAAAAACATTCGCGGAAATTTTAGCTGAAATATTTGCTGAAACCGATATTTTATACGATATTATACAGAAAAAAACTTGTGACATCGCATATTGTGTAAAAAAGATAAAAGAATTCGAGTCATTTTTAGCTCGTTACAGAGATAGGTTCGAGATCAATTATGATGCAACTGTTCGCATTACCGGACCGCCCAAAAGAAAGCGCAATGTCGATGATGTAAAAATACATTATCGGCGAATTTTTATGGAAATAATTGATAATGTACTCAGCGAATTAAGAGATCGTTACATGAATATTAAAAATTTGAAATTCTTTGAGTTACTTTCTTGTGAGAATTTTATTAAATATAGTGATCAATTCCCTGAAAAGGAAATCAGAGAGTTCACTAATACTTATCAGGCTAATTTTAATTTTGATAGATTAAAAAATGAATTGCGCTGTATTTATAAATCGCCTGAATTTGCGAATTGTAGCATATATAGTATCATTTAAAATTTAAATAAAAATAATTTAGATAAAGTTTTTTCTGAAGTTTTACGGTTGGCGAAGTTTATAGTTACTATCCCAGCGAGCAGCGCATCGGCAGAACGTTCATTTTCATCCTTAAAACGTATCCACACCTATTTAAGAAACACACAGAGTCAGCAACGACTCACAAATCTATCTTTAATTTCTATCGAAAAAGAATTAATGGTCGAACTACGACGCAAGCCTACTTTTTATGATCAGGTCTTAAAATCATATTTGAAAAAAGAGAGGCGCGTGGATTTAATTTATAAATGAGTAAGTTTAATTTAACTTTTTCACTGCTGTAAAACCCGTAGTTAACTTATTATATATATTTATATAGCAGCGAATCACATGAATGAGGGCCCTTGAAGGCCACATCGGATATCTTGCAAGTGACGTGTTCTAACTTGGATAAGATATTTGGGGTGGCCGAATCTTTCATAATTTGCATCGTCAGAATATCGTGATTTGAACTTTGAAGAATCTGGTGAGTTTTTTTTTGTTATCTGTCCGTTTGCCTACCCTTTCTTGAGACCCACCGCACGCCACTGATACAAATACATCACAAAGTCACGCGTTTTTTTTACGGGAGCTTTTGTACTATAAAAGTAGAACGCCACCAGCTAGACTAAATCAATCGCCCTAGCTTTTACAAAAATATGCAGGGGTAGCCTTCCAGCATAAACAGATACAGCTGAGAAACAATATTTAATATCGAGCGACTGTCTCGTACTCCACAACCCAGTAACTGAGTAACACGGTTACCCTTGGCAGGACTGGTGTCAGAGGTACACCAGTAGACAGTATGCAAACAGGAGCTTAATGTGCTTTCTGAGGCACGGAAGGGTGTCGGTTTTTTATGTATGGCCAGACATCCATGGTATGACCTCGATAAACTCGAAGAACGAACCTTGCGTCTGTTTTATTTAGCCACGAGCCCCTACTACACGACGCTCATTGACTTTTCTAATTTAGGACTATTTTACCATTGAAAATTTTACAGTATTTCTGACTCACTAACACTAGGTCGACAGGACGTCTTAGACAGACACCAGAAGTCGTTTAACGACCGATATAAATGCCTAGTTGTCCGAGCGCTTATTGTGCAGCCGTAATGAATCAATTTTGGCTTGCAAACAGAAGACGGCAGTCTCTGTACAAGCATCGTTTCGACCGATTTGCCTTCAAACACTAGAAAGCCTTCAGACTCTGACAATATATCGGAATGGCAATATATAAGAAACTAGCTTCAGCCAGCCGCTTCACCCGTGTGAAATTCGGAACTCAGAAAACACGTTCCAAAACAAAAAAAGTCCTTCTCCAAGGTATAATGTATCTCTGTTTCAAATTTCATCAATATCAGTGGTTTAGACGTGAAAGTGTAACAGACAGGCAGAGCTCCTTTCGCATTTATAATATTAGTAGGAATTGGTCACGTAACATTTTGACCGAGTTTGTCAATTGTATACATTTTTGGCGGTTTGACAATCGCTTTCGCCACGCTGACTGAATGTCACTTGCCCAGAGCCTCAAGTCGGCCAAACTTCCAGTGTTAATGAACTTTTAAGGCGGAGTCGCAGACAAGTATCACTGTCTAAAGCAGGGAGATTTCCTCTATAGTTAACATTTATTTCTCCTGTTTTCGGACTGCATCAATCACATTATCATCATCCTAATCTTATGATTTATAATTAGTTTCGCTTGATAAAACCAAAATTATCACACTAATTGAGCTTTATCCTTAAATTATCTTAAACTGCAGTATAAATACGCCTGGAACACGGTTTCATGTTAATTACATTAATCTATATTGGCAACATGAAGTTTCTGGCACTGGCACTATTGGCTCTGACGGCGGTCGCCTCCGCTAAATACATCAACCTCGAGGATGCCATCGATCTAGAAGACATCACCGCCTACGGGTACTTGTCTAAGATCGGTGTGGCGGCTGCCGAAAGAATCCGCCTAGCTGAAGAGCAGGAAGAAAACCACGTCAGAATCGTTGGTGGTTCCGGCTCGAATGTCGGCCAGTTCCCTTACCAGGTAATTCAATAGCTACATTATGCACAATTGCACATCCTAACCAAGTCCTACCAATATTTATTTCGGTATTTCTTTGCAGGCTGGTCTTCTCGCTCAGTTCAGCGGTGGTCAAGGTGTCTGCGGAGGCTCTTTACTCAGAGCTAACCGCGTAGTTACTGCTGCTCACTGCTGGTTCGACGGTCAAAACCAGGCCCGTAGCTTCACTGTTGTCCTTGGATCGAACCGTTTATTCTCTGGTGGTACCAGGGTGTCTACCACCAATGTTGTTATGCACGGAAGCTGGAACCCTAGCTTGATCCGTAACGATGTGGCCATGATCAGATTGAACTCTAACGTTGGTCTCAATAGTAAGTAAATCAAAAAAAATCTCAATATTTACGGTCAGTCATGAATTATATATTATGTACCGATTCTCAATCTTTTTTTATAGGTCTCAAAGAAATTCATTATTACCTATAACATTTCATTTAAATATAGGAAAGTAGTATTTTGATTCGTCATATAAAACAAAGCATAAAATATCTGTGTACCAACAGACAACATCGCTCTCATCGCTCTGCCCAGTGGTAGCCAGCTCAACGAGAACTTCGCCGGTGAAAACGCCATCGCATCAGGCTTCGGTCTCACCAATGACGGTATGGAACTCTTTAGATCGTGATCACATCTAAAATTTAATTTTACATACGGGATAATTTATAAATTGTATGTTTCTACAGGTGGTAGCGTTTCCGGAAATCTAAACCACGTTACCCTGCCCGTAATCACCAACGCTGTATGCAGAAATTCCTTCCCCCTCATCATCCAAAACTCTAACATTTGCACAAGCGGAGCCGGTGGCAGGAGCACATGCCAGGGTGACTCCGGTGGTCCTCTTGTTGTCAACAGGAGCAGCAGGCATATCTTGGTACGTACTTTAAGAATATTTTTCTATCACTTATTCTATAATCTCATGAATCTCATTGACACTGTCGAATACTTGATGAAGTATTTTTATCTGGTTCTAATTTGAACTTTCCAACAGATCGGTATCACTTCCTTCGGATCTGCTCGTGGTTGCCAGATCGGATCTCCTGCTGCCTTCGCCAGGGTCACCTCCTTCATCAGCTGGATCAACGGTCAGCTGTAAACTATTCAGCAGAAAATGTAACCAACAACACTATCATGAAATAATGTATCAATAAAACATTGTTTTTTTATGAAGATAGTTATGTGTTTGTTTTAAAGTATGATTAACTAGATACTAAGATGCCATTAGAGAAATGTTGAGTTTCTCTTTGCAAAGGAAAGAACCCAAATCGTCTCCATCAAAAAACGAGGGTCAAGTTGGTGCTTCAAAAATGAATTAAGACCGTTATATTAGACCTACTTAGGAGTGAAGTAGTAATATAACGCGCCCATATAAGTTCGAGTTGTGCCATGAAAAGACTCAAGACCCAAAGCATTTATTTTAATTAGACCATTTACAGGCACTTTTGAACTTTCAAGGTCGGTCGGTCAAAAAGATGAAGCTCTTTGCACGTTCCAAAGCGTAGATCTCTATGGAAAAGAACGTACAAGAAATTTCACGGACACTCTTTTAAAAATAATATTTTTAACAAATTTATGGTTACATCATTCCTGTTGAAATTATACATACATATATGTGAGAACGATGTAAAAGACGTGCAGGATAAAAGCGGCCGGAGTGAAAAGAACAATTCAAAGAAACAATTAAAATAAACCGTGGCCATGGACTATGTTATAGTTTTGTCGCTTCTGGTTGCAACAAACAATCATTGGAGTTTATTCGTGGAATTCAGATAGTCGTCCTTCCTATATTTCAATAATTATATTATTCAATTTGAAACAGATCTTTAAAAAGACAAATAAAAATAGTATAAGATGCAAGGAAGATGAAGACAGTCACTACAACACTATTGAGTTTTAGCTATTTTTAGATGAGTCAGAATTATTATTGATAACTTTTTGTAAAAACCCACTAAAATCCAAACCTCATGTTTCGAACTTTATCTGTAGATAAAGGTCGAAATATGAGGTTTGGATTAATCAAAATAATCCGCGCGGATTATTTTGATTAATTACTTTAGGTTATTAATTTTATTATCAACCAAATAAGTCAAAATAATATGTCAGGTTTGATATTACTGATTAATCTTTTATTTTTAATTAGGAAGTAATTAATCCCATTCAAATCAGAGCATGTTGCAGGGCAAGCAGTCTATCTAGGATAAGTTGTACCAATCTTCATGGACCAAGCGCTAAACGGTATCATTTGACTTGACTTTGCCTTTGTTAGAGATTTTTGTATAAAACGATCCATGTCGAAATATTGACCCGTAACCATCTAGGTAAAATCTTTTTTTAGATGAGAAATCATAAAAATGATGTAGTGAAGCTGGAGAGAGTGTCAGACATGTACTGACTAAAACCCATCCGTATTTCTTCAAAATGCCCTTTGAGCAAACCGCGAAAACTCTTTTGAACAATGCCGCAACCCTGGCAGGAGGTATCTATCGCCTACTTCTGCCTACTACGGCAAAGCTCCATATCCAAATATTGAGCGCAGTCCACAGCACATTCGAAAACAAACATAGGAACACCTAAAGCAGGCCGAACGATCTGATTTTTTCCAGCTCGGACCTTTCCTCTAAAAACGATAGAAATAATTTGTCGTGCGTTACACGCCTAAAGCCTGTAAACAAAGTACTCGTGAGCGCGTTCGTTAGCACTCGGGAAACGTCAAATCGACTCATGGCCCGACGCCGTCGAACACCGACGCCAATTAGAATCAGCGTATAACGTGGCGTCATCATTGCCACGTCACACTTCCTGGGCCGCTAAAATGAATTTCGAACGATGAAGGTTTTTTATAACATTTATTCATAGTAGGTACATCTTCATACTTGTTACATTTTAAAATATTAGAAAATAAAGAATAAATATTTAAATTTAAGTTTTTTTGCGTCGATGTTTAGAGCAGGGCTCCAGATAGAGGAACCTCAAAACAATAGGAGCCGTGTCCTGCTTTCAGAATCGAACCCTCAATCCAGCTGTCTAACGAGAAGCTCCTAAGGTGTCAGTCGATGTTTTCGTCACTATACTACGAGTATTATTATGTTAAACTAGCTTTTGCCCGCGACTTCATACGCGCATATCCCATTTTTCCCGTCCCCGTAGGAATTTCGGGACGAATTATACACCTAAACCTTCCTCATGAATCCATTGGTGAAAACCGCATGGAAATCATTGCAGTAGTTTTTGAGTTTATCGCGAACAGACAGACACACAGACGCGGCGGAGGACTTTGTTTTATAATATGTAGTGATAGTGATGATGATATTTAAAAATCTCAAACTATGTTACCTACTGGACAACGTCGGATAACGTTGATCGCTGGTTGCCTACGACCATGAAAAGAATATAGGATCATTGATAGGCTCGTCTTTGACCAATAACTCACCTGATGGTAAGTTTCATACGTAGTTTACTGATACCAAGGAAAATCCAGGGTGGTTGCACGAACAACATATTCTGGAGACTAGAGTCGTAAAGATTTTCCAAAAAACGATATTCACTAAATAGTAGATAAGTCTGCATGCGTATACCTACATAGTAAGTAAGTTTGAAGATAACTAACTGTATTTAATTTGATCAAATGAGTTCAAGATTCGATTTATTTTAGTGATATTACATGTATGGAGTGCGTGAGTGGTTTGCGCTTTTATGTTTAGTTTTTTTGTAGGTGGCCGAAATACAATGTTAAACTTAGATCAGGAATCCATCGCCAAATAGTTTGAAAGCGCGCTCTTAGGCGATAGTTAAGTCTAGTGGCGTCAAGAGCTGTTGTTATGGAGTAAATTAGTCATAACACAGCGTAAATTTAATTAGCGTGATAATTGCCGCACCGAGGTCGCTCCGTTAATCGCCAACTAATACCGAGTAGGTGCCGAATGCCTCTCAAAGAAAGCATTGAGCCACCTAGACTAATATTGTTTTTTAGAAGCTGGAGCACGGCAACTTTGGAGTTATCTGATCCAACTGGCCGATTATATCTGGAAACTAGACAAAGGCGTCCCTCAGTCTTTTACTTTTGAATATAGATATTTTTCATTAATAGGTTATAAACACACGGATGTAAATGGATAATTCATGGTGGTCATAATCTACCTATTGTGTCTTATTTTGAAAAGATAACTTTTACTATAAGACAGACTATGAATTAAAAAGGGATCTTGTTTTCCTTGATCTAGCTAAAAATCGTTATTCTCTTCATTATAGCTGATTAGTGACTATTTCGAGTCCTACATCGAGTTACAAGCTTCGGAAAAATTTCGGCTTTGAAGAGCAGAAGTCTCTATCACTGTAAATCACAGTATTTAATTGGGTTTTTCCATTAGGAATTTCTCAGTGACAGCCCGGAGTTTAGAAGTTGGTGGTGTGACACCCCTGTACCTCGGAAAGCACGTAAAGCCGTTGGTCCTGCGCTAGATCTCTCTCCGGTTGTGTCGGATTGCGGTCCCATCGGATTATGACAGTAATTTGCTCTTGACTCTAGCCTAGGTCATAGATGACAGAGACAAAGTCAAATTGTGTGCACACAATTGTCCGGAACAGCTTCTTTTCAGGAAAGAAAGATTGACCATGCACGTTTTTTTCCATTGAGTAACACGCAGCTTGATCTTTCTAACCGACTAAACTCTTTGGCATTCCAAAAGTGCCTATATATGGATTTATTGAAACAAATGCTATGAGTCTTAGTTTGACCCCTTTTCGGGTTAAAGATAAACAAAAACGAAGGCTGTACTTATATTATGCGTCAAAAGTCAGAGGGTCGCGCCGCCCGTAGTCGTAACTCGTAGACACCGAGAGCCTTCGCGCCCGCCCGTGAACTTGACGCGTACCTACTCGTCTTGAACGATGTTATCTGAAAACATCTTGATACTTTAAGAAGGAATTGTTTTTATTGTACAGTACCTACAGGACTGTGAACGTGGTACATTCTGTTTAGAAAACAAAAATCGTCGAGCTTTGTAAAACGTTGTGGTCTCACAGCTGTAACAATTTATTTCGAATGCTAGTTGTGCCATAACAATGTAGGGACCGTACCTTCATCTGCCAGGGTTGCGGAATTTGTTCGAAAGAGTCACCGCAGCCCTGGAACGCACAGGGCATTATGAGGAACACGTATGAGTTTTAGTCAATAGGAGTCTGACACTCCCTTCCGCTTCGCCCAGAGCGGAAGGATAATTTGATGATTTGCCTGTTTTATGGAACATAAAGATTTGTGTTCAGTGTGTGTTTGTTACTTATTTTTAAAACAGTGTAGACAGACTTCCGAGTGGTTTTGATACTCAATGACTTTAACCACACAGCCTTGCGTTAGTCATTCTGTCGTTTAATATAATTTACTAATATTTTTGTATTTTTTTTTTGTTTTTCGAGAAATCAATAGTCAATTTACAGTTTTGTTAAATGGAAGCAAAATAGTGATAAAGTGATTAGGTACTTTTAACATTTATTTTTAATGGAAAACAGATAAACTCAATACATTGCGCCTGATTGTGTAACAAACTATATTTTAATTTAATCTAAAGGTGAAACAGAGAAATGAAAAGTCATGTAGGTGTTATTAGGTAATTACAGTATTATTAAAAGAGCTTAGATAAATGTGGATTGATACTAGGGATTATAAACTTTAATGCGATTGTAACAGAACAAATGATATTCTATGAAAGTTAATCCTTGAACAGCACTATGTAGGTAAGCCATAAGAGTCACACAGAATCTGGTTTATTGTTAGAGTCAAACTCAAAGCATTTATTTCAATTAAACCATGCACTTTTGAATTGTCAAAGTCGGTCAGCCAAAGAGATGAAGCTAGTTGCACGTTCCAAAGCGTTAATCGTAACCTCGCTTTCATTACAACCTTACTTTATAGGAAAATAATATCTTAATTTTTCGTTTTTAATTTACTTATTTCACGTCTTGGGTTATCACAAATAGATAACTCGATTATGAGGTTTAATAAAAATCATGGAAAAATAATTTTAAGGGGTTACTGATAGGTTGCCACAATCACGTTTATATGTACCTAAAAAACATATTTTATCATGTTGTTTTTAAGAATTACGTCAATGGCACTCTTGATACCCCTTGAATTATCCATTGCCCAAAACACCACGGTCGAGTAATTGTAAATAGCTATCGACTAGAGATATTGAGGAATATTCATGCAATTTTATTTAATTAACCTTTTGCGTGTCTTAGGTACTACATTTAACCCTGTATATATATCTACACCGATTGAAAAAAAAACGCAAGTAAACGTATTGTGTAAAATTTAAACAAAAGAGGTATAATAGTGATGTTCTCTTGTCTGTGAAATGCTGATCACTGATCAGATATGCACAGGTCGGTTTAGAGGTATGCGGTACAGAGAGTAAAGTCCTTATATTATGTTATTATATTATATTACCTCCACTGAAAATGGGAGGATCCTCCGAACCAGACGGTTGTTGTGTCTGGTGGGCAACTACCCGATAGTTGATATTCGGACTGTTGTATGTATTCAAATCGCACGGAGAACTTTGCTTGCGCAATGCA
This sequence comes from Mamestra configurata, assembly GCA_002192655.3. NCBI lineage: Eukaryota > Metazoa > Arthropoda > Insecta > Lepidoptera > Noctuidae > Mamestra > Mamestra configurata. The sequence goes on along the minus strand of NDFZ01005120.1, from coordinate 317,134 downwards.
GGATTTCGTTGTTAGTTCGTCGTAGATGGCGCTGCGGTTCTTTTTGTTGCCGTACAAATATCGTTGATAGTTTTTCATGTGTATTATCACAACGGTATTATGTAAAGACAGGCCGCGTCTTCCTATTCTCATTGAGGCAGGTCTTGGATACGCTAGCATGACGACTTGGATTTGTTCACGCCTGGCCCTTAAAGAGGACCCTTGCCTACACGGCGCATATCTTGCTTTTTTTTTATTTTAGATATTCTCTCAGCAAGCCTATTTAGCTTTTAGCTATCAGCTTTTCGCCCTGGATATGTTCGCTAAGTAGGTACTGTACAATAAAAACCCCCTCGGCTACCAACAATTCACTAGCTTATCTCTTAGGTATCTATTTTAAATCCATTAAATCCTAATGACTAAATTGTACGAAATCTGGTGCCTAATCAGTGTTTGTGATAAATATTTTAAATCGTGCCACAAGTTACAATCAGTATTTATTACAAATGACATAGTCTTCTGGGTATTTTTTTGTTTTGGTAAAGCTGTCCATTCTCTTCGAGATTAGATTATAATAGACATTTAGTAATTTGTACCGGTAAAATTTGTGTCTACTTATGATAAGGATAAAACTTTGATGATATTAAAAGATAATCACTTGTTTAACAATAATATCAATTTACATTTGAATAAAATGTAAACTCATTACTGTCGGCGTTTGATCATATAATGATGAAGTTTAAATAAATAAACAGATTTTAATATGATATAGATGTATGTGTGTAGCATGATCTCGTTGAATTTTCATGTTTTTTTTTTCAAATTTACCCTCCTCTGAAAGATTACCAGTGTAGGTAGATACTATAATTACCCTGTTATTTTATTCGCGACTTATCATGACGTTAAGGTCGCAGTATACAAAAACGTATCACCGTAAACTCTATAATCCGGCGTGCAAGTTTATTAAACGTCAGTAACATGCTGCTCCGACTAGCGTTCTGCAGAAATTGAGATGAAACAATATGGAATTTCAATAAGTGCGACTGAAATAGACGAACTTCAGACTTCCTCTAACAAAATTTAATAATGTAACTTATTAAATTTTCCGTATTGCCTATCCAGAGAGACGGGGGTGAAAAGGATAAAATTGTTATTTTCGCTGTTTCTTTTTTTACCTCTCGTAGTGTGTTTGTAGTTGAATAATAATGATACAATATAACATTGCTCACAACAAATTGTAGATACATAACGAATAGGAAGCAAAACACTCAGCTGATAACACCAGTTTTAATTATAGAAGATATCAATAAGATTGTTCATTTATTTCAAATAAAACTTCATACAGCACAGACACAAAATTCTCTAAAGGGTGGTCAGGAGATAACATGGCAGGTGCATAATAAAAAACCAGACAAGTGCGAGTCTGACTCGCGCACCGAAGGTTCCGATCGAGTCTTAATTTTTTCCGAATAATCGAAACCGAATAATCATCACCGGAAAATGATAAACTCCGCAAGATTATAAATAACTTGAGAAATTATAAACTCCCGATAAATTGTCAACAGAACATTTGGAATACTTTTTTACGCATCAAAATTTTATAGTCTGTAACATCTCGAAGTCATTCCGAGAAATTGTGGACTGACATAAAATGGCGACCAATCAGATCACAAGTCTACAATTTATCCGTTTTCGTGTGATATTAAACCTGGAAACAAGGCTCTCATTGGTCAGTTCAGATCTGAGCTCACATCAAGAAAGATCGATAAGGGGCCAAGTTTCCAATTTAACTATCACACCAAAACAGATAAATTGTAGAACAGAGTGCTGATTGGTCGCTAGTTTATGTCAGTCCACAATTTCCCGGACCGGCACGGAGATATTATAGACTATCAAATTTTAATGCGTAAAAAAGTATTTAACAATTTATCGAGAGTTTACAATCTCTCAAGTGATTTTATAATCTTACGGAGTTTGCCATTTTCCAGTGACATATTGATATTACCTACGAAAGTTTTAAACTATGATAGCACTCTTATTTCTCTGACAAAAAAGTACGATTGAAGGACTAACTTTTGTCGATAAAATGTTCCATTCATCAATGTACGTCGCGGTCAATTCTTCAACCGAAAAAATAAGTTTGTAATCGCAAAAAAAAAATATTATATTAAACTATATTCTTGCCAAATTTAATGATTCTAGCTCAACGAGAAGTCCCCTTTAGGTCTTGTTTCACGTGCATGCGTCAAAACATGCACCATAACCGGCCTTATCTTCAGATTGCGTTGACTAACGGCCGGTTTCAATAACAAATTGGCTACCAATAGTAGCTGAAACATAATGTTTGCGTTTCGAATTTGACAGTTGGTGAAAGGTTATTGAGACCGGCCGTTGGAAGTTTGATTTATTCACTGTTCCAAGGGATAGCAGACCGATAGAGAAAAAGGGTTTTGACGGACTGACAGACAGACGGGCGACAAAGTGATCCTATAATGGTTCCGTTTTTGCCGCCTAAGATGCGGAACCCTAAAAATTTTAAGTAAAATGTGTATCCGATTCCTGAAATAGGCACCACCTGGAAATCCTGCGTAGGTAGCAGCCTGAATGTGGACTAATTTATGGTAGATGTCATTAGTCTCGCTTACATGGGATTTAATCAAACAATGTGAAATGTGAGAGGTTTAGTATCTGGTACATCTCTGCCTGATCGTTTACGAAAAACAGACGTGATATTACGTTATTTTATTGATTAAATTCGTTATACTAAAATCAAGACTAGTAAAAATCATCACTTTTTCCGTTCTGGGTCCACTTAGGAAGGCAATGTCAGTTTCGAAATACCCTTTGCGTTCCAGCGCCAGGGTTACTCAACCCTGTAAGGAAGACGAGTATCTACCAAGCGTTTACCGAAGCGTAGGTACCGACTGCTGATAAAATATCTGATACATATAGGTAGGTACATGGGTTTGCACTTCGCAGTCAGTGGCGTATAATCTATCATCTACAATCATGATTCCAATTGTTTTGCAGTCACGTAATAACTCATCAATTACCTAGATTGTACTCTAAGGTTATGTGTGTAGATACGTTTAAGTACTTACTGACCAATAATGTAGATAGGCGTAGGTATCAGATTGATAGGTATGGGTAGGGTTGTCAATCGAGTAGAGTATAGGAAAGACTCCGTTTATAGGGTTCCGTACCCAAAGGATAAAAATGGGACCCTATTACTAAGACTCCACTGTCCGTCTGTCTGTCTTTCACCAGGCTGTATCTCATGTATTTCTGTTGCCGCTATAACAACAAATAAATTATGGTACGGAACCCTTCGTGTGCAAGTTCAACTTGCACTGGGCCAGTTTTTTGAACATCCAATTGAAATTACTTATACTAGTTTTTTTTCAAAATTCTTTTACAATACTAATTTATTATAAATTATTTAATTTTTTCAATAAAATACTTTAACCCCCTACTCCCATTAGGTCCGTTGTGCGTGAATGTCCCGGACTCCTGGCCAAGAGGTAGTCAGCCTAGCTCCGCCCAGAAACATAGAAGCATCCATCGTTCCGGGGTCGCCAATCGTATACTTTTATTGGGTTCTGTACTTTATTAATTTGAAAGCAATGGAGGGCGCTAAAATATTCTATCATTTTTTAATTACAACTTAACGAAATTCTAGTATTTGTGGTCATAATTGCAAAGGCAAAGAAATTCATTCATCCTTCATTGATGTTGACTAGTAGTCACAGTTATTTTAAAGTTTCTCAACAAATATCACATCACATCACATCACACTAATATTATAAAGGCGAAAATTTGTGAGTGTGTGTATGTTTGTTACTTCTTCACGCGCAAACGGCTGGACCGATTTAGATAAAATTTGGTATAGAGATTGTTTGAGTCCCGAATAGGAGATAGGATTTTTTTTCGGGAGTATGTTCCCTTGGGATAATTTTCGACATTCACGCGGGCAGAGCCGCGGGCGGCAACTAGTTTGTTTTATAAAGTTTTAAAGGAAGTTGTCAACCCTAGTTATTGGTTCCCAGTTCCAACCAATCACTGTCCAATCTTATTCTAGGGTTTTATCAGTTTCAGTAGTTTTTAACAGCTTATGAATTACTGACCTTGGATTTATCAAATGGACAATTGACCTAAATAAGTAGAACTCACTAGAACTTTACGTTTTTTACGAAATTATCTACCTTAAGGCCAGGTACGTAAGGGTACCTATTGGGTTGCTACAAACAAACATTTAGGTTACCCAATAAAAAAGAAGCACACTCACCAAGTAAAGTATATAACTATGTTTCGTAAACCAGCGGATACCAGATACCATAGAACTAATGAAAAATAAATTGTTATCTCTTTCAATTTTAGCAAAGTTATCTGCAATAATACAAAATATTTATGCTATGGTTATCTAACCGTCAATTTAACCTTTGCTTGGGTCTTGGTCCGCCACATAAATAATATTATGGCCACGTGGTATATAATGTCATCCATCCTCTGAATAATATCTCAGTCTCATTCGGTGCACTGATCTGACACCATGGGTCGCTTAACGCCAGAACAAAAGAAATTTTACAAGGACAACGGATACATTTTACTTAAAAATTTAATTTCTGAGAAAGAATTGTCGCGGGTTATAGACGAATATGACAAGTTATTCAAGAGGAAGAACCAGGAGACGATGGAAAACTCGTGGGTAGGGAAAAATGAGGATAACAGGAAAAGTGACAGCCCTTACACGGTAAGTTAACAAGTTTTTATTTTATTTTAGAGGTTTATTAGTTAATAAATTCCTCATCCTTAATGTTATTAATCCGGCAGCTAGTTTATAATATAAGTATGAATATGGATATCCATACTTATATTATAAACTAGCTGCCGCCCGCGGCACTGCCCGCGTGAACGTCGAAAATTATCCCAAGGGAACATACTCCCGGGATAAAAACTATCCTATGTCCTTTCCCGGGACTCAAACTATCTGTATACCAAATTTCATCTAAATTCGTTCAGCGGTTTAAGCGTGAAGAGGTAACAGACAGACACTATCGCATATATAATATTGGTATGGATGCAAAAGTAACTCTGTCTGTCTGTGACGCTTTCACGCCTAAACCGCTGCACCGATTTTGATAAAATTTGGTGCAGAGATTAGACCTTGTAGAAGGACATTAGTTAACTGAAATAGGGAATGGAAGTTTGTATCGGAGTCCGTCATTAATAAAGATAAAACCTTTGTATTTAGGCACTTGATAAAAAAGAATAAACATGGTATGAACAGGCGTTTTTGAAAAAAAAATATCTTAAAAATAAAATGGCTGCCCAAAGGAACTATTGCATGCGGACGAAGTCGCGGGCAAAAGCTAGTTAATATTATTAAAGCGAAAGTGAGTTTGTTTGTTACGCTCTCACGTCTAAATCGCCGACGAATTTACGTAGACATAGATTGGACTCTGGAGACGGCTATAACCTCGGGTCTATAAATCATGAGCAAAGCCGAGGGCAAAAGCTAGTAATTTATAAATAGCTTCAGCGTAAAAGTGTGATGAACAAAACGATCTTTCTTACGATGATAAATGATGAAACAATTGGTTTCAATTGAAGAAATAACAGAGCAAATATGAAATCTTTTTCTTGCTGAGATCATATCTAATAATAATTTTTCAGTTAGTAAGTCTTTGTACCTCATCTCAATGGCTGTAAATTATGTTGTCCGTGATTCAGGTAAAAGGTGTCCACAATCTACAACACCATCACTCGGTCTTTGGTAAGCTGCTGTACAATGACGAGATGTTAGACGCGTTAGAAGACGTTATGGAGACGGAGAACATCATGCTCCATCACACCAAGGCTCACTACAAGCCCCCAGGGAAGGGAGCTGCCTACCCTATGCATCAGGTGACTATTCATGATTTTGAATTTTAACCCACCTTTACATTACACAACTCACTGGCGACGTATTAATTTTCTTCTTGTAGGGTCCGGTGGCTTTGCGCCACTCGAGATTGTATAATAACAGGTGTATGATGCCCTTAGATTTCCTGGCCCGCAAACAACACTAAAGGAATCAGCATGTTCTCCCGGGCCTAGAATCCCGAGAAATCCGATGAAACTATACGAGTAATTCGTGCTAGGGAGTGGGAATGTAGTTTACAGAATAAGACAAAATACACCTTAGCAAACTTAGATCCTGCATGTCATAGGTATTAGTCTGACCTGGCACATTTCCACAATGCCAACCCGTTGGCAAGTTCTGGGCTGAATCTGATTACCAAACGCAAAGAAGGAAGACTGCATTTTGAGCTCGATCACCATTTAGTTTTTGTTCATCAGCACTTTTCTTTTGGTTGGGAAATCATCAAATGACTCCTTCCGCTCTAGGCGGAGCGAAAGGGAGTGTCAGACTCTTACTGACTAAAACCCACCCGTGCCCCTCCAAATGCCCTTTGCGTTCCAGGGCCGCGTTAACAGTTTCGTACAAATTCCGCAACCCTGGCAGGCACTGGCCCTAGCGAGCCCCGTCATGTCTATCAGCACTTCTGATCGATTTGAATGCCTTAGAAAATGCAGGCACTTGTCAATGTGTGGAGTCAAGATTTTCTCAGAGCTGATGGGTGTCACTAGTGACATTTTCTCAAGTATGCTAAACTTCTCACATTAATTACGAAATATATCGAGAAAATCGATAAATCCTTCCCCGTTGTAAATTTAGTTTTAATTTTAGGATTATCCCTACTTCCCCTACGAGAAAGATTCCATGGTGGCTGTATTCATCCATTTAGATGCTGCCAACCCTGAGAATGGCGGATTATTCGTGTACCCTGGTTCACACAAACTTGGGCCACAGGAAGACGTCGGTAAACTGGAGGGCAACTTCCACTATGTAGATCAGGTAAGACTTCTCCTTTTAGTCTGGTCTAGTTCTTTCTGCTCGTGTACACACTAGCCATGCGCTATGGATTGTAGCTGTCGACTTCGGTATTTTTTTGGATACGTAGTAAACTAATCAGCCGGTTTGTCAATCAGTCACAGGCAATAATGTGACAGTGTAGCCACATCACAAACGATACTTCATCTCTGAAAAATGTGGTTCTAGATTTAAACATTCATGCAATGTTTACGTCTTAGAAATATGTTTACGAATATATAGTGATGTTTATTAATAAATTACTCAATAGATAGTATACCTACTAACTTTGAATACTTATAGTTGGAGATAAGAATGTTAACGCCAATCTATACTTACTACTTACAGTTACAGAGGTCAGAAGATAAATAAACTTCAGTGTCAATTACCTAACTATCTAGTTAAATATAAAACAATAAGATAATTGGTTCGGTTTAGGCAACTATCTAAGTACCTAGGTAAAATGACAACACAGAGTTACCTGAATGACACTTTATACCCAGAACCACATGAACCAGTAGGTAATTAAATAGGTCTTTTAAGAGGTACCGGGGCCCCTTCAATGTGCTGATGGTGATCACCGGGTTGGTTTTAGTGAGGTAAAAATCCCACACTCCCTGGTCTTTTTCCCCAAAAGTCCAGGCGCCTTTTGAAGGTTTCCCCCCGAAAACAAAAGAAAAAAAAGGTAATTAAATAGGTAGGTACCTAAGGAAACATGAATAGGTATACCTACCTAGCGCCTTTGTCCTCGATATATTTAACATTATGCTGACACGAATCTGATTTGTAAGACCTGGTGCCAATGAGTCACCACATTTGATTCTCTAATCCATCTCTTACTTCTTTCAGAAAAAATGGCCTTACGAAAAAGCAACCCCAGTTATTGCTGAACGAGGAGACGTCGTCATCTTCTCCTACCTACTTATCCACGGAAGCACACCGAATCTCTCAGACAGACCACGTCGTATGTTCCTCGCACAGTTCGCTTCAGCCGACGATAAACCCATAGGAGAACAAAGACAGCAGCCTGGATATGGGTGGGTGTTGAGAGGCGCAAACCTCGACAAAGATGCTGCTACTTCCAAACATTTTGATTGATGATTGACATCGACGAAGATATGTCGAATAGGTGAAGATATTTTATGATCTGAGAAAGAAGCAAAATGATAGACCTGCTAGGTTAATGGAATGTTTAAGTACTTTTAAGTAATCAATAAAATAAATACTTTGATTAAGCTTTTGTTACTATTTATTTATTTTACAATTTATGTACACACAGAGAAAGTATCAGATATAACATTATAATTATTAGTAAAAAGGTACTTACTGCTTATTTCTAAAGAAATTTTTTCCAGCAGACCTGCGAAAGAAGAAATAAAAAAAGAAATGTAGACAATAGTGTGTAAGAAAGAACAAGAAAAGGGGTATGTAAAGCCTTAAACTAAAGTATCAAATAAACCTACATAAATATTGTTAATATAAATTTATGATTACATAAATAAAAACTTTCCTAATACTATAATAGATAACAATAAAAATAATAGATAAACACATACTATGGACATTGACACTTCCCAGTTCTTGAATGACACCAGGTTGGTTACTAACCCCAATTAAATTGTCATCACCGCATCGCAAGACCACATCTCTCCCATTCCAGGTGTTATAACCAGCGATGAACGACATTTGTTGTCTACTTTCTTGTTTTTAGACTTTGCTAAATTAACCACCAAGGCCTCCAATCGTCTTTGCACACGCAAAGCCTCGTCACCTCCATAGGATGCAGAGGCTCCAAAACCGTTTCCTTCGTAAAATCACGGGAGCCCCGTACTATGTCTGCAATGAGACTACATATAGACCTCAAATTGCCCACCATACAGCAGTTCATTTTTCTTTATAATATTTCTTAACGATCTAACTGAATACATTAAAAACATTTTACCAGATGCTGACTTGATAATATTTGTTGACGATACGAGTGCTGTTATAGCTGCTGACAATATAGAGACCTTAAAAATTAAACGTATTAATAGCTGCTTGTGAAAGCTGGTTTTCTATGAATAATTTTAAATTAAATGTAAGTAAGACAAAATGTATGATATTTAGATCTACAGTTGGCAACAAAGCTTTAGTAAACGTAGAATCCTCAGGCAGAAAAATTTGTATAGTGGAAAGTTTAAGATTTTTGGGGGTACAAATTGATTCTTTACTTAATTGGAAGCCAGAACTAGATTCAATTACGAATACAATAAGTAGTGCGTGTTACGCTATCAGAACTCTGAGGGATTTTTTGTCTATTGCCCAACTTCGTACCGTCTATTTTGCTCTAGTTGAATCTAAACTCAGATATAGCATTCAATTTTGGGGAAACAGCTATAAATATAATATTAAGGCAGCCTTTACGATGCAAAAGCGAGCATTAAGAACCATGCTTCGCTTAAACCAGATGGAATCATGTAGGGAGTGTTTTGTAAAACTTAGAATTTTGACGGTGCCATGCCTTTATATTTTAGTCCTACTTACTCATTTAAACAAAAACTTAAATTCAAATTCAATTCAAAAACTTAAAACTNGCATTCAATTTTGGGGAAACAGCTATAAATATAATATTAAGGCAGCCTTTACAATGCAAAAGCGAGCATTAAGAACCATGCTTCGCTTAAACCAGATGGAATCATGTAGGGAGTGTTTTGTAAAACTTAGAATTTTGACGGTGCCATGCCTTTATATTTTAGTCCTACTTACTCATTTAAATAAAAACTTAAACGCATTTGAAACAGACGATGAAAGAAAAAAAAGAGTAGATACTCGCAGAAAAGATCTTCCTACTATTCTGCAGGCAAAGATTAATGTTGTCAAACACTCGTCACGCGTGCAGTCTGTCAATCTGTTTAACAGATTACCAGCAGAATTAAAGAATATTCAGAATGTGAACATGTTTAAAAATAAACTCAGGGCTTTGTTAGTCAATAAAGCTTATTACAGCATTGACGAATTTTATAATGACAAAAACCTTAAAACTAGCATTTAATTAAACTTAAATTAAATGTGTACCTAATGCTCCTTGACTTTGTTATAAATGTTGCTTTTTATATTTCATATTTTGACATTAAATGTATGTTTTTTTTTATTTTTAGAATATTGCTAGGGACTTTGTTCTGTTTAAATATGTAAAGCAAGTTTTTATTTTAGTATGATTGAATTATGTTGCTTTTTTGTGTACCTGCTGTGTAAATATTTCGACACAAATGTATTTTTGTTAAGAAATAAATAACTTGAACTTGAACTTGAACATTAAACGCATAGCCAAACGTTTCTTCGACACTGCTGTAAATCACTATAAACTCCTTATCGCATCGGCCGCCCGATATGAACCCTTCCGCATCTCCAAGGTACACCGATCGAGGCATACCCTCGTCACGGCCTATAACACCACCACTCTCCTCAAAGAGAGCCGGAAAGAGACTGCACTCTACGCAAACCACGGCCGCCGTCCTTCCACCCTTGTCCCCGCCAATGTCCGCCCCGACCCTTGCTCGAGCCAGCTCGCGCCGCTGAGCCTGTAGTTTTAAATTTGTCCCTAAATAATAATCGTAGTTCGATCCAGCCCGTCCCTAGATGTCCTCCCCCCTCATACATAGATTACCTATACGTTTTAACCTTTTGAACGCTATCGTTGCTGCCTACCCCTTGACCCTGTACCTACGCCAACATCACAAACGTGACAAAAAATTTGGTGAATTTGTGGCTTGGCGTGGGGAATAAGCCGATGCGTTTATGCTCTGTCATTAAAAAACGTTAAAGGCTAAGAGACAGAAAACTAAATTATAGAGGCTGCAAGCCTTCCACTGTAGTGAATTAAGTAACCTACCCATCAAATATACACAAGTGTACCTTTCAGTCTTATAAGCACCGTTATATCACATCACTAGAACTTCTTTTCAGGGCAATTAGCCAGAAAACACCGTCCTCAACTAGTTCACAACAAAGTTTGATGGTAAAACGGTTATTTTTAACCTACTAACATACTAAACAAAAATAATGTATTATGCCGTAGCATTTTGTGACCTTTGAATAAAACAAGATAACAGCTCAGTTGAAAAACATAAATCAATACCACAAACAATCGAAGTGACATTTTACCTAATCTAAAATCAGTTTATTTCCAAAGTCAGATTGTAAACTAAGTATAATGACGAATCTATTTTATTGCTTCGAATAGAAATTCTAGGTAAACAAGAGATAAGTATCTACTTATTACCTAGGTATCTATCTAATATACGTAATTACTTCATTTGGTATTTTTTAGTTGGAAGAAGCCGGCCACACTATTCCCTACCATTGCAACTCCTGAGAGCCAGAATCAATAGCGGCGACCACCAGAAAAACGCCGAATCAATGAAGCTCGTCGAATCCTGGATTTCCTTTTCATTGGATACCTATACTATCATTATCGTCATTTCAGCCACAAGACGTCCACTAGGTACCAGGTCATAGACTTTCCTCAAGCGTCACCGCACCGACCCCGCTGTCCTGTGCTTCCCGCATCCTGTGGACTCCCGCGGCCTTCAACAGATCATCGGACCCATCCCCGGTCATCATCAACCCAGAGTCACATCGGACCGCCGCCGCCAAGTCAGTCAGGTTCAGGAAAAATAATAAGACTAAGAATAAGAAGAATAACAAAGGTACCATACACAAATGCACTTATTTATTACCTAAAGGCTGTCTAGTTCTGGGTGGTGGGTCGCATAGTCCCACTCACGTAATAGTCGGACCATGAATCGAACACAGGTTGAGACTTCGGTGCTGGAAGTATCTCAGTACCTACCGTTACAGGGAAAATACTCTAGGTAAGTAAGGATGGAAAAGCCCAATAGACGTAGTACTATTATATATTCTGTGCCAATAGGTATCACTGAACACTTTTGTCGCTAAACATAGCTTCCATTAATCTCCATTGTTTTAATATGTTTAATAAACAATATCTGTAAAAACCCATGTGGCGCGTGGTGCACCCAAATCCAGTAATTAATTGATTTATCAGTCACGTATCTACCTAATCATTAATCTTCCACCTTTGATATCAAACTTTAATTTGTTTTTTTTTGAAGGTACGCACCTAATTACGTTTACGCACATCAAGTTGTCTGGAAGGCGTATTAGATAATAATCTGTGATAATAAAACACGTGCCCGGCAATCTACTTTGTAGGCAGGTAGATCTGGATAGGTACCTAAGCGTGATGCCCATGAATTTGATGCTGTGCGGATATCTTTATAGGCACCGTGATTTTTACTTTTTTTTCAGGGGCGTTCAAAAGGTGTCGGAATTTTTGGGAATAAGACCCTGAGTCTGATTTGTAGCTAAAACCACTCCGGTGATCATGAACACATGGATGAGGTCTTAAACACCTCGAGGGAACCATGCGATGTAACGCCACATCACGATGGACCCCAGCTTTCAAAGGCCTACAACAAGCCTCTCTTCGATCCTGGTACCCACCCTTTTTTTTAAGGATGGGCAATTATCAAGTAACTTCTTCCGCTCTGGGTGGAGCGGAAGGGCGTGTCAGACTCTTACTGACTAAAACCCATCCGTGTTCCTTCTAAAGCCCTTTGCGTTCCAGGGCCGCGGTGACTCTTTCGAACAAATTCCGCAACCCTGGCAGGCTCTGGCCTTAGCGGGCCCCGTCTTCTATGCTGGCATTTCTTTGAGTCGCGCGTGAAACACAACGCGCCATCGACCCGGGCCTGGTGGTGATCGGACAGCGAGCCACCCAACGCTTGCCGTCCGCAGGCCCGCGCCTACGGTGGCCGGGGATCGCCCTGCGACTCCCGACACCCGGGGCGTCTTCTCCTGTAGCGGCGGTTGGGGCAAAGGTCTTGCCTTTCCCGCGCGCGGCCCGCCTCCTCCTTCGCTAGCATTACTGCTTCGCAGAAGGAGGTGACCGCTTCCCAAGCCTCCTCGCTCCGGACCATGGATTCAACCAGGGCCGGACGCGAGAGGTCGCCGCCGCCGATCGCCTCGATGAGGACACGGCGGTGCTCCGTCAAGCAGAGCAGACCTCCACCGTATGCTCCACCGTGTCCTCCGGGCGATCCTCACAGTGCTGACCCCTGGGCGTGTCCTCCCGCTTAATCCGAAACAGGTACCTCCCAAAACAGCCGTGTCCGGTAAGTACCTGCGTCAGGCGGAAGGTGAGGACACCGTGGCGCCTCTCCAGCCACTCCTCAAAGAGGGGCCTTACCGCCGCAATAGTGGCGTGCCCAACCTGGTACCCTCCCTACCTACTATGACGTGCTAATGCCATCCAATTCGGATGATGTAAAAGGGATAGTGCTAGTCGCTATGTAGGTATAGCTTCGTCTCTCTCTTCGAGCGGAATAATGATCGTTTAAGACTTCATAGTAGGGCCCCTGGTGTCCATCTCAATGTGCATACTTTTAAAATTCATGTACCTAACATTAAACTTTGTTAATATAAACGAAATATAGGGAGGTAAGGGAGGGATGGGCACTTTTTCACATAATAATTTAAAAAAAAGAACGTAATATTTAACATAATCAAAATTTATTACCAGCTTTAATTACACCATAAACTAAGAACAGACGACAAATTATAATCAGTGTCAAAGTTACAAAAGGATTTCAGAAATTAATATGAGAATAAAATCATTGGGCGCGCGTAACCTGCGTAAATATGTAAATAGCATTTATTATGATATAGCGTTTGACTTGATAGAAATTTCACACGCCTAACGATTTTTTGTTTTGTCTGTTCAATATCTTAGATTGGTAGGTACCTAGGACCTACCGAATATTTTTTTAGCTTTTAGTACATTGTCTACATCCTTTTAATCTTTATTTTCAAAAGAAAAATGAACAGTTGCCATTTTGTTGGCGGCTTTATTGAATTTTCATTTTATTTTCATAAATAACTCTATTCTACTAATCAAGCCCTTTCATTTGATACCCATATTGAGGAAGTAGTGATAAAATATATGTACCTACCTAATCCGCCATTTTGTAGCGGCGGCCATCTTAGATTTACAATGATACCGAATTAATTAAATCATATTGTTATCAGAACTATAGGTGCGCACCAAATTTCAGATCAATTCGTCCACAGGAAGGGGGTCAAATTTTAATTACTAGACAAATCTAGTAATTAAAATTTGACCCCCTTCCGAGTCGATATCGATAAAATGGATAATATGACATAATGAAAAATATAACTCAATTTAAAATCATATAGATTATTTATTAGGTACCTACAGATATTTAACCAAAATCAATCAATTATAAAAAACATGTAAGTATCCTGCTTTAGAGGTATGCGGAACAGAGAGTAAAGTGCCGCAAACCTCCGTTGAAAAGGGAGACTCCCCGGACCGGTTGTTGTGTCCGGTGGGCAACTGCCCGCTGGTTAAAGGTAAAATACATGTGTAGTACTTGAAATGCACAATACAAAGTGTATTGTGCATTTCAAACACTACACTGTACAAAAACAATTAATTTAAAACCGACTTCCAAAAAAAGGAGGAGGTTCCAGTATTATGTATAATAGTATGTAGCACTTACTCTGTGAGGAGGTTCTCAATTCGGTGGGTATTTTTTTATGTAGGTAAGTATGTACCTACCTACAGACGCCAGCACATCAAGCTACAACAATCTGTCAAATTTATTTAATAGATTTTTGATTGAAAATTTGACAGTTTCGGGTAGCCTGATGTGCTGGTGTCTGTACACCGATTACTCCGATTTTTGAAATTCTTTTTTCGTTCGACGCGGCATAGTTACTTGCCATTTGGTCCCGTAAAAATTTTATTCAGTTTGGCCAAACAGTTTTTATTTTATGAGCATTTAATACATTAAAAGTAATTACATCATTCAAGTAAGCAACTTGGATGATGTAATTACGTCGTCCAAATTAACAAATGACGTCGGGTAATTAGTATCTATCATAACGAAAAAGTGAAAGACTAACAAGTAAAAACACTACAAAGTCTAAAATAACTTTAATTTTGGAAGTCGGTGTTATAAAAGAAACAAACAAAACCACCGACCGACACCGACTTCCGAAGTTTAGGTATTTGACTAAAAAAATCTAATTCTAGGAGAATTAGATTTTTTTTTTTAAAATAACGTAAATAAAAACGTATCATAACTTTTCTCTTATTAATGTAATAATTAGGTACCTAATGAATCAACATAATAAACTCTACCATTACAGCAACAAGCCTTAGTCTTAAGTATTAATACACGTACTCTCCGACAGCATACATAGATAAGTCTTTCTCGAAGCTATAAATGTGGGACGTTCTCGCTGTCAAAGCAGATTTTGATGGTATGTACCACATCTGTTATATTGACACTCCCCTCATCCTTGGTGGTGGGAAAAACAAATTTCCAGGAACCAGGCTTCTTCCTCATAAATGAAACTATGTATTCAATAGGACTGTACTTTATAAGCACTTGCCCAACATAATATAAAACAGTAGGTATTTTTTTTAGCAAATTTGACTAGCCCGAAACATCCTTGGTTAATGTTCATAGACATAACTGGAGTTTCATCTTGAACATCCAATTGCTCGGACGCTTCTTCGATGGGAGAACAAGAACTTTCTCTTAAACTGATATTAGTTTCATCCTCAGAATCAGACTCGTCCTCACTGACAGGCTTGAAAGTTTTCTTTTGCCTCTTTGATTTAGTTGTCCTTACAGTTTTCTTCTGTTTTTTTGGATTGGTGTTGGCGGATACTAAATTTAATGATCGCTTCATCTCCTTAGCCTTTTGTTTTATCTCTTGCTCTTGCTTCTTCAACTGTTTTGCTTTCTCTATTTCTTATAGTCTTATTTTCTCCGGAGTATCTGTATATATTCTTTACTTTCCTTGCTGTTTCCCTTTTCTGGACTTTTTAGACTCAGTTCTGTCTACTATAGGGTAAAGCCGGATAACTTCTGGAGTTATTAGTCCTCCAGCAGGTAAAGTCGCCGGTGTAGTTGTAGATCTATGTAAGGAAGGTGAAACAGGAACTAAGCTCTCTAGGAGATCTTCTTGAGTAAGCTCCATTTCCGATACATTGGCACCTTGACTCGCTGTTGAAATAGACTGCTCACCTTGTGCGGATTCTGACTGTGGCGGAAAAGAAGCTGATGTAGGGGCCAACCCTGGTGGTAAATCTTGTTGTTCCACATCTTCAACATTACCTATCTCGTCGATCTCTTCTGGAGCTGACGTGGACCCGGATTGGTATACGCTTACAGCTGCAAAGTCGTCGTCTCCGAAGGCTAGCTTATTAAATGGCCAGATTCCAGTCTCCTCAAAGGCACGTGTTATATTTCTCCCACTGAACGATTCAAAATAGGCTACTTTGGCAAGCTTCGGTATATTGTATATGTTTAGAGTTTTGCCCGGGTTATTCACATGCCAATCGTTAAATGCCACTTTCAATTTTGCCTCCAAATACACCAACGTCTAAGGGCTGAAGACGGTGAGTTGTATGCGGTGGGAACGAAAGGTAAACTATGCCATTGTCACGAGCATAGTCTACTGCTTCTATTGTGACGTGGCTTTCATGGTTATCAACCAGTAGCAAGATAGGGTTATCTTTTGAGCACAACGTTTTCTTCTGGATATGTTTCAACACCTACAAAAATATAGTGGTATTTATCCAACCACTCCTTGTTGCCATTCCCAGACTACCTTCCGGAGCACCGTCCATAAAATGGTCTTTAAAATGAACCCTGGGGAAGATAAATAGAGGCGGAATTGTGTTGCCACTGGCTGATATGATTCCTCCAAATCCTCCTCAAATGATCCTCCTCTCTCAGCCGAAACAAGTTGACCGATTAGTTTTTGGTTTTTCTCAGCTAAAACCTTGGGCGTATTTAATACTGTAGATATCCCCGACTCGTCAAAATTGTAAATTCGGTCAGCAGTGAACTTGTATTTTACGTATACAGTCTCGAGGTTTTCGAAGAAATCTTTTATGGCAGTCTTATTGAATGCGAAGCACCTTGCGGCACTGGTGTTTTCTGGTTTTCTGAGGCTTTAATTTTTGCAACGCTTGCGAAAACTCTCCACCCAATCCTTTCCTGCCATTTGATTGTGATCCCAATTAGAAGGATAACGTAATCTATTAGCTTTTGCAAACTCGTACGCAAGTTTTCTTACTTGGACAATCGTCAATCCGTAGTGCATTTTGGAGCATTTCATTATGTACGTATTTAAATGAGCCTCTTCTTTTGCAGAAAACACTTGGTTTGAAGAGTATTTGGAACTGAAAACACGTACCTTACTATGTCTGTCTTCAGTAGCTGCTTGTTTATATAACTTCGTCAAGCGACTTTCAAGCATAGTTGGTTTGACGCCATATTTTTGCGCAGCCTTTCTGATAGATAAGGTTTTATTCAAAACTTCGTCTATCGCAGATTTCATGCTATCTTCGTCTACTTGTCCCGTTCTCGTCCCCTTTTTCACATACTTTTGCGGCGTTTTGATTCTGTAATAATAATATATTCGATAAAAAAAATGTTTAATGCTATGCAAGTTAGTGTGGGGAGGATTCGTACAGTACGAATCTACCCCACTGCTAACTGCACGAAGGTACCCCAAACCAAAAATACAACGATTTAATTTAAAATAAAAATACCCGTTATAGTTATCAGAAAACAACTGCGTGCATTTAAGACCTCAATACCATTCCACCAACTAAATTGAATCACATTTATAACTAGAGTAAAACTAATAATATTTAAACACGTTTCAAAGTGAATCCACTGGTAGAGAATGCCTATGGCATTAAGTCCGCCTTTGTACATTTATGTGCGTAAAGTGTAAATAAATAAATAAATAAATCCAAAAATTACTTACGTGGAGCGAAAACATGAACGGGCCTGTTGTGTCGAAGCCGGGAGCCGCACTGCCCCGCCGCTCCGCGCGTAGCCTATGCGTCCGAGTGGGAGTTACGCACACAAACATGAACACGCCAGTGTGCTGTATAACTTAGATAATATCACTACTGTACGAATGCACCCCACTCTCCCCTATTGACTACCTCAGCCGAAACTTGCCGAGAAGGCCGAATCGATATACATATGTATTTGCTAACAGATACTCCAAAGTGAGATACTCAAAAGAATGTGTTACATTCTTATGGTTTAATTACGAAAATCAAGACTTGAAAGATTGTATCCATGGTCAGGAATAAAATAAAAAAAATAAAAAGCTGACTCGTGCAGCCATCGGCCACCTATTTCGCAATCGTTTAGAAATGTCTTTTTTGTAATAATTACTAAGACACTTCGGTACTGGCAAAGTAACTCTTCTTTAAAATTATATCGGTTTTTTTAAGTCCTCCGGCTGTCACCTTCGGAATTATTCGCAAATAAGTTATTACTAAAAAAATGTTATTACAGTGTCAACGAATATTTAAGTGATAAATCTTTAAAACTTAAAAAATAAAGTCTTTTGCAATGTAAATTTCTAATGTTAATGTCAATTTTTTTTTTTTTTTTTAGCATAATTAGATTATTATATACTTAAATGATAAGTCCTCTCCACATACTTACTTTTGCTATTCCCGACAGGGTCCACGATTGTTACCAAAGAAATGTTTACCACCTAAGTCTACATTGTGGAATGCAATAAAGAATTGAGTATTGAGTATTGAACTCGTGTGACGTCACTTATCAGTACACTTTTTACAGGAAAGTGACGTTACAAGCCCCCCCCCCCCCCCCCC
>NDFZ01005120.1:284562-296796 GCA_002192655.3 Mamestra configurata | reverse complement strand
CCCCCCCCACTCCTTTATCTTTTGATGCGTTTTATCTTCGTGTTTTTTTATTGATTTGATGTAATAAAAAATGTGTCCAATACTTCTCGATATTCTAACTGACAGATATAATCATATATTTCTAACCCAGGCAACATCGATCGCTATTAAAGTTAAAACTATGCTACAGATCAAAATATTGTGTCTATGGAACGCTTAAAATGGCGTCATATATGATTATTCTGATTCTGGCAGCAGGCAGGCAGTCATTGTGACATTGACAGTTGAGAAACAAGCTTTTATTTTCTGGAAACTAATATACGTTTTTCTAGAAAATGAACGACAACGATGATGAGCTGACTACATTTTGTGATTCAGCGGTAATCCTTTAATACATGAATAACATAAAATTCATAAAGTGTGACAATAATTTTACTGAGATTGTGGTATTTTTTAGGCATCTCTTGTCGAAGGATGTCGCCTTCCAGTGCGAATGCAGGGAGGAGATGACTGGCCATTAGCTGAAATTATCAGTATTAAAGAAATACGCGGACAAAGGGGCTATTATGTGCACTATGTTGACTGTAAGTATGATTCAAAAGAAGAATAAAATGTAATTCTCAAGACCTTGCCCGCACAAAAGTTCAAAACAAGTTGTCTACCTTAACATGAAAGTGATCGTTTTGTGTTTTAAAAGCTTAAACTAATATTAGTTGCACAAGTTTAGTGTATATTTAAAGCAGCAAAACCATCTCTTGTGTTATTCACTAAGCAAGTAGTTTAAACATGATAAAAACATTGAAACATCAAGATGCGAAGGGACAACTGTTACCGTTAAACATATTAGTAAACTATCTCTTTATAAGCTGTACCTGTAGTAAAATAGATAACAATGATACAAAATATTCAATCATGAAATTATAATAATTTAGACTGAAAATGTATGCTGCATGTTTATTTTTGTTATGTGCGAGACAGCTTACAGTCTGATACTAAAACAAAATAATTATCTTATTTTTCATCATTTAATTCCTGCATGGAGTAATAAATTTGAATATTATGGCACTTTTTTTCACATCCTTCAGGTTTCAATTGGTAAGTTTTAAATATTTTTCTCCACATATCAAAATATATTGATAAAATCAATAAAGATACCATTAGACACTGAAGTACTGAATCCTAACTTACATTTTGGTAATATTTCTGTGTTCCAGTCAACAAACGTCTGGATGAGTGGGTGGGTGAGTCGTGGCTGGACACGAGAAAGGTACAGTTTCCGAGAAGAGATGGAGTCTCAACAGGTGGAACTACCACTCCGAAGAAAACACATATTGGATCAGGAGGTGGCGTCATGCCTAGTTTTATTAGTATGTGTTTTTGCTATTAGACATTGGCAGATCATTACTTCATTCCTCATTCACACTTTGAAACCCATTATGTCGAATGAAACGGTTGGACAGATTATTTTGAAGACAGTTGTCATAGTCAGTCAGGTTTATAGCAAGCTCTACAAAAACTTGAATAATCCAGAAAGTAATCTGTCCATCTGATCATTTAGAAATCATTTAAATGTGGGCCAGTTTTACATCACTTGTTGCAATTTCCTTTTCAGACAAACTTTAGGATAAGGGCATGGGCAAATTACCTATGTTTTTTGAAAATTTCTTAAAAAATCATTTTTCTTAAATTATTCACTAGCCTTTTGACTACAATTGGCTTACAAACTTTCAAAATTATTTTGTTTATGATGGTATTTTGTTAGTTCTACTTATTTCTCTTTGGCTCTTTTTATTATTTAAAGGTCATGCATGTTGACTGTAGAAATGGCTTCTTTCAACTTTTTAGTGAATGCTGTGTATGGAAACAAGACATGTACTTTATGTATGTGTAGTAAATGTTGTCAGTGGCTAAAAACTGTGTTCGCTAACTAACCTTATTTCCACAAATACAATTTACCATCGTAATAACACACTAAAACTCATCATTGTGACGATTGGCCATTAAATTTAACATTTTGTCTGCAGATGATACTGTCTGCAACGATCAAAGTCAGAAGTCTAGTACCGTACCCAGTAGACCCACTATTGTGAACCCACAAGTTCCGCCAAGTCTACCACCCCAACCTAAAGTTCATGAAAAAGCCCATTTTAATGCACTCAATGGTTCAGCACCAAAAAATGCACTTGGTACGTTGAAAATTATAATTCAATTTGTTTGTGTGCTTTGCGTTACAGAATAAATGAAAACTATAAATGCATCTTTTTGCATTGTAATATAATGTGTGTGTCTATAAAAAAATGTATGTTTACTGTTTTTAGTTTCCCATTGCTCTGTATAATCCTCCATGTAATTGCTTTCCTAAATTTTCAAAAACTTCTATTTGGTGCTTAAATCTAAACTACACTAAGGTCATAGATGAAACTATTTAACTGTCAAATTGGTCACAAAGCAAAAATAGAAGTTTTACATTTTATGATGCAAAGCGATAGGGTATGAAGTTGACTAGACAAACATATCCCTCAATTTAAATACTGCAACATTATGTAGGTAGTAAGATTGTTGTTTGGTGCTCATCTACATTATTTTTGCAGTTAAACTATGCTTATAAAAGCTTTAATGTGTTGTTTTATTAGTAGCTACAAAAGATTATCTCATATTAGTCAGGGTTGGTGAATCAAAAAAAAAAGGAAAAAACTGATTGTATATCTGATTATGTACCCAATACAATTTGAACAGGTTACCTCAAACCTCTTAACGTGAACAACGTTCAGGACTTGCGCTCAGGCAAGGGTGGAGTGGATAAAGGGCGTGGCGTGACTGCAGGTATGTCAAATAAATTATCTTTCGGGACCCCTCCCTTTCAAAAAGGGTAGACGACGCATCTGTGCCCTGGTATTGCAGGTATCAATAGATAGCAGTATCAGGTGGGCCACCAGCTTGCTTGCCACTGTTTGGCTAAACAAATAATAATAGTTCCAGCCTATAACTGCAGGGCAAAGGCCTCTGCCCAAATAAGAAGGCTCAAATGTATAATTCACCATGCTTGCTCATGGTGGGCTACCATAAGTCCAGGCTTCGTCGTGATGTTTTTCTTCACGAATGTCTACAATGGTTAAAAATAAACAAAAGGAAAGTCCCGCCTACTCCCGAGAGACTCACGAACAATATAAACTAAGTGTCTCAAGTAGTGCTTGGTACTATGTTAAATACCCTGAGCGCAAATTCCCTAAGGCTATGACTATCACTGACATGTCTGGCTGCCTATCGGGTTCAAAATCAGATATTACATTACAATGATAGATGATTTTCATTCCTATGTAGGTGTATTTATCAGTTATCCTTGTTCAGCGAGTCTTTGAGTAATTACGGGGCACGGTATTTCATACTAGAAATGGACCAAATAGTCGGGAAATGCGACTATTCGCCATTTATTGAGCTACAGAAAAACAAGAAATAAAATAAATCGCTAGTAATTATGATTAAATACTCTTAATATTGTTAAGAATAAAATCCATCCCTTTGATAGCCTCCTAGTCAGCAAAGCAATCCTCCCTTTGAGCGCCACTTAGTCGGCAACGCTGTCTTCCCTTTGATAGCCGCCTAGTGAGCAACGTAGTAGTCACCCCTATGAGCGCCACCTAGTCGGCAACGCTGTCATCCCTTTCATAGCCGCCTAGTCGGCAACGCTGTCTTCCCTTTGATAGCCGCCTTGTCAGCAATGCATTGCCTCCTTTGAGTGCCACCTAGTCGGCAACGCTGTCTTCCCTTTCATAGCCGCTTAGTCGGCAACGCAGTCCCCCCTTTGAGCGCCACCTAGTCGGCAACGCTGTCATCCCTTTCATAGCCGCCTAGTCGGCAACGCTGTCTTCCCTTTGATAGCCGCCTAGTCAGCAACGTAGTAGTCACCCCTATGAGCGCCACCTAGTCGGCAACGCTGTCATCCCTTTCATAGCCGCCTAGTCGGCAACGCTGTCTTCCCTTTGATAGCCGCCTAGTCAGCAACGCATTGCCCCCTTTGAGCGCCACCTAGTCGGCAACGCTGTCTTCCCTTTCATAGCCGCTTAGTCGGCAACGCAGTCCCCCCTTTGAGCGCCACCTAGTCGGCAACGCTGTCTTCCCTTTCATAGCCGCCTAGTCGGCAACGCTGTCTTCCCTTTGATAGCCGTTTAGTCAGCAACGTAGTAGTCACCCCTATGAGCGCCACCTAGTCGGCAACGCTGTCATCCCTTTCATAGCCGCCTAGTCGGCAACGCTGTCTTCCCTTTGATAGCCGCCTAGTCAGCAACGTAGTAGTCACCCCTATGAGCGCCACCTAGTCGGCAACGCTGTCATCCCTTTCATAGCCGCCTAGTCGGCAACGCTGTCTTCCCTTTGATAGCCGCCTAGTCAGCAACGTAGTAGTCACCCCTATGAGCGCCACCTAGTCGGCAACGCTGTCATCCCTTTCATAGCCGCCTAGTCGGCAACGCTGTCTTCCCTTTGATAGCCGCCTAGTCAGCAACGTAGTAGTCACCCCTATGAGCGCCACCTAGTCGGCAACGCTGTCATCCCTTTCATAGCCGCCTAGTCGGCAACGCTGTCTTCCCTTTGATAGCCGCCTAGTCAGCAACGTAGTAGTCACCCCTATGAGCGCCACCTAGTCGGCAACGCTGTCATCCCTTTCATAGCCGCCTAGTCGGCAACGCTGTCTTCCCTTTGATAGCCGCCTAGTCAGCAACGTAGTAGTCACCCCTATGAGCGCCACCTAGTCGGCAACGCTGTCATCCCTTTCATAGCCGCCTAGTCGGCAACGCTGTCTTCCCTTTGATAGCCGCCTAGTCAGCAACGTAGTAGTCACCCCTATGAGCGCCACCTAGTCGGCAACGCTGTCATCCCTTTCATAGCCGCCTAGTCGGCAACGCTGTCTTCCCTTTGATAGCCGCCTAGTCAGCAACGTAGTAGTCACCCCTATGAGCGCCACCTAGTCGGCAACGCTGTCATCCCTTTCATAGCCGCCTAGTCGGCAACGCTGTCTTCCCTTTGATAGCCGCCTAGTCAGCAACGTAGTAGTCACCCCTATGAGCGCCACCTAGTCGGCAACGCTGTCATCCCTTTCATAGCCACCTAGTCGGCAACGCTGTCTTCCCTTTCATAGCCGCTTAGTCGGCAACGCAGTCCCCCCTTTGAGCGCCACCTAGTCGGCAACGCTGTCTTCCCTTTCATAGCCGCTTAGTCGGCAACGCTGTCTTCCCTTTGATAGCCGTTTAGTCAGCAACGCATTCCCTCCTTTGAGCGCCACCTAGTCGGCAACGCAGTCGCTCCTTTGAGCGCCGCTTACTCGGCCACGTCCATGTTCCGCCCATCTCTTCTCCCAACTTTATATACGTACCTACATATCTTGTGTATCAAGTTTCATTAAAAAAACCTTTTTTCAAAATAATACAACCGAATTCCAAATTAAAAAGAAAAAACACTACAAAGTATAAAATACATAACTTTAATTTCGGAAGTCGGTGTTTTTGGTTGTTTCAAAAAAAAAACAAATCGGTTCATATATGACGTAGTTATGAGGTAACAATCATAAAAAAACAACCGAATTGAGTACCTCTTCCTTTTTTTGAAGTCGGTTATAAATTGGTTTATTCATTTCCAAAATTTGGAATCTGTAATCATCAATCGATCAATATAATTATATAAAATTCTTTCGTTACTGATGATGAGTGACTGAGTGACTGACAGACAACGCACAGCTGAAATACTGGTCGTAGAAAGCTGAAATTTGGCAGGTAAAGAAAATTCCTACTGGAACGGGATAAAACGGGATATGTGCGTACGAAGTCGCGGACAAAAGCTAGTTTTGTATAACGTACGTGCCCCGTAAATGCTAGAATTCGACAGCCCATACTTAAGGAAAGCTTCTACTATAACGAAGCCAAGAGCACCCATGAAGTGCATGCTTTGAAAACGATTGACTTTTTGATATTTTGTAGTTATGCACAAAATGATTCATAAAAAAGTTAGTCCTTTAAATCCACCTAAAGCAGATTTGTCAATCTGTCTCGTAAGTAAGTTTTATATTTTTTTTTTGTTTTATGCTCTAAATGTGATTGATGTCTTAAACACAGCTCAATGAAATTTACAAGGTAATGCAAACCCCAAAGCTCTATCCTGCATATTTAAAGCGAAGTTTCTTTTTCTCTACTTGTGTAACCTCTCACATATTCCGTCTGACCCTGCTACAAGGTGTACTTGCCGGAGAGCCGCGTCAGCTGGTGTCCCGCCCGGCCAGTCCAACGCTCGGCAATGACTCATCCTCCCTTGTCAACGGGGGCGCAGTCCTTGCCGCCGCCTTGCAGAAGAAGATGAATCGGAAACGGAAAACACCGTCCATAGACAATGAAGTATGAATTGTTTGTACTGTATTTTTGCTTGGTGCAAGATGAAAGAAGTATGCGAAGAAGAAAATGCTCCAATTTTTTTAAAGATTTATTATTTGGTATTTTACAAAATAACGCACGATAATGTTTATGGAACTTAAACGTAATTATTATCTAGTTTCTGAGATGCTTAGATAAACTTCCAATTAATTTTATTGATTAGTAGGCATCAATCCAAGCAGTGTCCAAACAAAAATCAGCCTACTATTCTGTAAATATCTCACCGTGAAAGGAGGAAACTGGCTTTCCTCCTAAAACAAGGGATTGACAGCTCACTTCACCTTGGTTTTTACGGTGACATTTTTACAGGTAGAATTACAGAAATCGTCCAGCACACCTTATCGTCACTGCTACAAATACCTGTTTAAAAACAAAGCATACAGCGCACAGTATACGATTTGACCAAACTAGAGGGACAAAAGTCTATAAGACAATTAAAGGGTTTGTAATGGGTCAACGTTATAACTTATAAGTTATGTGATGATGTGGTAGCAAATTAAACACATTTTTTCAATTATGTAAATTTTAATCTGACTTTAAAAGCGATTTTAAATCAATACAATGTTTTAAGTTGCTTTTTTTTGGTAATTTTCTCAACAATGATATATAAGGGTCAGATGACACGAGTAAATACTTAATTAAATCAAAATTTGTGCGGACACGAGAAGTTTTCAAAGTGTGGCCCAGTCTGACTTTACGAATTTCTTTGTTTTTGGCCTCCGAAGCCTCTTCGGACATTTGTCCTATTGGTATGATTGAATGTCTTAATATCTCTGCTCCATGAACTAGTAATTTATGTAATGTAGCTGGCATGTTATACCATGGGTATAAGGAGAGGTACAAGCCTCTCGTTTCTGAGCAGTATGAATCAAACTTTATCGGGTCAATTTCATAGCCAGAAGCTATGGCTGTAAGAACTGTACAGAGGCGGTAGAGCAGATTTTCGTCGAGGCCGGTGATACGAGCAGTTTCTTTATATTTGTGGAAAAACGTTTTTGCTGTATTTCCATCATTGCTCGTTCCAAAACCCGGCTTAACTTTGTCTATAATGAGACCGATTTCTTTAAATTTTCCCTTGATTTCTTCTTTCTGCTTTTTAAAGATTTCTTTGTTTTCATCTCCCCTAACTTGCCACTGACCTATATTCATCCGGTATGCAATATTTAATAGGCATTCCATTGTGCGGATGTAAGCATGGAGGCTAGATATCCCAAACTGATACATATTTTGATTAGGCTCTCTTGCACTTACAGTTGAATTCATCTCTTTGGAGGTAGCTTTGCAGATGAAACATGTTTGAGTAGATTTATTTTCGGAGAGCACGTTACATACTTTACCGTCTATCATCGACAAAATCAACTCATGTTTTACAGAAATAGCAACTCCATCTATTTGTGCACAAGTAGGCATCAAATCCCGAATTTGTTTCTTGACAGCTTCACATTCTTGTTTTATTAATGACTCTGTTTCTTTCTTAAATATAAACTTTATAATTCTGCAGAATCTTGGAGAAGATGGGCGTGGATTTTCCCATATGATTGAGTTATTGGCATCATCATTATCTCTCACAAGTCTTAGCGGCACCAATGATAATACAAACATATATTCATCTGTATTGTTGGAATTTTCAAATGGCTGTTTGTATAAGCTGTGGCCTGAGGAGCCGTCACATCCCCACTTGTGAATCATTTTGTAGTTCGAGCCGTTTACACCAGGTCTCAATACTTCTCCAAGAATATTTTCGCATATTCTTTTTGCCGTATGATTCAAAAGAGCTTGTAGCTCAACCTCAGCATATGTGTCTGTCATACTGAATTTTTCCACAGAAGGGTAGCTCTGTTCTTTCATTTTTGCTACTTGATCATAGCATGGGTAAAGACGGAATCCTCTTTCTTTTGACTCCTGTTGTATAGTCTTATATACATTCACAGAGAAATGGTTGGATATAAACAAAGCCAATGCTTCTGCCGGGGTATACGGCCTTTGTTCTTTGTTTGCATTTATTCTTCTGCGTGCTTTTTTATATCCAGTAGCTCGTCTCGGTGAAGCTGTTGTAACTTCCTGAATTAAACTAGCCGCGTCACGTTTCCCCCTGGCTCGCACACCTAATTGAGTTGCAAAAGATAATTGTTCAACGTCATATTCTTCCAACAAATGTTGAACTTTACGTCTTTTAGTTTTCGTGGAACTATCTTCAAAACTCATTTTTGGTCTGCCAAAACTGGAACTCGGTTTTGGGGGCTGTTCACGAAACATTGTGAGCACCAACTCTTCATTTAACCATTCTTCGTAATCAATTAAAAATAAATCTAATCGCCTTTGTTTGCGAAGCCATTTCAAACGAATCTTCTCACATTCCTTCTTCAAATAGGCCTTAAGTGGCTTCTCCTGATCTTCCGGGAGGTTCAGATCAACAAATCTTGACTTTATAAATGTCAAAACTTGATCTAATTTGCCTTTAGGCGGTGTAGAACGCCAAAATTCAAATAATGATTTTCGCTGAATTCGGGCACCTTTAATGAAATAATAAGAAATATTTAGAATCGCATAAAGTCGCATTTTCAAATTATGATTTTAACAAACTTAAATGTTAAGAGAATATGTTAAAAGCGTAATTACACCTTGACTCAACTTGACTACCTACTTTAAGATTGGGTAAACTTAGATCATATCTATTTTTTGTTGTTTTATAATCGATCTGTTTAGATACATTATAACTACGCCTTTAAAAACAATTTGATGGATTAAAATCAATTTATATACAGATAATTACCTCGAGTTACAGAATCCATGACTAGAAAATACTTTAAATCACACAACACCTCGAAACACATGCACAAACGGAACCGTTCACAACTGCACTGACCGTGCGGGCGGCTACCCGAGTTCGACTCGGTAACTTCGCTCGTTGTTATTGAAGGGATCACTACACAATAGCATATTCTGACGTCATTATCGGCTGTAGGGTTCGTCTAAATGGGTAATAATAGTAAAAAAACTGTTTGTTTTAACATTATGAGTTTTGACTTTTGTCCCTCTAGTTTGGTCAAATCGTATACTGTGCAGCGTAGAAATACTAGTCATATTAAAGAACAATCTCTTACAGGAACCCAAGCAAAGTTCTAAAACTTTTCAGGCGGAACCAGTTCCGTCTGTTGAAACTGAAGGCAGTGAGACCACCGCCAGTGGTACTGCCACACCCACTACTAGGCCCCGGCAGTCGGGGAGCATGGTCGCGCATGGCCATGATGACCTGGTCACTCGGATGAAGAATATTGAGATGATAGAGCTCGGGAGAAATCGGATACGACCGTGGTACTTCGCGCCGTATCCGCAGGTTTGTAGCTCAAACATAAAACGTGGTATGGCTTTTGGCTGCGCAATACCGCACCTACACCCGTTGTCACATGAATTTGCTACTCCGCATCGACTCGCGGAGTGTTCTCAGCTGCCATTAGGTTTGATTCTACCCGTAACTCATGTGTGGACCTACGACAGTTTAGTGCTCGACTTTAAAGTGTTCAACTTAATTCTTGAACTATGAAAACGCCCCTTACTGCTATGACATAAAGGCGCTGTCAATTTCAAGTATTATTAGACGAGCAGATGATTGTACAAGTATGTTTTTTGCAATGGCTCCATTATTTATTACTGGACTAAGTATTTAAAAATGAGTCTTTTGAAGAATTTTATGTTCAAATTTTAACACAACTGTATGTTTTGCTTTCAGGAAATGGTCAACTTACCTTGTATTTACATTTGTGAATTCTGTTTGAAGTATAGAAAAAGTAAAAAGTGCCTAGAAAGACATTTGGTAAGTATCAGAAGTAATTTCTTCAAAGGCTTAAAAGGGCATAGATTGGATTCATATTTGAAGGGTTAATTTTTTCAGCCGCGCAAAGACATTGTTATCGGTTTCTTGTCTAACCAGATAGAACTGAATACCAGTATTTTACATGGGCCCTCCAAATATCTCAACTGAAACCACCACTGATTCGCATGTGAGTCCCAAGAATTAGGGTGCGTTTCCACCAGATACGTGCGAGGATGCGTAAATGCATATTTTTTTCAATTCCAGATCAAATGTAAACTAAAACACCCGCCAGGCAACGAGATATATAGAAAAGGAAGCATTTCGTTCTTCGAAATAGATGGGCGGAAAAACAAATGCTACGCACAGAATCTCTGCTTACTAGCCAAACTGTTCTTAGACCACAAGACTTTGTACTACGATACGGACCCCTTCCTGTTTTATGTTATGACGGAATTTGATGCCAGAGGTATATTACTTTTTCAATATTCTTATCGTTCTGTGGCGAAACAAAAAATGTTAAGCAATAACAAAATATTACTACTTAAGATCTAAAGTAAGATAAACCCTCCCAAGATAGTAGTTGCATGCTTACTTTTTTTTTACACTAGCGGACATCACATGGTTTCACCCGCGTAGTTCCCGTTCCTGTGGGAGTACGGGGATAAAATATAGCCTATGTTACTCGCTGATAATGTAGCTATCCTGCTGAAAGAATTTTTCAAATCAGTCCAGTAGTTTTTGAGTTTATTCATTAGAAACATACACACACACAAAAATAATAAAAAAATCTCTATAATATTAGTGTAGATAAAGTTTTATTACAATCTTACGGAGTCTGCAACTTTGCGGTGACATATACATCTCCTTTTACTTCGTTTTCATTGCATATCTGGCAGTCATTAGTCAAAAGATATTATGTTAAGTATGTTATAATATAATAATAATCATACAGTGCACATAATATTGATCGTAAAGGTGGCTAAGTTTTATTCCATGACTGTATGTATAGGTCAAGAATCTAATCAAATTTTTTTTGAATTATATTATGGCAATATCCACTCATATCATAACAACTAGCTTTTACCCGACTACGTACGCGCATTCCCTGTTCTCATATAGCATAATAATATAGCCTTCCTCATGAATGTGGCTATCATACACAAAAAGAATTCAATTTCCAAATCCGACTTGGAGTTCCAGAGATTAGCGCGTTCAAACAAACAAACAAACTCTTCAGCATTATAGATATAGATATACATATTTGGCGATTGCAGTGTAGCTGTTGCAATGCACAGAGAATGCTGCTGCCCATTTTCTGGTGGCCTGCCAAGCGTGGCGATTATGGCAAACCCCCTCTTTGGGGGTGGCCTATATCCAGCAGTGGACGTCATTCGGCTGATGATGATACATGTTTTCTCCATTCCAGGATTTCACATAGTGGGATACTTTTCGAAAGAGAAGGAGAGTACAGAAGACTACAACGTAGCATGTATACTGACACTACCTCCATACCAAAGAAAAGGTTATGGAAAACTTCTTATAGAATTTAGTAAGTATTGCTGTTTGTTTAACCTTTTGAAGCCAGAACATAAATGCATCGGCGTGCCCCCTAAGACACAAATTCGCCGTACTTTTTGTCACATATTTGTGATGGTTGGCGTACAGGGCACGCGCTTGCTTGTCATGTATACGTGACAATGGCGTTCAAAAGTATAACAGTAACAATATCAAATATCTATATATATGATATTGTTACTGTTATACTTTACGCGACGGAGGTACCTACCTCACCGTGTCACCGGATGCTGACCTCAGCATCCAGTGACACCGGAGTGCCTCCCTTTTTTTTTTTTTTTTTTTGATGTCGGGGGGAAATCCTCATGGATGTCCTCCGCCCTGTAGCGGGTGGAGGGGTCTGTCAGATTCTTACTGACTAAAACCACCCCGGTGTTCCATCTCCCACCTACGCCGGGGATCGCGGGAACGTATGCGACTTCCGCAATCCCCGGCTGGTGCCGGCCCGCC
>NDFZ01005120.1:160861-283698 GCA_002192655.3 Mamestra configurata | reverse complement strand
TTTTTTTTTTTTTTTTTTTGATGTCGGGGGGAAATCCTCATGGATGTCCTCCGCCCTGTAGCGGGTGGAGGGGTCTGTCAGATTCTTACTGACTAAAACCACCCCGGTGTTCCATCTCCCACCTACGCCGGGGATCGCGGGAACAGATGCGACTTCCGTAATCCCCGGCTGGTGCCACCTCGCGTCGGCGGGGGGAGTGAGGTGTTTGACTCCCCTCGCTACGTCAGAGAGGGGCGCACGGGAACATCACGCGCCGCCACCTCGGGTCTGGATGAATGGGGGGCGACGGACATATCCACCCTCTATCCCAAGTACTCTGCTTTTCTTTTCTGATTAATTTCGTTGCGGGATCCAAGATAGTTGAATAGTTTCTCCGGGACTCGTCGAGCTACATTGGCTCGGCGCTTCTTTGGTGGTCACCGCTTCTGATTATGGCTTTCAGGAGATGCAGTCGTTTTTTTTTATACAAGTTGCCCCACACTAGGAATAGGTTAGGAATCGTGTGGCGCGTGCTTATAGCCCCGCATGATGGATTACGGCCCGCTCCTTATCCCAGAGAAGAGGCCTGAGTCCATGGTCCCAGCACTGGAAATATTGTAGGTGTGTTTAAGGGCAATCATCCCGACCGCCACTGTAATTTAGTTGTGTCACAAGTTTGATTCACAATACTTCCTATCTAACCTTTCGAAAATGTATAAATATGAAGTCATGTGTTCCATTCCGTATTAAAATATCTATATATATATATATATATTCCAGGTTACGAATTGTCAAAGTTTGAAGGCAAGACAGGGTCACCTGAGAAACCGCTTTCGGATCTTGGGTTGCTGTCGTACAGGAGTTACTGGGCGCAGACCATTCTGGACATTCTCACACACATCAAGCCAATCGGGGATAATGAGAAACCCATTATTACCATCAAGTAAGATAATCAATTGGAACTTGTGTTAAATTATTTTCAGGCTTTGGCTTAAAATCTATTCCAAATATTCAAAATACTTTTGTAATTCTTTGTCAGTCGTTTGAAATAGCACGTCTGATAAACAACCAAGTAATCTGACTGTAAAAATGGGTGGTACAGGCCCTGTTTAATTCTCGCATGGTAGTCAACGCTTAACTACTTTAACTACTATTGTTGCTCATCATAATCCAAGCGATAGGGTCTCAAACGACGAATTTTATTGGATACAATTTCCTCTCTCCAGCGAGATCTGCGAGCTGACCAGTATAAAGAAAGAAGACGTCATCAGTACACTACAGAACCTCAACTTGATAAACTACTACAAAGGCCAATACATCATATCGGTGAACGAGGTAATAAATACTTAATGCTCCTAGTTTAAAGGAACAAAATCCTCTATCCCTTGAATTTGAAACATCTACAGTGATGATTAAAAATCTTACAGCAACACGAAAAAGCAATGGAAAAGAGAAACTTGCGTATCGATCCGAAATGCTTGCATTGGACGCCGAAAGATTGGTCCAAACGAGCGAAATGGTAAGATTATATTGTTATTTTCCCACTATATATCATCACAGAGTATAACTGAGTACCAACCAGTAGGTCAAAGTCATTAATCCTGAATTCTTGAAAGTCGATAAACATATCAAGATGTAGTTACAGGGTTGTTTGAATTTAGCCAGTATATTTTCAAACGAAGTATCTTTAGTATCAATCCATTTATGCATTACGTAAATTTGTCAGACAATGTTACTTGGATGCTCAAACGAAAGATACATTGTTATATCGTCCCGAGCTACAGTATGACAACTCGGGACGCAATACCGTAGGACAGCTTAGAGACTTGATCGACTGTATGGAGTTCAAAAAAGTTACACTGTGCCATTACTCAATCATATCATCATTAATAAATAACATACAGGTACACAGAAGAAACTTCAACAGTCACCATATTGATGATAAAACTGTGAAGTAAATAAACTTTCTTTTGTCACCAGTGTTTGAAGGCATTGAGTAAAGGAGACGCGAGCTATCTAACTCTGGCTTCCGAAACGTACGCAGTTTGTTAATTTTGTATCTAACATAAAACATTATATAATCTCATTTATTCATTATAGATGTCACCGGCAAATAGCTAACTCCGTAAGAATATAAAATATCTTGACAGTAAACTCTCGATAAATTGTCAACTGAACATTTGGAATACTTTTTTACACATCAAAATTTGATAGTAAAGAAAGAAAGTATCTAGTAGTAGTAGTAGTCTATTATCTCTCAGTCATTCCGAGAATTGTGCTCTGATTGGTCGCCATTTTATGTCAGTCCACGACATAAAATGGCGGCCAATCAGAGCACAAGTCGTATAATTTATCCGTTTTCGTGTGATAGTAAACCTTGAAACAAGGCTCTCATTGGTCTATTCAGAGAAAACTAAGACCAATGAAGGGCCAAGTTTCCAATTTAACTATCACACCAAAACATAAATTGTAGACAAGAGAGCTGACTGGTCGCAAGTTTATGTCAGGCCACAATTTCTTGGAAAGCACGGAGATATTTAAAGAATAGAAGATTTTGATTCGTATACTTGCACATCAAATGTTCATTCAATTCAATTCTAATTATTTATTTGTGAAACATTTGTATACAATATAATAAGATCTTATTCTTATGTCAGGATCGCTATGTTTAACTTAATAGGCATAAAAATTTTGGTAACTTTTTTTTTTGTCAATTTATCAAGAGTTTACAAGCTTTCAAGGTGTTTTGTAATGTTACGAAGTTTGCAATTATTCGGTGACATAGACATTCATCAATGCTAACAGACAAGCTTGGGATTAGTTCATGTAAATAATCTTTAAATGTTTTGGTTATGTAAAGTTATTTTGCATGTTAGGTAAACGTTATATTGTTCACTCACTCAATATTTATTAGAATAAGATGTCATGGCTGAGGATATTAACAAAGGTGTTTGGCTCATTAATACTAACTAATCGTGGCAGCTAACTGGTAGATAATAATTTAACTTAGCGCCCTAATTCAAAATCTGGCCTTAGTGCTAGTTCTAAATCACCAATTTGTATTGAAACTGCATAAGCGCCATCTGGTGACACTAACGAAGTACTTCTTTACAAATTGACATAAGTGGACCTTGAAAATAGTTGGGAGTAGATGAAATACAACAGCTATGTTAAACATGCAATTTTATTTATGAATGGGCTTTCAGAAACAATTAGTTTCTCAACAAAACAGCTCACGCGTCAACATGTGTTTGCTTGTTGCCTAACATGTAGCACGACGGCACGACAAAGTTTTGCATCATCTGCTTACTTATTAGCAATGCGATTTTCTGGTTCAATAAATATCATCATCACCCTATATTCCGCACAATTATGTTACCTACTTAATCTTGTCATTCAAAGAAAACCCTACATTATTCATTTAGCTTTTATAGGAAAAGTATTTGCCTAAATTAGGCTTTGAATGATAGCTTGTATTGACTCAAGTGAACTAAAGGCTATGGACGGTCACCCACGACGAGTTTTTGCATCAATTCAGTGGCGTGTTTTGATGCTGCATCGCTAGTATCGGGCGACTCCATCGTGCGAGAAACAGCATGAACAGGCGTTCGCGTACGATCAACGACCGTATCGATGCTGCACCGCGTCTGTCTCCACACTGTAATGCGATAGTTGTAGTAAAGCAAAATCGTAGTTTACGTGGGCGATGGTATAAGACCAGTGACAGCATCGCGATTCTATCGTAATTTTCTTGCTGTTACATATCTACTCAATCGCTGCAAAAATCCGCTGTGGGCGACCGGCGATAAAACCAATTCCCAAATGATCTAAAATTCATGACGTTAGCCGCAGAGCAAGCACATTGATCAATAAAAATTGTAACAATCGACCAATGAGCATTGAGCGAACGACTTATTATGTTCGTTTCCACCCGAAACTACCCGAAACATCGAAACTATTTTTCCGTTTTAACCCACTATTTATACAAACTGTTATTCTATACCTACATCCCTTATTAATGAAATTACACTAAATTGTATTCTCATTTTTTGTTGTCTTTCTTTTTCTCATATCTCTTCTCTGCAATTATAGGTA
Source organism: Mamestra configurata (assembly GCA_002192655.3). NCBI lineage: Eukaryota > Metazoa > Arthropoda > Insecta > Lepidoptera > Noctuidae > Mamestra > Mamestra configurata. Next base: position 279,624 of record NDFZ01005120.1, on the reverse strand, counting down.
GCGCCAGCCTCGTTCGCTGCCACCGAAGATCAACGTACAATGGAAACGGTTCGTTCAACAATGTTTGTGCTCTGTAGTTATCTTATAAATATTAATAATTTGGCATTTCTCAAAAAGTGTATGTAAGTAGTTAGAATTATGATTAGCGTAGTAGTACAAATGTGTTGAAGTATTGTGTATTCTACCTCGTACATAGAATAGTAGGTTTTTCCTTTAGCAAGTTGTACATATTGTTTCTGATACGATACCTCTATGAGTTATTTCTTGCGGTGTCATGTGTATTTTAGCTTTGTCTCTCGATACATCTGTAAGCAAGCTTTTCGCCTTTTGTTCTAGCAAAGTCCCGATCTCATACTGATTTATTTATACGGAGGTTCAAGTTTTTTCTCATACTAATTAACAGTGATCGGATAATCGGGCACATACCTAAATTTCTTCCCGTGAAAGAATAATATGGACATTCCTTTCTGAATAAATTAGTAATCCCGGGTTCCCGGCAGTGAACAATTTTGTAAAAACAACTATAACAAACTTTATGAAATTATAGCATTGGTTATTTTGTTTTAGTATCTTTATTTTATTCAAAACAAGTTAAAAACTTTCATTGTAAATTAAAAGTTCCATTAGAATCAGCTTTTAAAATTTAAAAAAACTACAATGAGAATTCACAGCGAGTTCTAACTATATTTTATATGCGGGCATTTTTAGCAATCTGAAGAATTTCGAACGATCCTCGAATCCGGGATTCTGAAAAGCATGCCCGTATTATACTTTCGAAAGTGAAGTTTAAGTATATATTAGCGCCGGATTATTCGATCAATACTAATGAACCGTCTTGTGGTTACAAGAAAAAGCATGATTGTTTTTGTAGGCTCTTCCATGAATACTGTATTTCAATGGCTAGTTCAATTTACATTTCGATCGAGTCATCATTCGCAATGTCATTCATTTATAAAATGTTTACTTTGTAATCTTGAAATATTTTGGTCATTCCTTAATGTTACACTTTTTGAGAACTGCAGTTATTATAGATAATAATTTCTAGTCTCAGTATAGACCGGTTCATGTCAATGAAAAAAATATGTGAGATTGTGTGGTATGATTGAAATTTTGTTCAAAAATGCTCGCTACATTAGCCAAGTAAGATTTTCAATACATTTCGAAATGTAAGCCCTTATTGTGATATTAAATAATATCATTGTTTACGATTTTTTCTTGTTTTATTGCTTTGCAATATTAGTCCTAACTTTTTTAATATCCTTGTTAAAAAATTGTGCTCTCAGTCAAACACTTGACTCTCACAGCTTTTTGCTGTATGTCTTTATCAGGTAGGGAGGAGGAAAAAAATCAAACATATTTGTATGCAATATAATGATTTATTCTTCAATATATAAGCGCAATAATTTTGCTTTGACTGTCAAAATATTTATAATTATGAAGCAGGTACAAGTGATGTTTACAACACTTACAAAACCTAATACGAATTATTATTTCTGATATTAAAACAAACAACGGTTCTTAGATGAATATGGTACATTATGATTACATTTTAATCACTTTGTGACTTAATTAAAATTTAAGTTTTCAACGAATATGAGTGTTCAAAATATTTGTAAATCTATAGAAAATTTAATAAAAATTGAATATCAAAGCATTAGTACATAGCAGACTTAAATAGCAAGAGATATAACAACAGATTATAAAAGTTGATTCGAATACTCATACATAAATTATAAAGTTAAATCTTATTTTGTAACAACAATAAATCGTTAAACAAATGTAATACTAGTCCTTTTATAACTTACAATCAAATGTTACGCAATAGTAATGTACTATCACAGCCGACCGCGGGAGCCGGCAGAGATACACTGATAAATTAAGTAGAAGATGACGTCACCCATTGATCAAACAACCTTATTACATGCACACCAAAACAGATAGAACCAGTAATGGAAGATATCAAATTAATTGTTGAATCATTAGCAAATGTTTAGAAGCAATATTTAATGTTATTGAAACTGGTATTATCATGAAAACTGGTTGATACACGATATCTGAAATGACTTTCGCTTTACCTAACATCAAAATGAATTTTAATAGGCAGTGACTATCCCCTTTCCGTGATGTAATACATTGATGATCAATTGAAGTGTGACTATGAACAGACCTTCCAGAACACTAAACTATACCTTCTAAAGTTAATCTTATACGCAAGATTACTACGACGGTACCATCACACTACAAAAGCGAAATACAAAATACTACAAACTCTCAAACAATCGAAATTCATAAATATAACATTGACCGAAGATAAGAATTATAGAAAACTACAAATCTAAGGGAAGTCCATTACATTTCGCACAATGACGGCCTTTCTAGAAACTACGATTATGGAGACTTGAAATTCTTGTTAGACAAGAAATAACAATGAACGTTAAGTTCGAATTGTGCTGTGTTAATAAATAGATTTTTCTTGCTATCACAATATTACCAACAATATAAAAATAAATGCTCGCGCGACTGACTGCTTTGTAGGGCAGCCACATAGACTAGGATCACTGGTATGCAGAAGGCACTGTCTTTGAATAGGTCTGCATAACTGTCTGGGCGACACGACGTAACGGCAAGGAAACTGCACATTACTCTGTTGTTACGCAACAGTACAACTCCGGTTGTTACGTAACGCAAATAATCGCGCTTCAATACCTTGACCAATACATTTTTATTTTATTTACACCAATTATAGCCCAGACATCTACTCCTATCATAACTTACTAAGTCCATATAAAAATATCAACAGAACAACAAAATCGCTTTAGTCCGAAATTAAAATACAGAGGCACTTTACAATGGTGTTTTTTGTGAACGCTTCAAGCGACTTAACGTACACAAAATACATTTTGTCCATTTGTCATAGTCACATGCTGACATTATTTTTTATTAATTTTGTCTTTGTGTAATATACAATAAGGTTTTTAGTCGCATGACGCGTGGACTTGACAAATGGTAGAATTCGTCATGTTGCTTTGTGTGCACGTACAATTCGTTACATGTACAATACTTAATTATAGAAATGTCAAATTCTTAAAATTAATTGATTATCGTCGTAACAAGTAACGCTTGTTGCACTTACAATATTAGGTATATCACGACTTACTCTGAGTTAAAGCACCTTAAAACTAATATTACCTTACACGAGTTGTAACACATGTATATGTGGAATATATTTAATTATAATCTGTGAATATACTTCTGTAACAAAAAATATATAATTTTGGAATTTCAACAGGAGGTACTGAATTACTATATCTATCATTGTACTGGAAGTTAAAGGCTATGTGATGTAGTTGGGACTTTCATTCATAATTTGGAGTTACCGATGTGGACTAGACACAAATGGTAATACCAAAACTTTCTTTCATATTATTGCACCGTTAAAATCAGATCTTAATAAATAAATATTTTAAACAGATCAAAGCAAAATCATAGAACTTAAAAAAATTAAAACGAATGGTAATTGTTAGAATTAGACACTTAGATAAAATAAAATATTATGTGAAATACCTACCTATAGAACTGTTTCACAGTTACTGCTTCGTGTTAACGTAGTCATTACTATACAATCGAATTGGGGATTCTAAGTTCACAACACTTGAAAGAAAATGTAACCTTCTTTTTTGATTTGATTGAAAAAGTACGCCGTTTTGATGTGGTCGAGAATGGTTGTTTTTTTATTGTTTTCTATTGAATAATGTTTAACCTGATCATTCCTGACTCTGAATGTCACTCCATCTCTTAACATACACACTAGCTACGTTATACAGGCACCAAACTATCTCTACGTTGTTGTTCTACACAGTAGACATATGATTTCGTTTCGAAATAAATTTCCCCGCCCTTTGTCGTTTTTCTGGCACTTTAAGAAGCTTTATTTATGAGATACAAAATGATTTTAAAATGTTTTATCACAACTTTAAAGTGTATAGTCCTTATAAAAGTGATCTGACGGAAGTAGATGATTGAATAAAGTTTAAAAATGTTATATTTTGGTAATTCGTACATTACAAAAATTATTCCCTTAAAAATTGCCACCGAATTGAAAATAAGTTTTATGAAACAAAATTCAAAAGAGGAAGCTTTTATGTAACATGAAGCTATGTCTGAAAAATGGTATGGAATTATTATAAACGGTGACACTCTATTTCGAATTTTAATAACTCCAATGCTTAAATTATACGTATACATGTCGAAAATAAATTTGGACCCGACAAAAAATGGTTACTGATAACGTGGATGTTCCTAACTACACAAGGCATCCGTCATTAAGGCCGTTGTTGAGTTTGCTCGACGTTTCGGGCATGTTGTTGGGGTACGTGTGGCACTGCTGGTTACCCCCCAGGTTGTAATTCGCATCCGGATCGTAATAGTCCTGTTCGGAGTCGATCGGGACAAGAAGATTCGTGGACTTGGGGAGGTAGCCGTCTGTTGTCACGTAACTGCGATCCGAAGTGGGCGGCAGACTGAGGACACTGTCGGGTCGATTGTAGTCTTGGTCTGCGAGCTGGGGTGCTACGTAGATGGTGTCTAGGGACGAGATGGTGTCGATAGACGAGTCCCCGTTGAGTGGGGTGACGCATGTGTAGCTGGACGTGAGTATGTTGGCCGACTCGGGTCGGATGTAGGGCGAGTGCGCGTCAAACGACACGGGGAATGTGCTCGGAGAGTCGTACGGCCCGATCATGTTGTACGGCGTGGTTGGAGACTGCCTCGTGTTGGGATTGTTTGACTTCACACACGAGGCCGCGTGGATTGTCAACATGTCCATCAACCGACGCTTTTGAACTTCTAGTTCCTGCAATAAAGTAGAGAATACTTTATGAGCATGTTTGTTTATTTTTAAATAAAGGTGTAGACATCTTATCGTCTTTTCTGTCGCCACTACAATTAACACTAATAAGTGGTTGGCTCCGTTTGTTATCGCCGTCCAGAACGTCATAAGTAGTCATAACCGATAATGATATCCTTTCGGTGAAATTGGTTCTAGAAGCGATTATGGCTTAGCACATAATAAACAAATTCTAAGTAAATATTTTGTTTGTCCCAAAAAAACATAAAGCAAGGTTTTCGTTCCATTTGTTATTTTCTTTTGGCTGACAGACCCTACACTAGTGAAGCCGTAAATGCTGATGTACTAATCAATATGAAGTCTTAAATTAAAGCAGCCTAGCCTAAGGTTGTCTATCCTACAAGCCGTACCTTAAGTTGCGCCTTAAGGTCTATGTTCTGGTTTTCCAACACCTCGCTCTCGGTGACCAGGTTCACGGTCCTCTCGCGTTTCTTCATCCGGCATTTCGTTGCTGCTATTTTATTCCTCTCCCTCCTTCGTCGCCTTCGCTCTTCGTCTTCTGGTGTTAGCTGGAAATAAATATGTTCGATTAGTTTCTTGTTCAAAAGAAGCAGTGCTAACTTAATCAGGCTAAGATAGGTTGATTATATAAATCTTGGAGATTCAATAGGTTCAGGTTTTGAAAACCGTTTTCTGAGATTCCAGCATCATGAGTTTGTTTTGCTACTTTTATCTTAAACACATCTTTGAACAAATCGCACCTTTAAAGTAAAACCGTTACTAAACGAAAATTTTCATGAATTGAGGTATCAATGCCATCTATCTAAAAACAGTGACTATTTTCTAATATTGGCTCCCCTATAAAATTTCATAATTTCGTTTAGTAACGGTTTTACTTTAGGTAAAGGTGCGAAATGGTACGGTTAAAGAACGCATCGTGATCCTGCAACTTTTTGTCTGAAATCGCCAAATTTATAGTGAGTTGTTAATCAAAGCTTGTAGTGTTCTTACAGCTGATGCGATGATAAGCTGTCCAGATGCTATGTTATTGTTGCGCATTATTTGGCTAGAAATAAAAGTTCATATCTATAACCTACATTCAATAACAATTCATCGTGAACCTTCATATTTTCAAAAATTTCAAAAACACAAGACTATCTTACTGATAAAATCAAACAACGTAAGAGTATTTTTACCAATATATTTAGTCACGTAGACCTTCGTAATATTTAATAAGCATAACCGCCCACGTCCCCGAAAAATCTGCATAATACAATGACTAAACAAAAGAATAATCAATCCGAAGCCCGATCCATTAAGTGCGGCCACTCGATACGCCGATCATTTCTCATTGCCATAACGCTACCTTTCAACATCAGGAAGTGAAGTCACGACTGCCGCCACATTTGCGATGCCTTCTTCGTAAGCTCATAAAACTTCAATGAAGCCGTTGAATTACAATGCTGCGCAGCCGCAATAAAAGTTAGTTTAGATACGATTTGCAATCTTCCGCAAACATCTTTATTTATTGCCAGTACATGGGAAGTGCAGCCGTTGGGCGGTGAGGCACCAGTCATAAACTTGATCATAAAAATATGCAGCTAGCAATACCTCGCTTCAAAGTGAATAAATAACGTGACCCTTGAACGATGGAAACAATTCAGGGAGTGGCACTAATGATTTTATTATTCGATTATTTAATGTGCATATTAAGAATACATTTCGCAACACAATAATTTCAGATCACTTTATAATAAATCAGAGCCAAAAAATCACATGTACTTATGTTATATAAACGATGTACTGAACCACGTGTGTTCCTCGTTTTCCTTACCGTTGACTACGTGACCGTATAGCATTTAGGTACTACAGTTTCCTCAGGATTCGACTTCGCCGTATCATTGCGGTTAGCACTAATGTAATAAATACGCTTAGAAAATCTAAAACCCCGCTGTAAAGTGACTTAGGTGTACGAACTAGACTTTTCCGCTTAAAGGAAGTGCATCTTATCTTACTCATGTCATAATCTCTTATGGGTTTAACCCTGCCGTTGTTTGGGGATTCACGCAATTTCTCATCTCGTTTTAAATTGCCCAAGTCAAAGATTTGAAAGGAAATTTGAAGAAATCTTTTTTCAGAATCGACTACTACTTGATCAACATTTCATCCGTAAGACGTCGACAGCAAAAATAGGCCCAACGTCGCAACATTGACCGGACTTGCACTCTGGACTGTCTTATACCACCCCGTAGTATTATTCCACTGCAGATTCAGAGCAAAGGTCTCTGAGTTATAACGCTTGCTCAATGTATGTTAACGATTTCAGACTGTCAAGGTTTCCTAACGTGGTTTTCCTTTACTGTAAATCAGTTGTATCTAAGGTTGGCAATGGCAATCAATCTCCCTTGCCTTTTCCAACTATATTGGGGTCGGTTTCCAATCTAGCAGCCGAATACTAGTATTTCACATGGAACGACGACTGCCTATCTAGTCAAATTTACCCAGTTACTGGGTTGTGGTGACTTCCACAACCCAGTAACTGTGGAACACAACTCTTCTGATTACCTCTAACGACTGCCAAAGATACAAAAATGACAGCCGGAACCTCCGTGTGTCGGAAAACACGTGAAGGTGTCGTCCTTGTTCTATAATGGATGGACACCATGGACCGTACTCGACAAGCAGTAGATATAAGCTCTTTTTTTAATGATGAGAAATCATCAAATAACTTCTTCCCCTCTGGGTGGAGCGGAAGGGCGTGTCAGACTCTTACTGACTAAAATCCATCCGTGTTCTTTCTAAAGCCCTTTGCGTTCCAGGGCCGCGGTGACTCTTTCGAACAACTTCTGCAACAGTAGGTATAAGCTAAATGTATAATATTGTACTCACGCCATCAGATTTATTCGTCATAGTGTGACTGCTGTCGTAGTCGTCGTCGCTCTCCTCCTTCTTCATCCGCTTCATGCCGGCGTCCGTGTCGCTGCCAGACATCTTCCGTTTTGACTCTATCGACAACTTCAGACCAGCCTTTATTAGTTCCGAACACGTCTGGAAAACGAAAATGTGGGGTTCAGAAATCTTTGGATGGTTTAGAACGTGGGATATAGAGAGAGACTTGTTCGTTTTGACTGTGTGCAAACTGTAGGTTCCACTATTCCCAACCTCTGCAACTCCAGAGAGCCAGAATCAAGTGGCGATTACTATACTCTATCCGTTTAGGTAGTTAACTAAAGGTAAACAATCTTGATGTGTCTTTTTACACAAATTCATATTAAACAAATAAACTACTTTTCAAACTTATGGTTCAATTGATTTAGTATTCGTTACTGTTGTATTTACTTTGGTTTTTACTTGCATTTTATTTTTAAACTGAGTTTTTAAGTAAAAAGTTACATCAAGATTGTTTACCTTTAGTTAACTACCTAAACGGATAGAGTATAGAAAATCAACGAGTCAATGAAGCTCGACAAGACCCGGAAAAAGGATGTAACTATCTTGGATTCCACAACGAAATTAACCAGAAAAGAACGGCTGAGGAGTAATAAAAATAGTCTATGGTCTGATACTATAGACCATAGATTAATTTTCCATAAAAAATATGGAAAAATAGTCTATAGACTCTTCTTTTCTATTATTCCTGTTTTACAAAGTGGCCTGATGATCAAAATATGTGTGATCTTACTTAGCAGCCAAAACGTTCCAGCATTAAAACTTCATTCTTACTGCAACATGTTGTAAGAATGAAGCTTCCTGCCTTGATAAAAACTTATACGTTGTAGCCAGGTTTATCCTCTTCCATTATCTTTGCTCAGTTTAGAGTTATCGTCGTAGCGCATACAAAAAATCTTGGCCGCTATGTTTTAACTGGAACGCGGTCTGCGCGTCTTACTATGGCATGGTTTGAAAAATGTTACACATGCCTCCTATTTTATCTAAAGCATCGTCAAGATTCTAAACAAGTTTACTTAAAAGGATACCTACACCTAATTAACATTTGTAATCGCTTAACTTTACCAGAGGGGACTCTATAGTTAACGAGTAATTTGCCCGAAACGACATTGCGGGAGCTTAACGAACTTCAAGGACTCCAATTAAATTTAAGTTTGAAGGTTTTAACGTGTAGTTAGTTATTATACGAGTATAATGTAAAGAACTCTAATGGGTTGCGCTTCACCTGTTCACCAATGAATATGATTCACAGCTCCTTACGACCAAGGTCACTATTGAAGATGTATTCTCAATACATAAGTCAAGTATTACGAGAATGTTGAAGTGAAGTGCAATTACCATTTTATAGAATTGTGCAATTCCAATTGAACTGTGAGAAAAAATAAACACACGATTGATATTACAATTATTAATTATCAAGGTGGTTTGTTTTTCTCACATTTTCAACGTCCGCCCATTGTCTAGACTCGGCTGAGCTAGCCTTTGGAACTGTGCCTACATAAATTACTCAAGAAAAAACTGGTCGATTCGTTCAATAGGTAGGTACTAATAACGTTAATTTGTATACGAGGTCAAAGGAAATCTACAAATTATACATCCTGTGTGCAAGTTGCTGCTTTGGTGTAAAAAGTGCAAAAACAAAGATGGTAGATAAAGACTGCATTTGGAGCTAGAGACATTAGTCTAAATATAACCGCCAAATGGCTTCCAGACCCGGTTTTGGGCAGGCATTAGTACCGAGAATGTCCTAACTATTGAGTCCGTCTGACTTCACTAAAGTGTGAGTAGGACAAAGCGATTTGAAACATGGAGCACAGGAATTCCACAAATCTTTTCAAGCACCACGAGCGCCCAAAATGCAATATGTGATACAAAATGAGGACTAAAAATAAAAAGAATAATGACCGTGAAACCGTTTTTTGTTTTTTGATACTTCATAAAAGTGCGAGGATGAAAAATAACACATATTCAAAAATTAACACTTAACGACTACTCGAAAGCTTTCGAGATCAACACGAATATGCAATTAGCGGTATTAATAAAAAACGTTCTTCTAAAAGATTAAGTTATTATAAATAATTAGTTTGGACTTTAGATAAATTATATTGAGATAAAATTTTTGGCAAGAATAATAACATTAAACTAGCATTGAAATACCTATCTTAAGATTTTGTTGTTAAAACATTTCAACCAAAAGTTACATCTAACGCGCATACACTTACAATATGAGCCCTTTATAACAAAATAAGTTTTAAAACACACTAAAAAAATATATTTACCTTCTGTATGCTGGGTGGAGTGCTAGAGGCTGGTGAAGTAGCCGACGAGCCATTGGACATGGAGGAGTTGGAGTCATTTCCGCTCCCGCTCTGAAACGACACATGGAAATGAGACCTCGTATTACTGCACGCTGACCGAACACCGCTAATAGTACATTTTCCACCTCGATGCCTTTTGTCAGAGGCCGACAGTATGTTACTATATGGTACAGTTTGCACGCAAACGCCATTAGTTAACGCAATACGTCACGAAAGCTACTGATGGGTCGGGATTGGTCGGTTTTTATGTGATTCTACGTTTTTACTTGGACTAGCAGTTCATCACTGATGTCTTGTATTACCACTATAGTCGTCTATGCCGATGTAGGTGATCGTTAACACTGGTCTAGTTCATTTGGATCATGCCCTATGCTACTAATTGCAGTAATTACACAACTAATTTCGCATAGCAGCTCTGCCTTGGAGCAGTCCATTCCACAGGTCTACCGGCCTATGATAACACACTTGCTTAGGTACCTACTTGATATGAGAGAGTTCCCATTCTACATTGAGCTGCTGGTTTCTTTTGGCCTATTGCTCTTTACTGAAAGTCAGAGAGAATTTTATGTTGCTTTCAGTGAAACGTCAAACAATCTTATTGATCCTGTCTTTTCCAAATCTATTTATTGGGAATAGGCTATGCTATCTACATCACATTAGTACCTAGACTTGACTTCTTCATAACAGTAAATGGGTTGCTGAAATGTAATGTCCATTTAGTTGCCTAGTAGATTGGTTCCTACCCTACTTACAAATATTCTTTCTTGTGGTTGTTGAGTAACCTACACCACATTATTTGCTACATTGTGGTGTACCAATGTAACTACTTTTTCCTCAAATTCAAGGACACATTTACCTAAATGAAGTGGCTTGCCTACGCTAATTCTAATGTGTGACTTATTTGAGTTGATGACTTACACCAGTTAAGTAAACAAGCTTAGGTATTTTTAGTAAAACCTGTGTTTACATACCAATGTTTATTTTCTTAAACTGGCCAAGATTTATCATAACTGGTTATCGAGCTCCTTTAACATTTGGGTACAAAATTATATTAAAAAAAAAACTACTGAAATAATTTCGAGCTATCAAATGTATAGTTCCATCAGTAATTTAATTACAAACACACTAGGTATGTCAACTGAATGACACGCTCTACCAAATTGTTATATCAAACGGTTAGCATCAAATAATTGTGCGACCGTCACATTGTTTTTACGCTCTAAATTGTCCGCCATTCACATTTCAGAGTAATGAAACTCATTCATGAAACGGCAGCGGCCGAGCCGAGATAATCAACACTACAAATATTACCTACCTATACCTAACAGCACGATAACTAAATATAGATAACCCGATATCAAGTGTTACCGCGGCGCCATCGAGTCTGCTGCTAAACTCAGTAAATAAGGAGTCTGCATAAGGTGCATGACCTCATGCTACTGCATGCTGGCAGTGTTATCCAATGTTTATAATGGGGGAGTGATGGCCGGTCACGTGGCCTTTGTTACGTGGCACCTAACACTTGGCAACCGTTCAGAATACTTGTAACACTTATTTTATAGTCAATAGTCAATAGTCAATAGTCAAAGCATTTATTTCAAATAAACCATTATCAGGTACTTTTGAATTGTCAAAGTCAGTCCGTCAAAAACATGAAGCTATTTGCACGTTCGCAAGCGTAGATCTCTATGGAGAAGAACGTGCAAGAAACTCCACGGACACTCTTTTAAATCATTTTATGTTTACAAAAATCCTGGTTACATAAACCTTGTTGCTTCTATATATGAGAACAATGTAAAGAAAGAAAAAAAACAATTTATAGTATGAAATATTAAAATGAGGCAGTGGCAACCAAGGGATGACCAGTCTCCACTGACGGCGCCCGTTCACGAACATGACGCGTGCATCAGCACCATTCAGCTCAACCATTTTGAAGGGAACTGAATGATCCGATACACGCGCCACCATCAGCGAGACATTGGAGTGAGCATGACACACCCTCAACTGCCCCTGCTATTTCATGTCAAACAAGGAAACTATCTATTAACATAATGGTCCAGGGTTCTCACATTTACAGAACTTGAAATAAAAATTGCTTCTAAATTATATAAAACTATGAATATCAATCTGAAAATACAGAAAAAGAAAAGTTTATTCCAAACATAATATAAGATTATGCGGAATAGTATTATTATTAGACATAAAAGAGGGTGAGCATCTCTTCCAAATATAAAACCTAACTAGTGGAACCAAGCGGCTGAGGCTGTGGAGCAGGACCGGCATTTAGCCAAGCATTTTTATCAAGGATATAATCTTCCAGTTTATAATATGCCTGTCTACATAGAGTGCGTTTTATGCATGTTTTAAATTTTTTCTCATTCAGTTCGAGAATCTCACGTGGTATTTTATTATAAAACTTAATACAATATCCCATAAAAGAAGTGTGTACTTTAGCCAATCTGAATCGGGGTTGATCTAATTTATTCCTATTTCTAGTATTAAAATTATGCCTATCACTAATCTTATTAAAAAGATGAATATTTTTCCGAACATACATAATGTTTTCGTATATGTATTGACAAGGTACCGTCATGATGTTAATATCCTTAAACAGTTCCCTTAGGGAATCGCGCCGACCAAGATGGTATATGGCTCTGATGGCTCTTTTCTGCAGAATAAATATAGACTCGATGTCTGCAGCTCGTCCCCATAATAAGATACCGTAAGACATTATACTATGAAAGTAACTAAAATAAACCAGCCTCGCGGTATCTATATCAGTAAATTGACGGATTTTTCTGACAGCATATGCTGCTGAACTTAGCCGTCCTGCAAGAGATGTTAAATGAGGACCCCATTGTAGCTTTGAGTCAAGCGTGATCCCTAGGAAAACCGTGTCTTCGACGAATTCAAGTTTCTCTTTGTCCAATACTATGTCGCAAGTATTACTTTTGACATTCGGTAAAGCAAATCTGATGCACTTAGTTTTTTTCCCATTTAATACTAAATTATTCGCAGTGAACCAATTTTGGACCTGCTGTAGCGCATTATTTACGTCGTCAAGACTTGTAGAACGTCTATCTATCTTAAAAATTAAGGACGTATCGTCAGCAAATAACACCATCTTTGGTTGGTTTTTTAAAAGATGGAGTAAATCATTAATATACACTAAAAAGAGGAAAGGACCCAATATTGAGCCTTGTGGTACCCCCATTTTGACTTTTAAACCCCTTGAATTAACACCGTTTATTTGAACTTGCTGCTGTCTGTCATTTAAGTACGACTTCACTAAACTGAGAGCAAGATTACCTAGTCCGTAATGTTTTAGTTTTAGGAGCAAGGTTTCGTGATTTACGCAATCAAATGCCTTGGAGAGGTCACAAAAGATTCCTATGGCATCTTGCGCCTCTTCCCACGCTGTATATATGTGTTTTAACATTGTGACACCAGCGTCAGTCGTACAACGACCTTTGGTAAACCCATACTGTTGATCGTGTAAGATTTTATTGATGTTAAAATGAATGAGCATTTGATTGAGCATCACTTTTTCAAATACCTTGCTGAAAACCGGCAATACGGATACAGGTCTATAATTATTGGCATCTTTACTGTCACCGGATTTAAAAAGTGGTATAACCTTACTATATTTCATTATATCCGGAAAGACTCCTTGGTCTACACATAAATTGAATATTAAAGCCAAGTATGGTGCTATGGTCTCAATTATGGACGTGCACACTTTGACAGACATTCCCCATAAGTCTTCGGTCAATTTGATTTTGATTTGCCGGAAAGCTTTTATAACCGTCATAGGGTTGATATGTTTGAATTGGAATTCAACCGTACAACCTGGAACGTTTGCTCTTAATAAATTAAATGATACCTCGGGTGAAGAATTTAAAGCTTCAGTAGTTCTTGATGGTATTTCGGTGAAAAAATTTACAAATTCTTGAGCTACTTCTAAATTAGAGCTTATGGCACCATGTGCAGTCTCCAGTAAAAAATCAGTGTTTCGTACTTTATTCCTACTAGTTTCATTATTGATAACTTTCCAAACTGTCTTAATTTTATTATCTGCCGATTTGATCTTATTGCTAATGTACAGGGCTTTAGCTACTTTGCAAGTATTTCTGAAAACTTTAGAATATTTGTTTACATACATACTAAAGGTTTCTGTGTTAATGAAAGGCTTAAGGCCATATAACTCATATAGTCTTTCCCTACTTATCCTAATACCTTTAGTCGCCCAGTCACTAAATATAAACTTTACATTCTAACGAGCGTGCATGGATGTGACCTAAGTACTGGAAGGATCCTACGTGCAGTGTTAGCGTCCAGCCGCTCTGTGAAAGCACGAATAATAATGAGTGCTTCAAGTACAGTGTTTTGCACATTAAGTATCTACCTATTTCTAACAGTCTTAGGTAGTTCCTGGAGCAGTAGATAGGTACGATGAAATAGAAAAATAACGACTGAAAGACGTTCCACTGAAATCACCATTTCTCGCAATAATGATATCTCATTACTTATTCAATATGGTTCCATGCACGCACACTATTTAATTAACTTTAAATACAACGTTTCATTTTTCATTCGAGATTTACATTAATCATGCACGTGCGCCAATAAAAAATACAGCTATCACCATGTGAACAAAAGAAAAAAAAAGAAGGTAGGTTGGTAGGAGTGGCTCACCTTGAAACTGGAATTTTTCTCGTAGTTGAACTGGTCTAAAGGGTTGGTCATGGTGATGACGTCGTTGACGATCTCGGGGGTCCGCAGGGTGGTGGGGCCAGCGGTCTCTGCCGTCAGCATGTTGATCATGGCGGCGCTGAGGTTGACGTTGACGCTTAGGTTGTAGGTGCCCGCGTCGCCGTCCGTGGCCACGGCCGCCGCCGGCGACGGCGACGTGTCCTCGCACTTGATCGTCGGGATCGTCGTAGAGCTCATGCTCGTCGAATTCATTATATCCTTGTACGGAGCCAGTTTCGTAACTTTTTGGTAACGTTTTTGCACTAAAACTACCGATAGCGGTTAGCACTTAAATTAAGTATGACTATATCACGGTTACACACTATCACTAACATATAACTAAATATCACTGCGTGTGGTAAACTTGTTACGAATGGCACTTAAGTCTTCTCAACAAGAAGTCTTCACGGGTAACGTTAGTTTCACTGTTCGTGCAACCTGCAAAGAAGAAAAAATACTATTAATTCTCTGATACAGATGTGGGCATTACAATTTAAGATAACTACGATTAAACCGGATCTTGAACCATGACCCGTTGGTAAACACTATCATTACAATAAAAACGGGTCATTAAAGAAATTAAATTATACTGACAAATCGTTTCTTGGTAAAGGTGCATTTACTAGGCAGGCATATAGCTCAAGTTATTTGGCGTTGCGTAAGATTCAAGCCTAGAGCTTGTAAATCCTGTTCTAAAAATCTGTCCAGTATTGGGCTGAAGGGCACGCTGTTTCACAAGAGGCGGCTCGGTGAGGCCCCGCTTTCGCAAGAGTGCACGCAGCGGGTTTTTAATTAGAGCTATCTGAACATCGCGACCTCGCAGCCAGGATGCGACTCCAATAAAACGCTTTTTTACAGGCCCCAATTGAACGCCAGCCATAAAATTTAAAACTACGCGCACTTTTTTACGACGTATTTTAATGCTCTTCCGCGTGTCGTCTATTGTTCGTTCCGTGGCTCGACAAGCTACGGTGCGGCCGGTATCTGCGGGATTAGTGGCCAACCGGCTAATGCAAGGACATGCATGGATTAAGCAATTAACGAACACCGTGTAGATGTTATCGCGACGCTAGGAGACTACGATATGTGGAGATTAGGGTGTAGAGCATAATTAGAACACGCATCGTGACACGACCACTCATATGATCAAACAGGAGCTAAATACAATAGTCCATATATAGCTAGTCGACTCGAAAGCTGTCGGGCGCCTTGACCTGGGCTGTATATCTGTATATCTCATATCTGTGGCACGTAAACACAATAAAGCACGGAGTCTGTGTAACCTAGTTGCGGCGGTTTTGCTTATTCTACTCGCGGAGTGGAGGAAAATGTGCCACGACGCCAGAAATATGGAGGTGCCAGATATGGCCAGACATTCCCAAGGTCGCCGCCTTTCTCGGAAAACGACCCATCCGTTGGGAGATTTAAGTAACCGCAACCGTGTATTGTTTTTGGGTTTTAGGTTTCCATACCTATGTAGGTATGCATGTGATGCATTCATACATAACGTACCGACTCATTTTATGTTGTAGCAGATGAATCATATAAATCTTAGCTTTACAACATGCTAGTGCTAATTCTAGTTGTATTTGAATCTCGGCAGGCAGGTAGGTGGCATTGTGAATGTTTTTTTCCACTTGCATAGTAACTCAATTTTTGATAAAAATTAAATCTTATCTGTTTATAATACCTGGTCTACAAAGTTACAGGTATCTTTTATCTCACAATTAGTATAAAACCATTACCAATCAAATATACAAAAACATAGGGTGATAATAAAGTGCGAATGATTTTTATTAAACGCCATTGTGCAATCAGGACATGTCATGAAGTACATTTCATGTTCGTTCAACAACAATCTTATGCACACCTTCTTCATAATACCCTCCGATAAAAACAAACAAACCTTGTAAAGATGCAACAAAAAATGGCGGACGATGTCGAATGCTTTACGCAATCTGAAAATCTTGGATCCATCAGTAGCAATGACTGTGTGTTTGATGAGTAACAAACACGAGCACGCTACTTGCCAAAGATTTTACGCTCACACAATAAACATACAAATCTAATAGAGAAAGCGACACCGACAACACGGAAAAGTTGAGGGAAATCTTTACGAGCGAAATTGCAATTGCTATGTAAAACGCACAGTTCCAACAAAGGGTCACCCAGTACTTGGCTGCATAATGTCGACCGAAGCTAGCTATGCGTGGGTTCAAATAACTGCCTTAAACCGAATATGCAAATTATATTAGGTAGGTAGTAGGACGTCCGTACCCCAAAAGGGGAAAGAAATATAATACAAATGTATCCGCTCCGGACTGCGTAGGCTTCGGATTAGCTCGATGTGTGTTTTGAACTGCCGTCTGAATCGTTTTTGTGATTTTATCAGCTGACACGCCGCGTATAAATAATCAAATTCTTTTGTTATTACATCTCACAACCCTTTGTTTTATTAAAACGCATATAATATTATAAACCCGAATACATTTTTACGGTTCTTGTTTATCGCATTCGTATAGTTTTTATACATAAAGAGGAATAATAACTGCGTAAATTCAGCGCCATTTAACGCGTTATCGTCTCGAAAGTTTTATACGGGGGGCACTTAAATCCTCACTCTTTCTTATGCCGGTGACATATACACGGATGAAGGAGAGGGGCGATGGGATTGCCATGAGTTTGCAAGCAAAGGGGTCGAGTTCTATATATTTAAAACGTCGGTGGAGTGCAATAAAGGCGAGGTCGTTACGACTCTTTGTCCCGGCGTGCGGCGGCGCTACCGAGTTAACGAGAAATGGGTAACCTAGTTTCGGCCGCACCCGCTGCGTACTACGTTACTGCTTGTCAACTTAATTGCATTTCTCTGAGCATATTCTTAATTAGAAATGTTTTCATGAGAGCGAAAATAATGGAAATTTACATGGGTTTACCTACCTTGCTTAAACAAAAGGCAGGTTTTCAGCAGATTTTGAAAAAAACTGTAGATGTTAATTACCAGCAACAAAAACTAGTCGGTATTTATTCAAAACTGTTCATTATTTGCACGTTAAACAATGTTACTTTGTTTTATCCTACAAGTTATTTTTAGACCAAATAGTGTTCTATCCTCATTGTACTATTTTGGTATCGGATGTCCAAGGATCAACCGGACAGTATAGCGACCTACATGACTTTAATGCGATCGTAGGCGGCCGTCCAACTAGTCCCTATTTGAGGACTTTTACGAGATTTCAGACCACTTTGTACGTTTAATGACATTAATGTTGGTAGCAGCTTTGGTAATATAAATAAAGTGACAAGAAAATTGGAGCAAGGTAGTCTAAATAAGCCAAGGGAAATGCGATTGTCAGATTGATTTAAAAGCTAGATGAAGTGTTTATGTAGCATAAAGTGAAGCTGGTACCTACTGCAAGTGCAACAGATGAAAGAGAAAATTGAAAAACAAAATTTGAAGTCTAAAATGCAAGAAAATATATACCAAAATAAGCAGCTTCATGAATGCTGGTTGATAGAAACTATAGGTATGCTTTATGCTTTGCAGTCAATCATATTTACACAGTTTAATGCAGTGTCCTTTAAGCTTAAACACCTGTGTGGCCAGCAGCATGCAATGCAACTGATATGAACTTTATCTTAAATAAACTGTGCGTTGTGTAAGTTATAATAAGTCATAAATACCTATAGATAACATATTTTTTCTATGCGCCATTTAAATTAATTTATTTTATCATTGCTTTGTACGTGTTTGTTTTATGTTTCTTCGGGTTTGTTAATAAATAATGCCTCTTTATGAACTCTGTGTACCTAAATATGTTCGCTTCAATGTTGCATAACTAAATGTTTGACGACATTGTTGCAAGATCTAAGTTTCTCTGTCGCTATACCAGCGTTGTCTCTAGCTCGCTAAAATATCTTAGCAGATATTACTATAGAGAAGATTTTGCATTCAAACTTAACAAAAAAACGTGATGATATCGCAGTTACAATCATTAACAAACAAAAAATGTACAAGTACTTTGTATAGGAAATACTTGATCATACAACGTACCTACAACACAATTTTGACAAGCGTAACTGATGATGGTGCTGTACGACTGTACAATAAAGCATTAAAATAAGTCTGTCTGCAATGTTTTGGGTTCATTGTTATTCAAGTGTAGAGGACGCTGTTTTTTAACAACGCGGTAACACAAAACAATGCAGCTAACATCAACAGCGGAGCGGAAACAACAAATTTTAACGTAGATATCCAAATTAGTTGATATGGCGCTAAGTGTGTTTTTGTACATGGTGGTTCCGCATGCGTAACAGTTACTCGGAAAATATAGTTTTTGGCTGTTTAAGTCAAAGCTTTTTCTCTCATTTATAGTTTCAATAATAAGTTCGATTCCACTTTTGCGAACTTGTAATGCTATTCGTACATACTCGTATGAATAAGTCCGTTTTTACATCACACTTATTTCTAAATTCCATATGTGAATGAGTAAGTTATTTATTATGGTTAAGTTTTACTATGAGAGTATTTATTTGTTACTACTATACTACTTAATGAGTATTTTCTGCCGTTGAATTCACCGCATCTTTTGCATTAACCGCAGTCCGAGTCACGTGCCCCTACAGAACACGTGACGGTTGCAGCGCGTTGATTATTCATAATATCGAGTTCAAAGCACGGTTTAATTGCATGGATTCTTCCCGTTAGTTAGCTATAATCATTTTGGTTCGGCATGCAAGTCAAGTTTTTCTACATAACTTCTGGCAGTGTTTCCAACATCGCCCACGGGCGTATACTCGGTTGGCTGACTTTATTAGATTTTTGTATTGCATTTTCAGTTTTCAGAAAAGGAAGAGGGAAGCCTTTGCCCAGCAATTGAACAGAATAGACTAGATAGATTTTCAATTTGATCTCTCATATTTCCCGAATCTTACAACAAAATTAGTAAGCTTTTATCTATTAATATATTGATTCTACTCTACCCTTCGACATAGCCCGAAGGACCGCCAAACTGAAGTGGCAGTGGGCAGGGACATTGCTCGCAGAACAGATGGTCGATGGGGCCGAAAATTTCTGGAGTGGCGACCGTGTACCAGAAGACGAAGCGTTGAAAGGCCTCCCACAAGGTGGACCAATGACCTGGTAAGGGTCGCGTCTAGTCGATGGATGCGAGATGCGCAGGACCGGTTCTTGTGGCGACACTAGGGGGAGGCCTATGTCCAGCAGTGGACGACTATCGGCTGATATGATGATGATGACTCTACCCTGATCCTTTGAAGGACACAAACCTCTTTATTCTGACCTTAATATATAAAAATCATCACAAATTCATATACAAAAATTCAGCTGAACCCTAATCCGAGACAAGTGGCGCCATTGTTCCAGCATAGATTAGTTTGACAATGTCAGCTCCGAAGGCGAGTGAGCTCGGTCATCAATTATGCTGTCAAACACCACACGACCCGGGCCTCTGTCAATATACTGATAGCTAACATGTAATGCAATTTTCAAATGAAAATGTTAATTGTTATTTGTAGAAGAGAAAAGGATTTCGAAATGATTAGGATAGAAAAAAAATACCGGCCCAGAAATTGGCCTAGGTTTTAACGACAACAGCGTATTTCACCAGAATATCTAAAAAAAATAGTGACAATAGGTACCTATATTAAATACCAATAATGATATTAAAACTTTATTTTCAAGGACAACTATCACAGAGCTACGGCGTAGCCCGTAGGCCGTTACGCCGTAGGCAGGAAAACTTGTACTCAAATCATCAATCAATCGAGGAAAATATTTTTTTTATTTCTAGTTCTATTTAGAATCTATTTAATAATAGTCTTGACCAAACTGAATGATCGTTCGGTTCCACACAGGTACTATAAATAGGTAGGTACAGTCTATTGAATAAACTTGAATAGAGTATCGAAGCCAATACCCGATAGACTCGGAATATCAATGATTATGTTAATGATTTTAATTCATTGTAGGAACAACGTTTTCTATAGTCGATGGGACCCACTATGTAGGCTAAGGACATATAGCATTCAATGGTATCTCGGAGTTTGATCAAAATTAACCTACCTACTAAATTACGGATGTTTATCTAACTTGGTCAGGCATAACTATCTTAATAAATTATGTTAAATTGATGGTTTGAGGTTTTTCAGAATATGTTCTGCTTAGTTGGAAATATTCTTTGTCAAAAAGGTAACATACACAACATAGAGATCTAAACCAAACTTCGGACTTGTCGGATTTTAGCATAATTTAAGAATCATAGCATTTACCGTTCTGTAGTTTATACCCTAGGGACTATTAACTGTGACTACTTATGAATGTAGTTTGCAAATGCGGTGAGGCAATGATTCAGTAGGTAAGCCATAAGCGGCACCACAAACCAAGCTCGCAAATTTTCTGTTTAAAGATCCCAAGTATGTCTGCTATGTCACATTGTCAATTACATCCTTTAAGGATGGATGACATTGGTAAATCCAAGGGAACGGAACCTCATTAACTCACAAAGTAATGACCATTATTATCATCTGTCAACAATGAATGAGCCGATCAATTTTGATTTACTTTATGTCCCAGATATGTAGGTGGTGTACGGTCAGTCAGTCTACACGTCATATTTCTTGTCAGTGTTGTATATTATCTTGTTATTTATTAAGTAACGTTGTTTCATTTATCATTAAGATATCGGCTAAGTGCCCGCTCTTGGATCGAGTTGAAAAGCTATTCTATTAAACTGCATACGTTTTCTTGAACAGAATTAATTGTAGGATTCGTTTTCGTTCTGTCTTTTATTGCATTGGAAATTTTCTGAAAATTCAAATTTGTAGTTGAGGTTAGGTTGAAAAATACGTCAATTTCAGTTTTTTTGCGACTGTAGAGATAAGTACCATGAAGTACCTACCTACTTCTTGGATTTTACTCATTCAAATGATGTTTGTCTACTAGTGTAGATATAGTAACTAGTGTCTATGCAAAGTAATGATCTTTAACCCAACAAGTTTCTTCTGCATACATCAACTAAACTCTATAAATAACAGATTTTGAGTAAATATTTAGTTATTGAACTTACGTAATACACGTACGCACACAGTAATTAAATTAAATGTTATTGGTTATATTAACCTCAATATCTTATCGGAAGATATCAAATTACAAGAAAAATAGATAAACAAATGGTCGAATAAATAATAAACAGGCCAATTAACAAGCTGACTAACCTTAAGAAGGCAACTGCGCCTCCATAAAAAATCAAGAAAGTATATCAATCGTTTAATGATTAGTTATGGTTAAAGGCAATCCAAAATTGAATATAAATTGAACTCTGTTTCGATTCCTTTTAAGGTTTAATTGGCAATTGTACCTAAAGTCCGCTCGAACAATTTACTTGATTAAGGTCAATGGCACTCATAATAATTAATTTCCAATTATTAAAATTCGTTAGACAGATATTAATTCCACGAGTTCGTAAAAGGTACTTGAATATAAAGAGCCTACTGAATTGTTGAGATTTAGTGCATGCATTGGAAATTAAATGCAGAATTTATATTGGTATTGTCTTGTTTTAAGACCATTTTACTATAATTTCAGTAATAAATTCTAATAGCCCTTGCCAATAGAGCGATTAACACAAGTTGGTCACTTACAGGCAATCTAACGCGCACCGGTGTACCTATTACTTACAAAACAAGAATTTAATTATTAAGTAAGTACAAGTTTATAATCAATAAAATCTTAATTGCTACTACCTATAATAAAGCTTTTTATAGAACATAACAATATAAAATTGTCTACTGTTAAATAATACAACCAACGAGATTCAAGAAAAAGGAAAACAATTTTCCGCTTCTCTACGCTTAAAATAGGTAACTATGCGAATAATAATAGCGGCAAAAAATTCAACCACAAAGTGCAAAACCCCTGCAGACTTAAAATACAAATTATTTATTTCTTTTTTCGCACAAAGTCAAATCCAAAGTCAGTCCGGAGTGTTCGTTCGTATCGTACACTGCTGTATAGTCTGTATAGCAACCGAAGTTCGTCCTTGACACTCGTCGGCGGGCAAAAACTATCGGTCGTAATTCGGCGCGTCGACTGGTGGGTGTGTTCCGTCCGAGCCGACGCACACAAGCTTAGCATAATCCCATACCATAGATTATAATTGTATCGACGCGCCTTTTTTAACTAGGCGAGGTACGCTTTTATAGAACGCTGATACAAGTGTGTGTGTTTTCAATCATCTGTATTTTTTGCTGCGGAAAGAAATGGTGCTGATTCGTTTTTATTATGTTCTTTAGATAAATGAAGACGTTTCGTGTGATGGATTCACGTAATAAGTTATCCAGACATTACGACCACGGTTCTATTAACATAAATTTTAATAACAATGAAAAACAAATGAATGCATGAACGGAATATTACGAAATCAGCTACGATTAATACTTAATTAATTCGGTTTTATTGACTTATTACTAAATTAGCGATAAGCACGGAAAATTTATTATTTTTCCGCGTCTACGACAAATTACAGCGGCAATTTAGTTAAAAAACATAACTTCTTGTTTATGTTAAACCATCTATTACCGTACACGCGAGAACCTTGAATAAAATTATCACACACCCATCACCCAAGCTTTTAATAAATAAGGTAGCTTGCCTCTACATTTATTGATTGTGAATGATCGAATGTTTAATTGTTTACCAACATTTGACGTTACTAATCATTATAAGTACCTAGGAATTGCAATTTAATCATTATGACAATTTAATTAACAATCAACATTTTCATATCTATGCAACGCCAATGAACGCGGATTAAGCATATAAAAAAATCATCTTTAAATAACGTTAAAGTGCCTTTAAAGTAGACACACATTGCTAATAAAATCCTTCATGCTTGATTTGAAAGTCACGCATTGCTACGAAAGATAAATAAGTATTGATTTTAAACAGCTGTTTGCTTGAAAAAACTACAGGTGGAATGGCATATGTACCTATTCAGAGCCCATTGTAGGTTGAAAGCGAGACCCAGTAAAGCCTGTCTGTTCTGACACTATCCTATCTTCTACTACATCATCGGGGCGCCATATTCTTATACGTGTGTATGTCCACGTATAAGGAACAAAGGAAGTTTGGCAACGTATTGTTCATACTCTTTTCGAGTCTGGCGATGTGTAGACGAAAATTTGCAATTTAAACATCTTTACAATTTGACGCCCACAACGATTTTTACGTTGCATGTAAACCTAGAGAGCTGGAACCTCTTTGCCATTCCTTGCCATGTTTTTAATTCTAATCTCGTTTCATTTGTCACGTGAGCATAATATATTTTATGTTGATTGCAATCACGATAGGTTCATTGGTAATTCCTATTGAATTAATCTCTTTCAAATGCAGGTATGATTTTGTTACCTTTAAGATTATATTTATATTTATATATTGCCAGATTTTATCACTCCAAATAAGGTAACGGTATGCATACCGCTATCTGAAAATTATATAAATAATAATTATGATGTAAATATTAGTAGATACGTAATACATATATCACAATCGTCATGTTAATAAAACTAGAGTAATAATATTAAATTAAATTTAAATGTACGCTTCATAATACAGGTAAACGCGTGTATTTTATTATCTAGGTAGGTACTTTAGATTTAAATTTACCGAGAATAATATGTTTCGTTTGTACTTGTAAATAATATACCAAGTTATCATTTTAGAATGAATTACAGAAATATTAATTAATGTACCTAATATATTATCATGTTTTATGAACGTAAAAAGCCCTTTGAATGAAGACAGACCGCATTCAATAATAAGAACTGCATTGATCCATATTTCTGTACCTACCTCTTAATTTTTTGACTGGCCTGTTGGTCGAGTGGTTAGTGACCCTGACTGCTAAACCGGAGGTTGTGGGTTCGATTCCCACCCAGGACAAATCTTTGTGTGATGAGCATGATCATTTGTTCTGTGTCTGGGTGTAATTTGTCTATAATGTGTATGTATTTAGAAATATATAAGTATGTTTATCAGTTATCTGGTTGCCATAGCACAGTCTCTGCCTAGTTTGGGATCGGATGACCGTGTGTGAGTTGTCCCAAGATATTATTATTATATTATTATTATTTTTTCAGTCGGATGCCTGAAATCAGACCTTATATTTGCGCTTAGCACTCATCGATACTAAAATATCGTTTCTTCTAAGAATTTAAGCACTTCAAAACCATATAAGAGTACCTATATATTTATCTTTGTGTTTGATTATCTGTTCAATGTTCTTAGTAGAACAGAGTATTATGGAAATAACTTTAATATTATTTTTATACGGTCAAAATTGCCCATGTATGTATATTCATAAACTTTACCCACCAGCTACTAATAGTCATAACACATTTATATGCATATTACATCTACGTATACTCGTCCGTAAAACAATATAAAAAGAATGCAATAAACCCCACTATTAAACTGTAGGTTTAATATTTTCCTCATATATATTCAAGAAGTCATCCATCTCCGTGCAGATACATAGATACCTCACAAAATAACCTTCACCGACATATATTATACATATACACAACTATTATATACCTTAGAATATGGCATTATTAACATTTTATGCGCGTTGTGTTCACTCACGATTGATGTATCTAATTTGACACATATAAATTATTTATATTTACATTTATAAAATGTTTTTGTTGTATATTTACATTTGGTAGTTTTCTGTTCAACTAAATAACGTTACGAGGTTAAAGAACTAATAAACTTTATAAAAAGGGCATAATGAAAGCGTATTAAGATGTTTAAAGTAAAACGAAGATTATACTTAAACACATGTTATTCAGAAAGGAACTGCAGTTATGAGTAAACATTAATAACGTCGTCCTACTTAAAATAAATAAAAATACCTCAAGAAACACCTACATAAAACTCGTGCTAAAAGCCAAACAAAACATAGTTAAGTATTCCACCTTTACTGCTATTTAAAACATGAACAGAAAAACTCAATAAAGCAATTACTTACAAAAAAAAACCTATTTATAAACGGAACATAAACGTGTATTTCATCGATTAACATCGAAAACCAATGTCAAGTAGCGGAAGGTCTAGTAAAGTTACACCCTCGCACGATTCGTATGCGGAAAACTGCAACTATTGATCACGAGGAGCTGCACTTTGTCGGACGACCTCGAACATTTTACGACAGGAAACCAATAAAATGATAATGCTTGGACACTGACAAAGCATAGGCTAATTACGTTGGTGTTGTTGCCCATGCGTTTGGATAGAAATAGGACAGCGAAAAACATAGACTAGTTCTTACTTGAACGGCTTGCGCTGTCCGGGCAAGTCCACTATAATCCACCTCAGACATTAACCTACATGGTTCCCATATGTTTTGACCCGTACATCAATTGTATGGATTTTAAAAGAGACTATGATCTCTGAGTTTGTTTCGGTGTTTCTTCTTAGGGTTGTTAGCTAGGAAGCAAACTCATGCTAACAAAAATATTGCCGTGTAAAAGTTACTTGTAACCTTTTTGCAAATAAATATAATTTATCTACTTGATTTACTTACATTAAAATACAACAAAAACCTTGGATAGTGCATAGATTTCACGACTGCACATCACACTTCAGCATTATCAATATCAAATAAAAGGCTGCTTCGAGAGCTACATCGCTGGACGGTTGGACGAACATATTTTCCTTGCGAAGACTTTCGCATATATCTAATCTAAATGTAAATACATCGACGCATATAATTCAGCCACCGACATTTATTTAGGTCATCTAAACCTTCGTTAATCATAACACTGGTAGTGTGCCAAAAAGTTTACAATTTCTTTTTGATTCTCCAGTCTGGCCTGAAATTAAATCTATGGAATCACGAGAACTGAATTTTAAAACGATTGTTATTTTGGAACTACTACTAAACAACAAAAACGGTTTTTCTCGACTGACAGTTGTCTAGTTTTCTAGCTGAAGTAGTAGGACTATATCCGATTGAATGCGAATGAATGTGTACCCTACTGAGGTGATACCTATCCCATCCGTAGTTATTGTTGGAGGTACACAACTAAACTTAATCATCATCATCATCTGAAGGCCGTTCCACACTATGGTATCTAAATCAGTTTTATATTTACAGCGACTAGGTACAATACTACTCGTTCCTCGAAACTTCAACACTCATTTTAATTAGTATTTTATGTAAGGATACAAGTACTTACAGATAACATCTCGATTCTTGGAAATGTAAGTTATAATCACGACTGCGTTAAACATGAGATAATCTTTCACATTTTAAGGTGGTTTTTTTTGTAAAAAATGTATTTCTAGAGCTATCTTAATTAAATCTGTTATTTATTACAGAAACTGATTAATCTGAAATTTACCCAGATCATAAGATAATTATGTATTAAAATCGAGAAACGACAAGCAGCACAATATACAAGAACCACATCGAAGCTTTGAGACTTTTTTTCTTACATCTTGACAGACAGACAAACAAGTTTTGGAAAAGTGAGTTGTGGGAAGAAGGCGTCACACAATGTCCTCTAACGGGACGGACTTGTAAGGCCTTACAATGTAGGATGCTGGGCTGCGCAGGAGTCGTTATTATGCCATGTTTACGAGACCCCGATGCACTGATGTTTCTTTGCAAAAACATTTTTGGGCGCGTCCCGTTTGAATCGCCAAAAAGATATATGGACACAAAATGATTTAGACTAATGGCTGGAAACGTACTTTTATTGATATTCTTTTTGGTGTCTGCTGACAAGAGAATTTGGAGCTTGCAATTATCTAAAATATTACTACGGACCTTCTTTGATTGTCCAATCTGGTATGGCCGAAACTTAAGTTTCCCATTCGAAGATTTTTGCTTTTTATCCTGCCCTATTATTAGCTATTTTGTTTCTAATACGTGGAGCTTAAGGAAAACTTCAAAAAAATAATTTCAAGAAATGCTCTGAATTAAGTTATTCTTAACCACAGTTCTCTTAGTAGGTCACTGCATATCTGACCACAATACCTACCACTTTTTAATAAATTGACCATATGACTGCTTTTTAATACAACGGACTGAGGTCATGCGCAAAAAAATGTCAACTTAAATGTTATTAATAATACGAAACCAGAAGAATTCGGAAGAATAATACGATGCAAGAATTAACATGTCAATGCAGAAGCTGATGCATATTAAAATATTGAAGAATGCAAGGCTTTGTTAACAAATAATAACCATGTAACGCAACTAAACGTTGTCATTGCTACAAAGTGTAAAATCAACTTCAACTTTCCAAAGTTTCACATAATATTTCCAATATAAATTCATATTTCCTTCATAAATATGGATTAAAATGTACACTTGATTTACAATTTGTTCACAAATCGGACTTTTGCAAAGCTAATCCAATCTTAATCGCCATGATCTAAGATAATTTAAAGAGATATGAGGTGCTTTAAACTTTCGCGAATATAGCTTCGTGTTTCGAGAATTTGTGGGAGTGGAACCGGTTTTGATGTCACAAAAGATACAAAACGGAAAAAAATACAACAGAAAAATCGTGATCAGCCGAAAGCCGTTTCGGTCGTGATATTTTAGGATT
Organism: Mamestra configurata; assembly: GCA_002192655.3. Taxonomy (NCBI): domain Eukaryota; kingdom Metazoa; phylum Arthropoda; class Insecta; order Lepidoptera; family Noctuidae; genus Mamestra; species Mamestra configurata. The sequence goes on along the minus strand of NDFZ01005120.1, from coordinate 251,121 downwards.
CGTATAAAGTAAATATTTCTTTAAGCGCATGATTTATGGATTTATTTAACTTGTGCCGAACACTCGGTGTCGACACTACATATCAAAATTGCTACAATAATTATTAATCTGACCTAAATCACGAAGAAGGATCAATACATGCATCTAACAGATTTTGTAACATTATCCTCTAAAATGAAGGTTGAGTCATATTCCTTATCCCAAATAACGATTTGAAATCAGCTTTATGTTAAAGTAATCCTCTGTTTAAAATATTATAAATATTTTAAGAGAAGATCAAACAGTATTCAGTGATTCGAACGAATTGTAACGAATAAGCTCGATAATCCAAAGAAATCATCCGCTGTTTTGTAAGAAACAAAAGAATATTGTATTGTTATAAAACTTCTACAGATTGTAACTGGATTCTTCAACCTTATCCATAAATTGATTGTGACTAAGAAATTGCCAATCTCCATTATCTCTCCGCCTCATCCCTGCGCCATCAGCGTCTCTTTTCCTGTGCTAATCCCCAAGCTCATCATCATCATCATATCAGCCGAAAGACGTCCACTGCTGGACATAAGCCTACCCCAAGTGTCGCCCAGCAGCCAGTCCTGTGCATCTCGCATCCATTGGCTACCCGCGACACTCACCAGGTCATCGGTCCACTTGTGGGAGGCCTTCCAACGCTCATCATCCAGATTAAATTTGAAAATTGCCAATAACCTCCTTAAAAGATTTTTTCTTCTTTTCATTCTCCTTTTGGTAATTCTCGAGTCTAGTCTAGCTAGATACGTATTTGCGGTATCCACGTACCAGTACTAACTGTGACCCATATTGCTCTGTGTCCTAATCTATGCGGCCCACTGGCAGCGCGTGCTTCAATGTCACAGCATGATAACTCGAGGAAACCAAGCCAGAAATACTCACGTACCTACTAATCTATTTGGTTATTGAATTCTGTAATTTCATGGCTCTTTGCAATACAACAAAATATGTGTTTATTGTGTTTTTGATAAAAATGTGTTTCTGATTTCCTTGTTTCGAACTGTGAACAATGACCGTTGTTATAATAATATTAGCACTTGCCATATATACGTTTTTCATAGGTATATCGGGCACTTGTTTTAAGTTTTTATATTCAGTACAAGTCTAATAATGAAATAATTGTTGCCTTAAATTTTTATTCAGGATGAGTTCGCATGAAACCGCAGTCTCACCTTGGGTTAACCGACACAGAGTTTCAAATGGAGTGTTATATGTTACCAAATTATACCTGCCTGTTACATTTGCCTGCTATTGCGAAGGCTTTAACTGAATTTAATGTTTCGCCTCGTGTACCATCAAGTGCGTTGTATACTGCTTCTAAAATATTGATGCTAATATTGTATTTGTATGATATATAAACATGTCGTTATAATTAATCAAAATAGGTAGGCACTTATGTGATCTTTAACTGGGCACTTACGGCTTATCGTGTCTTTGAATGGTGCCAATTTGTAATTAGTATTAGTATTGTTTCGTTCCCAAAGGAAATGTGATAATGAACAATGGAATAAAATGTAGTATGATTAAAGGGGGAGATAATATGACTGATGAAGCAGAAGGTACTGCAAGAAAGAACAGTAGGAGACATGCAGTGTGTACAATTTTTTTGGGATAAGAGTAAAATAGTCTCGTCAATATTCTCTTGGCTAGACTTAGTTTAGCTTGTCAATTGCATGTGCCACAGAAAAGAAGCTAAGTAGATAACAGCTGAATCCAGAAAATTCTGCTCTCAACAGGCCCCAGACAAAAATCTGTTTGGGTTATAAACTAGCATCAGTGTTTTCGAGGTCGCCGTATATTGTATTAACAAACTAGGATATTTACAGTACAAAGTGGCCTCGCCGAAGACACAGTAATTGCGAGAGCCCGATTAAGGCTCTTTACGACCGTCTACGTCGGCTTGATGCGTTCCCAAAGATTTATAGGCCACAACACTCTCGGTATTAAGTTCCAGGCGCGTCTTGAAAGCAACTTAATCTGTTTTGCGGATGATTTTGTTCGCACCTATGTATAGATAGAGGTGGAATGCCTTGGGGAGTTCTGTTGTAACTGGAACGCGATGGTTTTATAAGAGACTGCAGACATTGTTTGTACATTTTACATAATGTATCTATTTATTATGTTTTCAGAAGGGTATTAGATAATTTAACAGAATAAGTACGTATATTTTTACCCACGACGGTACGGAGACGGTATATGCGTTTTGTAAACTTTAATTCTTTCAGTACAAAAAATGCTGAAAATGTGCTTAGAGAAACTGTTAAGTTTTATAAATAAATTATTTCATCCGATTATGTAAGTGATACAAAACCTAACATAGTTATTTATACATAATGCAGTTGGAGGTTCCTTTGAAGCGACTGATAATTGGTAATTCCATTAGTAAGTATCGACGTGATAAGATTTCAAACGATTGAGGGTTTCCCCGAATAATAGACAAGAGAAGAAGCATAGAGCTGAATACACAATGTAGACTTTAATATATACTTCTTAGTCATAGAGACGATTATAGTCTAGTTTAAATATTCACATACCTACCTATAAAATTTTATGTCTTAGTTTACATGTAACCTGTATAATCGACTTGATCAGTGCATGCAATGTAAAGTAATGTATTGTCATGAAATCTAATACTGGTCCATAAAACTTTAGCAACACTGTTTCGTTATGTCCGTAGTTTAGATACTTACCTTGTATGTTGCCCATAAACAAGCTCTATTATGACCCGTTCTCAAGTTACACCCTAATGTGGTACGATTTACATTATAATCTTCACTTATACATGAAAAGACATTTCATTACAATAAGCTTGTTAAAGGAATTTCAAAATTGTTATTTTATACATTGTGCACGTGATTGAATTTCAAAGCTTCGCTGTTCTTTTGTTTTCTTATTTATTTTTATTTAAGAATTTACAATAATTTGTTGTTGACAAAAATGACCATCCAATATAATATTTAACGTTACAAATAAATAAACCCACGCAGCTGCAACATAATCTTTGTCCCATACTGCGTAGGAGTTGGCATTCTTTTTTATACCACTTCGTCAACGTCCCTTTTTATGACAAAATTATTATCCATGAATCCGTAATATTTGCTTATTGTAATGGAAATCCATTAACACACGCCCACGACGACGTCTACAGATTTATATAGGGCATGTTACACGTTGAGGATGTGGGTCAAACGCTCTATTATGTAACTAGACTTTAATAAATTCACGGACAAATTGCAGAGGCTTTCTTAATCTTGCTGATTTTATGGAACTTAATTATATTGTTAACCGATTATTGGGGAATGCGAATTTAATTGAGTGACCTTAACTATATACATTTTGAGAGAAATAAACAAGGCGGAACGCTGTTTAATTTGACGTGAAAATACGCACAAAAAATAACAAAAGTAGAGGCGGCTTAACTTCTTTCATATTTCTCTTTGTAGCAGTTGTAGCAAATTAATTAAACGCGTATTGAAGTGGATAAGGAGTTGCCACGTGTTTGCAAGTTTTTGCAACAGTTCCTGTGCCAATCGGTCCGAGATTGGTTGCGGTCTACCGGTCGTGGTCGAGCGACTACGACTTAAAGATACATATAAGAACCCGCTCGCAGGAAACATCAATATTGTTTACGATCCCAAACACCACACTGTCTATAATTTGATTACAACTCATTTCATCTCCTCGCGATCGCAGATAAAATAATAATCAACAAGGTCACCGGAGTCACCTCGCCTGATATTGATTAATGGGAACTTCTTAATATATTGCTCACGATCGTGATTATTCGTTAAAAATGTATTTACATTAACTTTGACACTAATTAATAGGATCGGTGTGAAAACCTTCTTGGAGACCTTTGTATTTATACGATTCAATTAAAAAAATAAATTAGAAGTAGTTGAGCAAGTTGGTTTACTCAGAAGTCGCGGACGCGTGTGAAAATCGGATCCGCTTTGATGAGTCGTGACGGCTCGGTGTAGCGGCAGTCGGCTTGCCTTCAGTGCAAACTCATAGATATTCAGTTACGTAATATGCGCGGCACTGCTGGCATAGGTTTAGATCGTTACCTCTAAACGTGTGGTTGTCTGCGGCCGTGGTCAGTGCACATCCAGTGTAGGCGTGGCCTCGGTTCGCGCACTAGCTCTGTGATTGGCGGAACATAAAAGGCAGTTGCATTTCACTTCGTACTTGTTCTGAATGCTAATTAAATGGCTAATTTGTCGAAATACGCGTTGCCAATGAAATTATGCGTTTTGTGCTAATATTAGAATATTTAGCGCGTAAACGTTTAGATACATATATTGCGAAACGAAACTCTTGTAATTTTTATTATTGGTAATGTAGGCGGAGAAAAACAAAAGATTCATTCACCTCGCATACCGATGTGGGAAAGAACAAAGCCTTGGTAATGAGAACTCATTTATAAAACCCAAATCATAAATTTTTTATTAATTTACTAGCGTTGGGTAGCCGGTAACATTTAACTCCGAAATATTAATGTTTCCTTGTCCTGATTAACTATGAGACGTGATTAATTGATACGATAAAAAACTATATTCAAATGTTACACCGAAAACAGAAATAAATATTTTGTTCAGCGAAATACTAGAAAAGTAATAACAGAACAGGAATAAGCTATTAAAGATATAGATCAATCTAATTCATAGGGGTAATAAAAATTAAGCACGCCGATGTCTTTGATCCAATGTGCTCTAACGTGTCGTCTTGTTGTAACATGTTGTTCATACGTTATTATTATTTTTATAATGATAATAAATCCTATAATAATTCCTCACTTCCGTTGGGAAATAGGGATACTTGATCTTCCTCACGATACAATTGGCAAGATTTAGAAACGCCAATCCCGTACTGACGTTTCTAATTCTTGGCAATCATAGATTGTAATCGTGTCTAAAGGGGCTGAAAATTATGTGAAACATACCCTGTCAATCATGTATAAGATTCAGAAACAACTGAAATCGTGTAAGAATAATTGAAGAATATTTTTTTTTTAATTGAAAGGAATTATTGCCTACATTTCAGTTACTATGCAATAGGCAATTATTCTCCCCATAGCTTGTTCCTTAATATTTACTTAATTAACCACTTCATTTTCTTTTACAGATGTAGGATTGGTTTCATGACTTGCGTTATTTACAACTGTATTTAAATCAATAAAATCATTACCAACCCCAACATTCTTTAAAATACGTATAACGATGATTTGATTTCTTAATTTAGCAGAATTCGTTAATCTATGACGATTTAACGCATGATTTTACGTAAATCCATATCTTATTAAAAATATGTGTAAAATGTCCGTCGCTATCTGTAATGATAATCTATAAGTGCCTACGAAGTCTTTATCATATGCATTGACAGTAAAACCCAAACATAACACAAAACGTTAATTAATAGTAAATATTTTCAACTAATATACCTCTTGCTTCAGGTATGTTCTAAATCCGATTATATTGAACACAGGAAAACCGTTTTTCATGGAATATAACAGTATATCTTTCCTGTAATTGTATATGTAGGTATCTAACTTTTATCCTTGCTGAACTGATTTTACAGTTTCTACGGTACATTTTCAGTATAATGAAAAAACGATAATAGTAATTACAAACAAAAAGGTTTTATTAACAGTACTGAAGACAAGCACGTTTAATATGTAGGTATGTATGAATGATGAAATGCTTACAATATTTTACTATGGTGCAGTACCTACATTATACAATGGTTAAATATATTGTAGGCATCAATACTCTATTAATCCTCTGCTCTCTAGCTGCTTTTGGAAGACCTTCTACACGAACAACATTTTCTTTGTTTTCAATATTCGTAAAATAGCAAGAGGATTGTCTGCTATCTGTAAATAACTATATCTTGATGGGCAGGAAACTCTCTGTGTGCTAACAAACCGACCTAGATCTGTCTACTTTATGATTATGGCAATATATCTTTCAAATTACTTGCTAATGCGGACTGAGTAGGTACCCATAGCAGTTTCTCACTTAGAATAATCATATTTGACAGATCGATCGATGTGGTAGATTAAATTGTTGAAGAGGATAATGATTATAAAGCCATTCAAAATTACGATAACCCTGTAAACTTTTTACAGGTTGATAATGATGCATGCATGTAAAGTGATGAGATAAATAGCAATCATAAGGTGCAAGATCTCAAAATGAAGATGATCAAATACATCTAGGGCCGTTGCACAACGAGTTCTCGGTTTAACAAGCAAAATAACAACAACGGCCACATATAATACGTTCTATGCAGCGACAAAAATACAAGAGCAATGTTTTCGGTTGTCAATGAGACAAATCATAGACAAATGACTAGAACAAAGGGTTTCAATAGAGAATAGAATAAATTCAAAACAAACACTCGCTATGAATATTTTCTGTCGTGTCTAAACAACGTTCTCTTGCGATTGACAAGCATCCACGTATAGTTAGAATGGTGTTATTTTAAAACAAGCACCTTTTTCTTTTAAACGGTAGGTAACGAATCTAGCCATGTTGAGGTTCGCGAATACAGTAAATAAGTAATACATGTTAGTTACAAAATTATACCAAATGGTAAAATTAGGAAGCTAGTGCATGTTTATGTTAACAGACTAAAATGAAAACCAACAGTTGAATAAGCTAAAATACCTTTATTAGTTTTCCAAATGTTTTTTTTTTCCGCATGAGACTCAGAAAGATTTTAACGTCATTGATAAAGTTCTTCAAGGTAGTCTTAATCAAACAAGACATAAATAATGACTATCTACATACACTACATGGATTAAACAAATATATTTGTTTGTCACTTTTGACCAACTATGAAACCAACAAAATCGCAAGCTGACGCTAATAATACAGTAGATACTTTATTCAATCTCAGGTTCTAATCAACACATTAGCAAGTAAACATTGTATGCCTATCAAGTTTTTGTATTAACAGTGGCAAAAGACCATGAATTTGTTATATAAGTGACCTTGAACGACGGAAATCGATATGCAGTCGTGCAATGCCGTACTAATGGCGATATGATGGCCGGTAGTGGTAATTGCATAAAAATAGCGTTTCATTTTCGCGTCGTCACTTCTTTAATATGTTTTTAATAGTAAAACGGCGTTTTATATATTAGTCGGGGGAAAAGCTGCTGTAGCTAAACTGATTTCTTGAAGTATACGGCAGTCAGGGCTGAGGGGCTAGTGACAAGGAGGCTGCGATAGGCCGAGTTGATAGCGCAGAATCTCAACACTTAAGATTTTCCTAGATCATTAGTCAGATGACTTCGAGAAGATAACGGAATAGGTAGAAGGTTATCATCTCAAGAACGAAGGCGTAAAATCAGTAGATGTTAAAGCCAGGAAAAAAATTGAATAGGTTTCTGTTTTTGCTCTCGCTTTGGAATGCATCATTGGAAATATTAGTTGCAAAAGCGACTCAATATATTCAGACAGTATTTCATGTCAAAAACATATTGTCCTTACAATATTTTCCTTCACCTTTTGCTCTGCTGCTTCTAAATTATGCACACACGTTTGAAAAACATGTCGGCACACGCCCGATACACGATAATGACATTTATGTTCCGTACCTCTGCCAACAAGAGTTACCACTGGCTTCTAATTTACGTCTTTTATGACTTTGCAATCCTGAAAGGGTTAGGTGGAGGTGGTACAAAATTTGCTAATCACGTTTTCAGATAGCAATGAAATAGTATTGAACAAGGTATTAGTATTCTTGAACGGAATATCATTGCAAAAAATACAACTGAAAAAAAAAATGTACAGTTAAACCACAGTCACATGAAATAAAGTGTAACCAAAGACTTCTATTTCGAATATCGGACGCAGCTTTTAATTTCTTTAGAAGTATAGGTCCAACGTAGCGAATTCTTCAACAGCTACGTGAAACTTTACTTACAGCATTTATTGTGTAGAGAAACATGAGAGCGTTCATAGAAATCTAAACAACGCGGTCCACAGCTGCATATGGACGCATGCTCAGCACATGACTACCTGCCCAGCAAACAAAACAAAATATATATATTTTGATGAGTCGACAGGGCATTACCCTTTCTAAGTTTATACAAGACCTGCCACTTTTAGAATAGTTGCAATGGCATTCGCATGCACTTTTAAGTAAACATACCTACGGTCTCATTTTACGATAGCGAACAGAAATATTGTTGGTAATTACGATATATTCTGTGACGAATAAAGCATTATCAATACAGTCTGTTCAGAGTAGAATGAGCCTAAAAATATTCATAAACCGCAACCACATTATTTTTGGAGAGCAACAGAAAACGAATCAGTGGGTGACCATTGATCAAATTAACGCACGGGTAACTCATTAACGTGACAGAATGATTAACTTGTTAACTTAAATACATTGTAAAAAATACAAACAGTAAATAAAAACAAATTCAGTGTTAACGGCTATATTTTAAAATATATTTGTAGTGTTCGGACTTGGCGTATTGCCCGGGTACCTATTATGTTCTCAAACGAAAACAGAAGCCATTTCTTGTTAATGGGTTGGTTGAAAAACTAAAGCGTTAGTTACATAATTTATCCAAAGTTTATACAACATCCTTGGACTTCCTTGGACTTGTTACCCTTCAAGTTATTTGAATGATTGCTTTAACTTCTCTAACTTTAACACTTGCTCATTAAATCGTATTTCACATATATTTAACATTAGTTCTTAATCAATCGCTCACGATTTAGCTACATGTTTATATTTACTATTAATGAAGTCTCATAAACCACAGATTCTAACATTTTTTTCTCTTTATTTTTTAGGGACTTTTATCCTTATAAGGCATTTCAGCCCCATCATAACCTAACCTAGGTTTAATCAACATTACAAACTAAGTACATGCAAGATTTAGTATACTACAAAAAGTGGACTCATCGACACATTGCCATATCATACATAATTTTAGCGGCGTCACTTTCTGGACTTGCGAGAATTTCAAGGAAAGTACCCATATCGTATTTATTGATTCTGCTTATTCTGCAGATTCTAACATTGAAACTATGTATAAACGTTAACTTGGTTATAAAAATCTTAAGAGAATTGCATAAATATTGACCTAGTTACTGGTTCGCAGACCTCATTCGTTCAGGATGTCGAGGCATTCATTTTATTTTATCTAACTACGCTTTGTCTGTAAGTGCGCATCCCCCAACATCGGTAGTACCCGCTTCACCGACTTTTATCCGTACTGCGTCGTGTCCTATTTTATCGTTATTCTTCACTTCAATATTATTGTTCCTTTGTAGTGTCTGCAATACACAGTGGCATAGGATGTTGTCTTTTATTCTTAGAATTTCTACTTCATCTGTTATAGTCTGACCCAATTTTACTGATCCGTTGCTATTTTTTACTCTTTTTCTCAACAAATGTTTCCTGTCGAAACGAATAAGCATCAACCTTAAGTCAGTTTTATTTGTGTTTCGTCCTTTAAAAATCACGCCGACTTTTATTTGCTTTGCCAAAAATTACGCGTTGTTTCTATTTCCCCATGTCTCACTATTTCAGTTTTGGATTGTCGTGACCTTGGGAGTAGCAATTCCGTCCTTAATTTATCTGTGTCTTGTAGTTCATTTCTCATTTGTCCACCTCATACTTCAGGAATAAATATTATATCAATCTGTCTAGCTGGCGTCTCAATTCTTCATATTCGAACGCTATGCTCATTCGCACCTTAACTAACTGGCTGAACGCCAAACAGGACCACCCAAACTATCTGACGCTTTATGATCATTGAACTTCTAATATCATGCTGATATAGTCGGCGTGTGTATGTATGCTTCATAGGAATCGTGTTGTTCTCCTCGATGGGTCCCAGGCGAGTATACATTTATTATAATTTTATTCACATTTGCTGTTACGTTGTTGAATATGGGACACTGCCAAAAGTCGATAATTTATGATCGGATACGTCTGTATTCAATATGAAAAATCTGATCAGAAGTTTATCTAACTTATTTATAATATGATCACCTACCCATAATAAATAAACTGATGTGATATTCTCAAGTCGAATATTGAAAGCTTTTTATTTTTATGTCAGACAAAATATGTATTTGACAGTATGGTTTCAGGTTACCTTGCTTTGAAAGCATTTGAAGCCACTATCTTGAACCGATGAAAGGTTTGCACAGCTCCTGACAGAGTGACAGACAGGCCACAAGGCTGGGTTGACAGGGTAACCCTTCAGATAAGTTTGTTTTGACTGTTTTAACTGAACTGGAATATCAAGTTTATCGTCCTTTTGAGTTCAACAGACTCTATCATATATGTCACCTGAAAATTGTAGTCTCCGTATGATTGTAATAAATCTTTATTAGATTATAATTTCTCGATATTATAATGAAACAATCGTTTTGAATACAATCAATCCCATCCAGAATCAATAGTTTCCAATATATCCGTATCTTATTAAGGAAAAGTAGTTTACGATTTCACGCGATATTTAACATTCTTACTGCCTTTGCAATTTACTGGTGAAATATACATACTTAATCTTTAACACAATAAAACTTCCTAAAAATATTTGATTACTTTCCAACCACATAACAATTTCAAAAATACGACCAAACAAATTGTAAAATTAAAATACTTTTGCACTTTACACAAAAGATATCAATAATCCCAGAAAACATGTGTTTTCAGAACGATTTGTCGAAAATTTATGAAGACAGCTACGAGATTCGGTAGCTGATACGTAAATATTTAGAGATTTTTCTAAATATTTATCTAAATTTTTAAGCCTACAACAAATCAAATCCTTTATGAAAGTGGTACTACGGCTACATACCACAAACTTAATAAAATATGTATATTTTTGCCAGTTGCATCATGATTTCTGAATCAAAATAATGTAATGTTTATTAACGCCTAATTTTGTAAGTCGGATCTGGTAAGAACTTAGTTCGGCCTAAAAATATAAATTAAATTGTCGAGGCATTTCTAACATTATAAAAAAAAAAACTTGTGGACACATTTTTAGCTATGTAGAGTTAGTTGTATGTACCTAGATGTAGTATTCAACTACTTTGTACCTATCGGCGAACATCAAAATCAACGAAGTAAAAATAATCCCAGTTTATGTATTGTCTACTAGAATATAAACAAACCAAACTGTTTATATTGCATGTATTACATTATACACGAGTAGATATTTTTTTAAATCAACCTGAGCTTGACACTTGGCTGCCTGCCAAAAGCCAATGTTTTGCTAAGTGAGAAAGTACAACACAACGAAAAGGAGGATTACGTAGTACAATAATTTAGGAAATAATGAATTAGTTGAGAAAGAAAAATAGACTTTAACGATTCTGACGGCCACTGAAGACATGAATTATTTCTGTCTAAATTTTATTGCATTATTGTATATAGGTGTGTTTATCAATAGCAGCAATCATCATCATCATCTCAGCCCAAAGACCTTCCCGGTCCCTCAAAGGGGGGGGAGGGGTTGCCATAATCGCCACGGTTGACAAGCGTAGCTGTTGCAATGCACAGAGAATGATGCTGCCCATACTCTGGTAAGTGTCTTAGTCGCCTCTTACGACACCCAGGGGAAGTGCTATTCTTTTACGTCCGACACCATACAGAAATAGCAGCAATAACCATTGCGAAAGCCTACAGTTTTCAGACTTGTTTGAAAAAGGATGCGTAAACACATTTCTAGCCTCAAGTTACAATCGCAGATTAAAGACTTCTTACGCAGCAAATAATTTGCTGATATTGAAATATTTATTTTTAGGAATGCTTAAGCAGCACTGGCAAAGCTACAATTTAGCAAAATTTTCGCTATTTCTGCAAACATAAGCAATAACCAGTGTATGAGCGCACGTGCGTGTCGCGAATAGCGTTCACACCCAATATACACATTAAAATTAAATAATAGCTCAAGGCCTACTGTTATTTTCGTTTTAATACAACGGCAGCTTTCCGCCTCGCGTTGATCGGGGTTTTTATTCACGCTAGCAGGCAACTTGCCATACGCAGCATGTGTTAGAATCCTTAGGTCGCATATTCATCACGCCATCGCATCCGACTCTAAATAGAAACGAGTGATTGATTAAGTGTTTAATTAGAAAGAAAAGGTTGTGATTTATAAGCATTGTTCGGTATTGAACAATAAGTTTTGTTTTCCGATTCGCTCAGGAAAACTCCATAATTGTGTGGCCGGTGACCACCTATTCGGTTGGATCGCTTTATTCCGACTTTTTTCAGCTGTTTCATGTTTATTTTAACTACACGTGCGACTGTTCAGTACCGTTTCATTAAATTATAAAGGTTGAACCAAGATTTTTACATGACACATCTTGACTGTGTTTTTATATGAGAAATAGGGTTTTTTACAGCCAAGTTTAGAGGTCGAAGCAATAAGAATGAACTAAAATGTTTCTTGTGTGCACACAAGAAACATTTTCCAATTATTCGATCTGCCGAAAATAATTTGAATTGGCATCTTGGCGTTTTCATTGGCGCAAGATTTTTAATTCGTCGCGTAAATTGTTTAGCGTAGGTATGTGCTGACATGTTATGACATGGTTCAACAGTATTATATTTTACGAATGCTCCAATTTGAATTCATTCATTGAAACATTTATTCTATTGAAGTTTTTCAGAACGTGTTGTGGGCGGTCTATGATTACGTAACATTTAGTTAATGAGTTCAACGTTTCGGAACATGTAATTTGGAGCAATAAAATCTGTGTACTGTGCTGTGTGCTTTATGGCATATTTTGTTAGTTCCACGAAGTGGTTCATGGTACAATAGCGAGGAAACCATGACATATTTATGAGGATGCGATCCGTGGTATTAACCTATATCCGCACATGTCACAACAAATGATCGTTTAATACAGTTTCACCACATTTTCGTATGTTAGCTAATTATTGTCAACTCTCCAGTACCACTCAGGAAATTACCAAAATGTCGTTCCAACTCATTATCTTAATTATTTAGTCTCACGTTGATAAAGATATGGCAGCAAAACAGTATATTTTAACAAGAAAAATAAAACATTGTCAACACGACACAGTTTTCACAATTTTTCATACAGGCTTTTCAGTTTAATTGAAAATATTATTCCCCATAAACAAATGGGAATTAATGACGAGTAATTAGTATGGCAAATAATAGCGTGTTTGTGTGTACTAACCCAAAGGCCGCCGGCTCTCCCTACAGACCGATGGTAATGAATTGGGCTCGTTAGCTGTCATAACTAAGGCTGAAATACGTTTTTAATAAATCGACCTATTTCTCTGCTTTCACCTAGAAAAAAATGTCTACTACCCGAGGAGCATTTTTCATGAAATTATAAAATGTGGTTATTTTAATTTGACTTTTATGGAAGACATTCGTTTTTCTTTATTTATTTAAATCATTTATTTATTCTTTTTAAAGTACCGACTCTCTGATTAGTCAGGCACATGTTAGGCACCACACCCACTCCAAAATCGATTGCAAAAACAGTGGCACACATAAAAGACAATAAAAGTAGAAAGTGACATATCCATTATACTTTCCTGATGCTTAAAAAAAAACGAAATGTTGAATTAAATAAAACATTTGTTTCAAATTGGCAGTGTCAACGTCGTATCATGTTGAAAATAAGACTACTGTGTATACGAAGTTTTAGAGGAATCAGCATGAAAAGGCAATGCGAATTTACGTTTCGCAGAAATTAGGTAAGCGATATCGATTTGAGCAGATATTCCTTGAGATAAAGACCTAACTGTCAAATCGTAGATAACCACTTTGACCTAAGTCAATAAATTCATCGATGGAATAAAACAAAATTCAGCGGTAAACGAAAAAAAACAAAAAGAAGCCAGCGCTCAACTTTACCTACTTTTCATTCAGACACAATTTCCATAAATTCTTGGCTAAGCATAAAAGCATAACGTTTTTACAAATTTTCTAAATTGAAAAATATTTTTTCTAATTAATTGACGTGTTCCACACTTCATAACTCACGTAGAAACAGCTCAATACACGAAACAATTTGCATATTTTATGTTTTAGTGACCATAAGAATAACTTAAGCTCTCGAATACCCACATTATGGTCATTATTTTCATCCTAATGGTACAGTTACCGACCAAATATAAAATATAATGGCCTTACCGTAGGGCGCGCCTAGTTTTATATCCAATATATCTCAACGGGACGACGACAAACCTATTATTTTCAATAGATTTGTTGTATTCAATCATCATTCACTAAATGACATTTCATTTTGAATGATATTTATTGATTGAATTGACAAAAGTTTATTTTAGCCGGTATAGAGGATTAGGCGGATTAAGGATTTATGTCTATTGCGTGAATTGGGATTCAATTAATTCTTCTTTACGACATAACTGAAATTGACGGTAGACAGGTATACAATAAAGGTAAAAGTTGTTCAAATCAGGCAAGCTAAGTGGATTTGACGACTTAGAGATGCCTATCACGTAAGTAACTTTAAAACATTTATTTTGGGAAATGCGGAAATCCTTTTCAACGTACAACTATTATGAAAAACTATTATAAATTTGAATGCATTTCTCATTTTCAGTCGGCACCTATTCCAACCTCTGAATCAACAGCAACAAGCAACATGAGAAGATCCATAAAAACAATATGTCTGCCCACACGTAACCTTCACGTCGCTAATAGCTAGACCAGCTCGAGCACTTTCAAACTGAATTCAAACGTGCTCCTAATAACCTTCGCAAATCAGCTGGGACTGAAATTATACGCACGTCAACTTTATCAGACAGATGATTTGTTATGTGTTAATGTAAATTAGGGTGGGAGCATATAAAATAAAGTCAGAATTTATTTTTTTATTCGTCGACTTAACGTCATCTTTCCTGCAGCTTTTGACAGCTGAATTTCAGGCAATTTGACCATGGAACGGTTGATTTTAGCGACGCGGTGAAAAAATTCAGTTTCAAACAAGACTTTCAAACAAGGCTTTTAAATTCATTAGTTGGCACCGACACAATAATTGATTAGTCGATGTTAGTTCGATGTTCATGTCAAGCAAACCGCCAGCTTAATTAACCGGCTAAATAGTCGTCAAGTCCGGCTAATAGTCGTACAAATCACAAATTATAGAAATCATCGGTACCAGGATATTATAAATCGCAGCAAGATACACGTTAGCAAATTAAACGGTCCATGTAATAACACATGTGTGAATGCCTTCACAAATAAGGCCAAGCTCGTGATTGGCCACACCTGCGCAAGAGGTTGAGGACAGCAGTCAACTTTTTTATGAATATATTCCTAATTTATGAGCCTCTTATTTTTATATTACTTCATAATTTGCTGAGTAGTTATCAATCAGTTGGAGATTTCCGACCTCACACGATTTGAGGTTACACTGACACTTAACTGACGCTCAACTACCTAATCTTATATTTTTTACTCTATTCTTGAGTGACGTCTGCACGTCATTTTGTTCTAATGATGGTTAACAACAATGAATAAATGGTTTTCGTTCCACGCTTCGTTGTTAAGAATTTGTAACGCCTAACATTACATTATTTTTTAAAGAAAATCGTTTATATGATGGTTATTTATGGCTTGTCAGAACTGTAACTAAATCGGATTAATATAGGTGAGCATTTTTGTAGAATGTAGGAATGCCTGCGCATTGTAAGCACGAAATTGCATCTGCACACTGAGAGTTTATACTTTTCGTAGCTGGCCTATATCTCCTGCACTATTAGCTATATCCATGATTCCTTACATCAAAGCTATTAGTGCGTCTAGTCTTTGTCTTAACACCTCAAAACCCAACATCCTGACAAATGGTATCTGTATCGCTAGGTTAACAGGTTCAAACGGTTTCCTTCGACTCGAGTTTAGTTGGAAAACGACGTCGTTATCGCTATCAGTCACCGGTGGCCGACGTTCGCCGACAAATTGTTATTGAGCCGTACCCGGCGCGATACCGCGACCCCACGGTCAATACAAGGAGCTTTCTTATCGCCCGAAATGTAGGTACCCGTAAACTTTCCAATTAAAACCCATTTGACACAAAAGTCAACACGAAGCCTAATGGACATGACCCGCTCTAAAACAATGGACGCTTTGACGATTCTTCCACTGACCTACATTTTACAACACAACTACATCTACAACACGACATAAAAGCATCTTAAGCATTTAATAAGTACTAGGTTCAACTGGTTAACACGATAGTGTTATGTCCCTCGTTAAAATTATCAAGGGGCAAAAAAATAAAACATTTCTGATAGCACTGTTATAAACAATTCAGTTCACGTTCTGAAACAGAACATTGTTCAGTGCAAACAGAACAGTTGACTGCAGGTGGTAATATGTTATAGAGCAAACTAAAGCAGATAGATTATTATATCTATGCTAAAGCATGTCATGTACAAGTCTATAATATTCACCTCATTAGCGACATGTTTCAAGAGTCTGTACAAATTTGTCGCGGCGTGCGTCGTCGGCGCGTTTGATGTGCGGACGGCGCGATAATTACAGAATTAATGGCCTGATACAGAGAAGCAGTTTTTATCGCAATTAAGAGTGCGCTATCGATCGACCCAGTTGCGATACACAACGCTGCACTAATTCACAAGTACCCAACCTTGGAGAGAACTAAGCAGATTGCTTGTGCTTAGTTTAGCGAGGACCAAAACTGATGCGAGATTTCAACATATTTGATTTCATGAACCCTAAGTATTCTTACGCAATCGAAACGTTTTCAAAATTATTCCTCAACTACCAACAGTTGAATGATAATAGTATCTAACTAGGCGCTTGAAGTCCGCTCGTTCCAGATCTCCATAAGCGGCATTAATCACTCTAATTGGACCTTCAGTTCGCCCTGTTTTTTATTTACGTTGCAAATATCCACTTAGCAAATAGAGCCTCGTTTTTCATTAGAAACAGTTGGATGTAATCTGCGAGGCAAAAATGGAACGCCTAAATAGCACGCAAGGTTAATGTGTTGCAGTATATTAAAGGCGTCAATAAGAAGCAGACATTCCTAGTGCGACCTGTAACCTGATTACTGAGTACACAGTCTCGGGTCGCGTGGCAATGACACTCCTTTCTTTATCTATGCGGTGCCTTTGATGCTCACACTTCTAATGCAAACAGTGCTGAAATCACTGTATAGCTCTCCACTACATTTGCAAAGAAAATGTTTAGTGGTATCATTTTGTGAACAGTAGCATATTTAGCCTAGGCTGGTGGCCTGATCAATAAATTGAAACAGATCTCCATATAAGCTCGCTCAAATTACCATTAAATGCAAATAAGTTTGGATAAAGGAGTTGAATTAACAAATTGAAGACGTTATTGTCATTGGAGTACCTATACACACGCGCTATATTACGCGCCAGTGGCAAAATTAAAGTGGTGTTGTTTGTTTGCGCCAGTCACCATCTGCCGGCCGACCAGAATCGGCCAGCAGTCGTAATGGTGGAAATAACGAACTGGCTGTAAACGTAAACAATGATTAATGGAGTTCCGAAAAGTGTTTCTTCGGTTAGTGTGCCATTGTTATCTCATTACAAATGGATACTTTTTGATGGCAGTTTGCGCAAAATGTAAAGTGACCAATGGAATTCCTGAGCACTCAGAAACGCTAACTCGACGTTTACTGTCCACCATTAAATATAAGGTCTTCGTCGTAATAGGGTATTTAGGAATTTACATTACATACTAACTAGCCATTGATTGGGCCATAGATAATCTTGGGGCGATTGGGCACGAAGATTACCAAATCATGCATGATAAAAATCTCATCATAATTCTGTAAGATAAAACCGATTAAAGCGTATTATTTTCGAATCTGTTTTCCAATATCACTTTACATGTAATATACCATTAAGTACTTAAGTACGTGCATAAAACCTTCAGCCTGCACGAAGCAGTTAATTTATTGGCCGTATCTTTATCAGTTAATCTTAATTAAGCCCTCCTAGATTATTTTTATCTCGGAAAATTTGCAATTGCAAATGGCCGTCCGAGTCGTCTCCGCCTGACCCGTTTGTGAGATGTCAAATATTGGCTCCGTGCAAACAATCTTATCCGTGCGTCCGTTTACTTGGCTCTACATATAGGGGTACGTGCTCCCACTGCCTTTATACTTATGTATACAGTACCGGACGTTAATTAAAAAGAGTATTCAATTTTGTTTGATCAAGCAAGAAGTTTATAAATGTGTGTATTTAAGGCCGAGTGATCCTAGAATAACTTACTTCAAGGTTTTTCAAATTAAGAAAGAAGATTGGAATATCATGTGTTATGCGGTAGATCATAAACAGTTTACGAAAGAAGGAAATGGGCTGCCAATCAAGCGTGTTTTAATGATGATTTATTCACGGGTACACCTGCACTTCAACACTGAAAAATGCAGAAGAAATAGCGGTTTAGGATAGGAGAAAAGCCAATGTAAAAGATCATGATGATATCAAACATCGGAGTACAATAAAGCATTGACCATTACAACCAATATGGCGACTAATAAATAACGATAATTTTATAATAGAGTCACCATAATAAGTTACGATGTAGGCAGCCCTTCGACCTGCATATTATTATGAATAATTTGGTTAACAAATCAATATTTACTTTAGTTAGCTAATCCACTAATTCATATTATATCAAGTTTATCGATAAGAAATCTAAAGATCTGTAGTTCCCATTTCTCTGCCCACGAAATTATTCAAAGTAATTTGTTTAATTTATTCCTATCCTAGAGCCATTGACTATAAATCGTTGCCCGTAATGAAAATAAATAAGAATTAACTTTATGGATGAGTCACGGCGTGATTGTTTATTGAATTTGCTTTATAAGGGCTTCATCAAAGCATAATTGATATTTTTTTCAAGTACAACAAGATGGGCGACTTTGTGTCTAAGACGATCACAATTTTTCCTTAAGAAGAAGTCCAATGTTATTTCAATAAATGTATTTTGTTTAATACAACTTCATGTTTTATTTAACACGCAAGTATAGGAAGATGGAATGATATTGTAAGGCTGTTATATTCAACAAAGTTATAATTGTAACCAAAGCCAAGTAAGTCTACAATTAATAAAATTGTTGTCGATGATGCTAGTAAACAAACTCAATGTTTTTTACATTAATTTAATCCTTAACCTTCTATCTGGATCCTTAAAGCTTCATTGAGACCGGGAGATAAATTCTATATCAATATAGGACTATTGGTACGTATTCCACATGAGCAGTAATAACATCAACATTCAGTACGTCTGTCCGCACAATATTACTTAATGATAACTATTAACGTAGGGTCAGACGCTTCAATCAAGAATTTGACGTTGTTGATGTATTAATATGCGTGGGTGTCGACGGTCGTCCTTCGTTGCCCACTTCAAGTGATCGACGTCCACTCGAAAATTACCGAATACACAATACGAAAACAAACAGTCTCATGTTAAAGTTTTAATGCGGGTGTCGCAACAGTGCTCCTCCCAAACGTAGAAGCCGAATCGGCCTTCTGTCAAGGGCAGGCTAAAGAAACATCGAATTGAAACACCAAAGGTGTTAATTTATTATTTCTGTAAACGCATGACTTCCGCCCTTTGAGCTGTAGGAAGTGATTAAGTACTGTTGCGATATAAAAAATAACAAAAGTTTGAACATACTATTCTCACGATCAAATAGCACCAACCAAATAGATATGTGTGAAGGTAAAATAAACTTTATAGGTAAGTGTTGATCAAGCTTCCAACTTGTTCGTTTTTTTGCGCTATCTACTGATCTTGGAGGACGTGTGACGGCTCACCTAGATGGCACATTATCGTCGAAGATATGAGAAATATTTTTCATCGTACATTTGTCTAATTTGTTTACGTATTTTCCAATCAGCAGCAGTTAAATGCGAAGGTTCATTATACATGGTGCGAGTAAAGCACGTGCATGTGTGTCTGTGTGCGCTTTGAATATTGAAGTGTTAAAACAAACGTACTAATTAACATCCATTCAGATGTGTGGAGGCCACGTTGATTCATGTGTGCTGCTTGAATGTTCTTATCACGGATGTGTGCACTCTTAGCGTTAAGTGCAATATGGTATTCAAGTCACCGTATTGTTGCTTCGAAATAAGTTTTAACATCGAATATTCCATTCCAACTACGTAGGTATGTTTTCCTTTGTTCCGAAATTGTGTCACAACAGTCTGGTTTTCGGATATATCCATTTATTTGTCGGGCTCTCTTGTCTGTTGCATTGTCCAATGAAGTAGAAGATAAAACAGATCTACTGACCTCTTTTGAGGATGGAGCATTGTTAAAACGATTATTTTCGATGTACGGTCGCTATAAAAAAATCATTGGCCGCGTGGGCGGAGGACCATTCATGAGTCCAGTTTTGTAATAGCACTTATGCGCCTATATCATGTGTTTATGTTATAGCTGTGGTTAAAAGAGATAATGATTACATCGTATTGTTCAACAGTGTCTGAATTAATATTACATAATGTGGCCGGCAATATTGTTAAGCTGGGTTTAGACAATACGAATACAGATGGGCATGTGCTCTCTATAAGAGATGAAAAGCTATACTAAAGTTAGTATTGTCCATAATATAGTGTATATTATTTATGCTTTATGTAATACAAACTGTCTTTATGATCCCGACGAGCTGCGGGAACCAGTCTGCGTACGTGAGAAATAATATTTGAGTCTGGACGTTGTGCAATATCTTTATAACTCTCTCCTCTTGTGTTATTATCTCGAGGACTCTCCGTATTATCTTGTAAATTGCTTCGCGATTCGAATGCGAACGCTTTTATCGTGCCCTAATAACATTTGTTCATTTGTTCCCAAGTAACTTTTTGCTGTGACATATTTGGTATCTTCTTTATTAAGCTAAACGTTATTATGTCCGTATTGGAAAATAATTTGATGATTCCATGCTTCATTACCTGTATAAGGAGAATAGATATTCGTGATATTAAATACGTCAATATGTCTATTTTTATGGTTGTCTTCACGGAAGAGATAAATGTTGTCTTTTATTGGATGCCTTGTTTGGGTTCATGCAAATCATATAAGTTATAAATCCACCACCCACTATATGTATTTCGTTGCATTTCTTCTTGTGAATGAGATTTCAAGTTTCTTCAAGTTGGATTTAATTAATCAAGTTATTTTTAACTGGTACTTGGTAACAGAATTGGTTCCACTCCTCTTGTTGCGTTCATTCATGCTTCAGCCTTCAGTGTCAAAAACATTTTAAATGGCAAAGTTTTGCAATGCAGATACATTAAATTCATAATTTATTATTTACAATATTGTATTCCATAATATTATCGACTTTTATGTAATAATGTAATGAGGTATTTGCTTGTGCATTCATATTTTATTCATCGGGAAGTTTATTTGCCTTTTAATGGCAATGCTATTAAAATTGTTTGATCATACCGATTAAATAGATGGCATTATGTGCAGTGTACAATGGGTAAAATCTAGGTAAATCGTTACCACATCAATATTACACTTAAAGGTAGTCATAAAACTGAAATTCAATATAGAATTATGATTGGATTTGATGATACTTATAAATGATTTCCTAGAACAACTAGATGTGCTGCGTGCCAAATAGTTCAAAGTGTCGCATTGCTTACATCCGAAATACTTTGGATAGAACTGATATATGACTATAGAGTATTAAGGTATGCCATATTGACTTTAGTACATGTCCCTATGTACCTAATTCATCAGTCGAAAATGCGTTAATTCCTTCATTGTTCTCCGGGGTATTGTTCAGTCGCCTGCTAGGCGCCAGTAAGTACGCGTCGCAACTTGATATTAGGTTAACTTAACGATCAATAAATATGTTTAACTACGAAACGATTACACGGAATAAGGTTATACCCAAAAGATGCGAAATTTTAAAGTGAGTTAAATTAATGTTCTTGGCCTTTTCCATGTCTGATACAATCTTTAGGTTTAAGAGACATGTTATTCTCTTGAGTTCAAGCGAAAATCGAGACAAAAATACCGATATCCCTTATATCATTATTTTGTTTGACGTTATTGCTACTTTTTCGATTAATTTATAATATTCCGCCTGGAACTTTTGCTACGTCATACATAATGAATCAATTTCAATAAATTCTGCAATGAACCGCAAAATTAGAATTCTACAGAAATAATTAATGACCAAGTCAATGAAGGATTACTGTGCCCAAATTAATAATGGGAAAAATTTTGTTCTATAGTTTTGGGGATAATCCGAAATTCGTATAAGTATTTTCCTTAGTTACGACTAATTCAGTAATCAGATACTATCCTGAAGGTTTGTGCTGATAATAATTTGTAATGTTTTCCAATAGGTAATGTTAAGTAAAATGTACTATTTATGATCCCCTTTTTCCGTTGTATCAGGTTTTCCCAGACCATTACGTTCGTATTGTTTTAGGCTATAAATTGCCGACGGCACGCTAGCCTGTCTTTACTTTTGAGTTTAAGACAACTTAAAAAATCAGGGACTTGATAAAAAAAAGTATATAATAAAAAGTATAAGTATAAATGTTAGTGTTTTTAAAAGTGTACGAGTTCCATATGAGCTACTTGACAGCGAAAATTTCTTCACAATTATATCAACAAATTTTTATACAAATCTCTTATCAAAAACCAAATATTTTTATTCAAACCCTGAAAGAGGTTTTGCTGTAACAATAAGTTTCAGGACTTTCACTTAGAAGATTCTTATAAGACTTTTACTATTATAAAATTATTGTGATTTAGTTCAAGACCGAATTAAATATCATTTTATAAATAGTTCATATAAAGAAATGTTAAGAAAAGATTAGCAAGCAATAGAAATAAAACGAATAATGCGTGTAAAAACTTATCGAGGTGCGAGTTACAATAAAACATAGTGTTAGAAAAACATTGAATTGCATGCAATTTACACATTCCTCTGATATCAATGGTGTGCCATGTGTTCGCAAAAATGTACGGAATGTGACAATTTGTTTTCAGATTCTTATTTGACGAATTTATCTGATGTTATCTAGTGTCGGCAAATGCATTGTGTATGGCAACACAGTTTTGGTAAAAATTTTGGCTGTGGCAAACAACATGGGCGAAAAATTCTAAATCAGAATTTCACATAATGAGGGACGTATGATGCGCAAGACAACCTCTCAAAGATAGGTTTCATTGAAATTCCTTAATCTGGTTTGCTAAACTAACTACCTGGAATTCATAAGCAGTTATTGATAAACCAAAGAAAGATGTAGAGATAACTGGAGGAATCCAACTACATCTGCTGAACTGATCAGACAGACATCAAACACATTATAAGCACTGTGTATAATTATGTAATCAAATCATATGGCCCCGGAAAGTGCCATATGTACAAACTAAAATGTGTGTACTTTAATGATCAACAAATATAAACGATTAGCAGCGGCGTGCGAAGGAACATCCGTGGTGTGCCACAGCGGTGCTAATCAGAAGAGGATAGTTTTGAAGCGGTTTGTAGGCAGAGAAGGGACATCCATGGTGTGCCACAGCGGTGCTAATCAGAAGAGGATAGTTTTGAAGCGGTTTGTAGGCAGAGAAGAAAAATTAATACATTAGCATCTGGATGTTGTACCATTTTGACGTTATAAAAGCGAAGCGAAAAAGCCAAGGTCACGCGTTGTTGAGCCTACCTCAGCACGTGCCGGGCACTGTGTACTCCAGCAAGTCCCTCTGGATATTCCTGGCGACACTTTCTCTCAGTCCCAGGGTCCGCAGCGAGGACAACCTGCAGCACAGCCTCAGTCTCACTGAGATCAAGAGCAGCAGCGCGAGTCGTATCGCGTCCGCACCGCCCGGCACTTCCACTACACGCCGACCGATCAAAACATAGCTCTCACGAACCTTTTCGACACACAGACTCGATTTGCAAAATTTATTCATCGCATCCGCCGAAAACACGTATAATTTTTATGAGCTGCACTGAAAGTACGCTCGGAACTGAGTATTGACTCGGATCCCGAATGTTTTCGTTACGTCCGACATGTAATAGCACCAACAAACTGTGAGGAAAACACCATAGACGCTAATGCAGCACGAGAGCCGCCGGAAAACTCGATTTCGCACGTTAAAGAGTGTCGAACGCGTGCGCTCGCCGGCCGCACCAAAGCGCTGTAAACACAGAGCGCGCCTCACAACACACGCACACACCCACCGCGCACGTATCGCTCGCACACATGCGCGGCGGCCACAGCGCGCGCATTCTGACTCCAGACAGAAATAGATGTCGCGTCAACTCCCACCAATCACGAGCCAGCTCCATCACGCCATACTCACTTCTGATCGGTTGAGCCTCCATTGATAGATTGGCTACCACAAGGCGTTTCAATTCGCGATTAACTGAAAGTTTTTGATAAAACTTAAGTGATAGGAAATCTTAACGGTTGGAATTATCGACGTTATCTTTGAAATCATAAAAATTGTTTTGGTGCACTTGGATGATAGCGGGGCCAGAGATCAGAGAGCACCTGCGCGAAACTCTCAACGCAATACATTTTGGCGCGAATTTGAAACAAAATAATCGTTACCCACTTCCTACTTTGTTTTAGATTACGGCTCTGATAATGTCGTTTGGTAAAAATATCTTTGTTTGAGAAAATTCTAGACTTGAATAGTATCTTTTCGTGTCAGCGACACTTAAAATTGTAGCGAACAATTTCCACTTCCAGGATGTTAAACAATACCTATTTCTAGTGCTCTACATTCATTTCAAGTTCATCCATTCAAAGTTTTATGCTTATTTTTAAACAAAACCAAACAAAAGTTTATGGCGTTTTATTTCATTAATGCTTTGGAATCAAGTTTGGAGCAATACACACGTAGAAACAGTGTTTTGCTTGTAAATGGAAATCAGGGGTCACGATCACCCGTCTTTACTTGATAGTAGTGATGGAAAAGAATCTGTAGCTGTTGATGATAGAGTTGATATTCGAAAAGCTGGAGACCTTAAAATCTTATGTAATGGTGTGGTGGCTAATAGATTATTATGACTATTGTGTATGTATGCGTGCGCAGCTTTGAATGTTGAAGGACTATTAACTCTGAGTTTGGTTCCGTGAGCTTTT
Source organism: Mamestra configurata (assembly GCA_002192655.3). Lineage (NCBI taxonomy): Eukaryota > Metazoa > Arthropoda > Insecta > Lepidoptera > Noctuidae > Mamestra > Mamestra configurata. Next base: position 225,954 of record NDFZ01005120.1, on the reverse strand, counting down.
GTAACTTGTAATTTAAATTCGTAGCATTGACTTTGCGTATTAGAACAATATTAAAGCTATTTTCTTTGAACGTAGCAAACTATAGGATTTTTTTCGGTGCCTTAGTGTGAAATTCGTGCACGTTTTGATGTAATCTTTTAATAAGTGAAAAGAAATAAAGCAAAAAATGTAAAGAATTCGTTATAGCACGTTTTCGAAACACGTGTTAGACTTCTTTTCATAGCAATTGACTTGGCACACACTGCAAAAAATACTATTGAAACTTTTTCTGATGGTAATGTCACCGGAAAACTGAAAACGCCGTAAGATTGTAAAATGTCGCGTGAAATTGTATAATGCAGACACGGAGATATTGGAAACTATTGAATTGGGATGGAATTTATTTTATAAAAAACGATTTGTTCATAATATATCGAGAAATTATAATCTCATAAAGATTTATAACAATCTTACGGAGTCTGCAATTTTCCGGTGACAGTAACATAGCATTTTCCGGATTAAACTGGATGGGTTTGGTCTCTCACTAAGTAACGGTATTATGAGATAGGCAAAAGTACAAAGAATCTAATTTCTAATTCTGGCCTTTATCTCTTGTGTTAACTGAAAATCTACTGCTGTTATTAGTGGGCTCTTTTGAAATTTTAGCTTCACGGAAGCCAATGTCCAATTTTCCATCACTACTTTTCCCTATCACATTATCAAAATAGCTCTACTATGCGGACTCTAATACCTAGTCTACCACATTAGGATGCTAAATGTAAATCAGTTTTTGATCAATCAGTCTTTTTTAACCTGCGTAAACATAACTGCAGTATAAGCAGCTGAAAGAACTTATCGAATGAAGAAAATACGGTGCTTTATGAAAAAAAACTCCTCTTTTTGTTAACCCAGTGGCGTAGCTAGCATGGGTGACACCTGATGCGGATAATGTGGTGTCACCCCACAAATGGACCCCCACCATTTCTCTGCTACTGAAAAAGTTTGCACCCCATTTCCGACAGGCTTTATTACGTTAACCGTTTAACCTTTTGAACGCCATTGTCACGTATACATGACAAGCAAGCGCGTGCCCTGTACGCCAAACGTCACAAATATGTGACAAAAAGTACGGCGAATTTGTGGCTTGGCGTTGGGGGCACGCCGATGCGTTTATGCTCTGGCGTTCAAAAGGTTAAGGGTGAGTAACCCCAGACCGACGGCGCGTTGTGTTCCACGCGTATCTCAAAGGTTTGCCAGCATAGTAGACGGGGCTTGCTATGGCTAGAGCCTGCCAGGGTTGCGGAATTTGTTCGAAAGAGTCACCGCAGCGGGGCGGCCCTGGAATGCAAAGGGCATTAGGAGGAACATGGATGGGTTTTGGTCAGTAAGAGTCTGACACTCCCTTCCGCTACGCCCAGAGCGGAAGGATTCATTTGATAATTTCTCATCCTTACACCCGACTGTCGACCGGGGCGGGCTATCGGGCTAGCTACGCAACTCGCTCTTACGAAAGTCTACTTTATGAAGTTCGATTTCCGGATAGGTTTCATTTCCTTTTAATCATCCGTATTTAATTTCAAGTAATATTGTTGATTGATGCGAGTAAGCTCAGTAACTAAGAAAGAGCGAGCGAAGCGAACTCCATAATTTGTGTACCCTGTCTGGGATTGTTTTGATTTTATTTGATTGAAAGGTTTTATCTTCTACTAGCTTTTATCCGCGACTTCGTACTCGCATATCGCATGTTTTCTCGTTACCGTAGAAATTTCGGGAAATCCTCTCTTAGTGCTCCCCTAAACTCCCCAAGAAACCAACGATTATTCATACTTAAATAGAAGTCATTTTGTTGACTTAAACAGAAAAGCTCAAAAACAAAGAGTGTAGAATGCAAGAGCGAGCGAACCGACCTCGATAAAATTTTGCACTTCTTTTCCGACAGGTTTCATTTCGTCAACCGTTTTAGGGTGACACCCGACCGTGACTAAAAACAGTCAAGGAATGGTCAGGTGCCACCCCTTAATGCAGAAAAGCTCAAGAGCAAAGGAATTGTTTCCACCCCAACTCGAAAAGATTTTATTTTCTTTTAATAAATTCGTATTGAATAGAAGTCACTTAGTTGATTTATACAGAAAATCTCAAGAAGTAAAAGAGAAGAATGTAGAGTAGAATGTAAGTGCAAGCGAAGCAAGCTCGAAAATGTTGCACCCCATTTCCGACAGGTTTGATTACGATAATCATTAATGGGTGAAACCCGACCGTGATATCCCCTCAACGGGTTTCACTCGAGGCGGGCCGCCTAGTCTATTTTATGAAGTATAGTCGGGGTACTTTGATCCACAAAGAAAACACCAACTATCGCGTGTAAAACTGTGTTAAATGGTGCGTAAACAAAATACAGAGTGGATTACAAGGACTTTATTGTAATTTTACAATGGCCGTCTCGCGAAGTGCTGGAGTTGAGCGCGTGTGCGGTTCGCGGGTGGCGGTGACTGACTGAGCTTGCCATGGAAGCTCACTGAGCTAACATGGCGGCCGGAACTCGGATATGCGAGTAGTGTAGCGGGTAGCGGCTAGTGTAACGCTCAACCGTAACTAGTCGCGTAACCGAGGCGGTAGACGACGCATTCTAGAGGTGCGTGAAGTTATTAAATGGGGTAGCGCTATAGAAGTTCGGTTTTGGGTTTGCAGCTAACCCAAAATCGAACTTCTACGAATAGACTTTGAAAATACATTCTAAAAATCAATAGGAACAAATATTTGGGACACTGGAACTTCGAAAAGCACATTTCTGAAAACACGGGGAATTTGTGTCAAATGCAATTTCTGCGTAGAGTATAATATACTTTGTAATAATGTCAAAAATGAATTATTAGCCATTTAAAATAGCCGGTACCTCACTGGTTATACCTATTGTTTATCAAAATTGCCGTCAGAAACTAGGCGCCATGTACCTAACTAAGTATAATTATGGTAATGATATAATGTAATTAAAAGAAAAGCATTTGTTGCGAGAACGCGTTTAAATATTTTAGCACCTGAGATAGTTTACTTTGTAGGTACTCGTACATATAAGTCTAAAGCGCAGAAAAGCTTTCAAAACAAGAGAGAGAAAACGATGTCTTTCGGCTAAAATGGTGAAGACTATGATAAAAAAACCAACCAAGAATGAAAGAGTGAGCGAAGCCAGCTTGAAAATTTTGTCCTCTGCGCCTCGGATAGGTTAGATTTTTTTGTTGGCAGACAATACGTTACAGGGTGGCAGTCTTAGAAGAGCAGAGCAGTGCTTATCTCAAGAATATACGTCAAGCTGGTAGAAACGGCTTCCATCGAACCTATCAGTCTGCCGCTCCGAACAATGGGACTCATGGTCCAAGCGAATACGCTCCTGAGTTTTAATCTAAGAGGAAAAAAAAACTCAGCTATTTGTTGCTTGCCAAAATGAGAATTCTTACTCTTTCTGTTGGTTTAGTAGATCATCATTATAACTAAAAGCCGATTCAGGATGCTGCTTGTAGTCAATTGTTCGCATTCTGCCCCCGAGGTATTAATTCTGCCTGCTCTTTTGTCAATGCACTTTGTAACCATGATCTTCATGTTTGGCTAAGATTGGCATAACTGAGGCTAGTTTCTGAAACGAAAATGATCGGACAATTCATCAAATGCGAGTTGGCTGCTGTGATTGGTAGAAAGAACTTTCATCAGCTAATCGCATCTTGCGGTTTATTTATGAAGCACCGGTATTTTTTACCGGATGCAAGAGTCTTGTCAGTTTGTCGATTTAATAAATACAAGCCTACTAATAAAGCGGTTTATCATTCTGCACGTGCGAATTTTTTTGCCTGTTTCCCGGTAATTTTCATTTATTACATTATCATCAATAGATAGATAATGATGGCCTCGTCTTCAGCACGATTTCAGACGGATGTCCTCTATATTATCCAACACCTAGGTTTATTTAATCCTTTCAGGTATCTCCATATCAATACCTAAATCTAAATTGATTACACACGTAGGTTGAATATTGGTAATATCCGCATTAATCTCATAGATATTTCATAACATCGACCAATAAAAATGAAGTTTCGCTTTTTATAAGTGTTTTTTGTTAAATTCGACGCGGATTCGATCACTTACATAAATATCTAAGTCATAATAATCTTATCGCAAAACTTACGATGTGTGGTGAGCATAGAGAATATAGTCTTTGGTGGTGAATATTACCGTGTTAGATTCACTTACACTCTCCTTTCTTAGTAGGCTCGTGTTTGTTTTATTTCCTTAAGTATTTTTGGATGCTTAATATATATTCAGGGTGCAAAAAGCACCCCTGAAATACCCTTTTTTTCAAGGATGGGAAATCATCAAAAGACTTCTTGAGGGCGGGCATGTCGGACTTTTACGGACTAAAACCCATCCGTGTTCCTCCTAATGCCCTTTGTGTTGTGTTCCAGGGCCGCGGTGACTCTTTTGAACAAATTCCGCAATCCCTGAAATGCCCTGAAAACAATAATATATGTATGTACCTACTTACATCTACTATAGACCTCAGTATTAGTTTAGTTTCTGCTCGTGGACTAGCCCCCAGCTTTTTTTTTAGTAGGTAGCAGTTTTTGTTGGTGTGCCAACATATTATTATGTGCGATGTAGGAGTCATGAAGATTAAGGCCTAATAAGTTTACTATAGTTCAAAGCTATAGCGGACATATTGTATGATTTACCTATTACGTATGTATTCACATAGTTAGGTTAATTCGTGACAAGCCGCAAAGATCCGTTTCTTTTCTTCATTCCCCACAAAAAGTGTGTTTTGTTTTTCGTTAAAAATAATTAATATGTGTGTCTTTTCTAGATAAAAAATAACTATGAATTAAGTTGTAGGCAAGTTAACAGCTTGTTATTACAGCAAACAGGTTAACAATTACAGTAAGTAATAACTTATAAACGGTTATGTATGGTGGCGGACGTACAAGCATAGCAACATCCCATCACTTCCCGACCAGAGAATGGGCAGCAGCATTCTCTGTGCATTGCAACAGCTACACTGCGATCGCCAACCCACCTGCCAAGCGTGGTTATAATGCCCATGTGTCCCGCAGTGGACGTCTTTCGGCTGATTATGATAACTTATAAATTTAGTAGAGTAAGTTTATTTACTACTAAATTGAATTATATCTTACATTGAATTGAAACACTGTTTCAGAAAATAAATGTTTAGTAAATATAACTGAAGTTGTAATTCATTATTCATTAGTTTACCTACAATAGGCAATATGCATGCATTTTTTATATTTGCAAAATGAAATACTTATTGGCTCTGAAGTTATAAAGCTTCAAAGATGACAATTAGAAAGAGAAATCCGATACGAACTCTGACGTCAAATACTATGTCGCCTATACAGTCATATCTCGTTTGTTTTTCGATCAATTTTGATTATAATTTCACTGTTAGTATTATATTTTTGTATATTTTCAGAAAAAGTATATAGATAATAACTATGTTTTTCATTCATATTCCCTATTATATTATATCTTATAATTTATATTCTATGCTGAAAACGTATACAGCGACATCAGAAAAAAAAATCATAAGTGAATTAAGAAAACCTACCAACGTAAGATATGCTACGCTTACCACGCGGCTACGTGGTTTGAGTCAGCGCAGGCGCACATTAACTATGAAGTAGGTATTGAACAAAACGGATACCACATAGGAATACGACAAAGTCTAACAATGATCATACAAATAACCAGATCTCGAAGTTATATTTTATTCTAAAGCCACATAAGTATTCTAAGTATTGGGGTTTCAGTGTGGGTATACTGTCAATTTAGTTACAGTCGTTTGGTTCTTGCCTCAACATTAGGTGATTCATTATTTTGAAAGGTTCATTCAGCATCTATGAAGCTGCATTTTCCCTGTATGGATGACCGACATGCAGTTTTACAAGAATCGGTACCACGCGCTGCCTAATCTTTGAGACCTGATTGAGTTGTACCTATAGGAAAAGATAAGATCTTGATTGCTGAACAAAACAACTAAGCTGTCCTATTATATTTGTGTCTGTACTTATTTTTTGTGAGATATAAAGAAAAGGAACTAAAGCAAGACAAAACTATACAACGATTGTAGGTAACCCTAATGATAGCCACATTCTATTATTGACAAAATAAACCTTTGGCTTTTTAAAATATTTAAATATTATTTAATTCGTTTAAGAATATTTTTTTCAGAGTCGAACGATAAGACTCAACCTGCGAATTTCACACTTCAAGAGTGATATCTCGTGGCCTTCACCCCAACCGCCGCTACAGGAGAAGACGCCCCTGCCGTCGGGAGTCGCAGGGCGCTCCCCGGCCACCGTAGGCGCGAGCCTGAGGCCGGCGAGCGGTGGGTGGCTCGCTGTCCGATCACCACCAGGCCCGGGTCGATGGCGCGTTGTGTTTCACGCGCGCCTCAAAGAGATGTCAGCATAGAGGACGGGGCCCGCTAGGGCCAGAGCCTGCCAGGGTTGTGGAATTTGTTCGAAAGAGTCACCGCGGCCCTAGAACGCAAAGGGCTTTAGAAGGAACACGGATGGGTATTAGTCAGTAAGAGTCTGACACGCCCTTCCGCTCCACCCAGAGCGGAAGAAGTCATTTGATGATTTCCTATCCTTAAAACAAGAGTGATATCTCGTGGCGGAGCTTGTATGATCATCGTGCAAATTAAATAATTTGTTTTGATTTGATTTACAATTGGCTTCAAGGAAGCTTCAAGACAGTTTCAAGGAAGTGAACATCAATGAGAGCATCTACCTAGATGACTGGCGGCCCAATTGCAAGCCAGAAACGCGCGTACTGGTAAATTGTGGCCCCTGCGATCTGCAAGCACAGAGACCACATAGAAAGAACATTCAATTTATTTTCTCAACACATTTGTCATTCACACAGGACATTAGGAGTCAAGACTCTAATGAAGTTATTTACACAGTGGTTTTTGCCAACAATAATTGCATTAGATGATTCATTTTATACGTCGTGTATACATTTGTCTAACCTTCGATTACGTGTAGTGCTTTACTGAGCAAACTTTTTGTTCTCGACGACGGAAATGTCATGTCTCGTATCATGATAGTGTCTTGAAATAATCCACTTGGGTGATTAACTGATCCTTTGTACCCGTTGTAACTTGTGAATTTTTAACAAGGCTACAATTTCTGAACGAAATCTTGGTCCCATATAATTGTTAATTTAAATATTGTACAACTTATGGGTATGTTACAGTGATACATGTTACAATAATAATTTTAAGAACTGAATTTCCAACTGTGACAAACAATAAATAAATCTGAATCTAAACCTACTCATGATACTTTAGTAAAGTTTAGCAAATCTTTCAGCATTTTCGAGTTACTTCCTTAATTCAATATTAAACTGTGTTTTCCTCCTTTGGTATTGTATTTCTATATACATTCATAGTATATTCAATTAATTTCCAGAATAGATTCCCTTTATGCAAAATGATACGTAATACAATTTACTGAACTACAGCCTGTATCGTTTGACTCATGTCACAACCTAGAGTGTTGCAAGTTGTGGTCAACATAGTAAAATGCTAAGGACAACTGTTCGATGAATTGCCTCTTGTTTTGGTAGACACTTTTCATACAATGGACCTTCGAGCCGGATACTAAACGGCACCTGCTTCTAATAAGTTGCAGCAAAAGATTCGGTTTTTCAGATTTAACAGTCGCGATGCAAAAATAATATGACGACCGCTTTTATACAATTTTTTCTACGGATAATAATACTAGTAGAACAATTTCGTGTTTGCCTCTACAACATCAGTGGTTTCAACATCTCCAAAACAAATCACCCTTTCATTCTCAACAAGAATGTCTTGGATGAATGACCAAATTCTTGTGTCGTAATTAAAGCTCACAGTAAAAGGTATTATTATGTCAGCGCCCGAAGAAGTGAGGAGGCCCACACTTGACATATTGACAGGACAAAGAGATGGCGTATGTCCGTAATTTATCTGCCGTAGCGAACGGCGCGAGAGAGAATAGTGTTGCTATTCTTCCGTATGTTTCACATGTGGGATGTGGGTGGATGAATGTCAAAGTTTGATGGTACACACGGTATTGTGGTTTTAAATGGTGGGACTAGAAAAAACGTGTGTGAAATTTAAAAAATGTTGAGCGCTCGATTTTTGTTTTTTGTTTCAATTTCACTCAATGATCTTAAAACTTAAATCAATAATTCTACTGCAAACTGCATATTAACTTTTTCGTTTCGTTTGTAACTCATCCCTTAGACAATTGATGTTTTTTTTTAGTTTTCAGTGGCAAGTGTCCGGCGTAAGTTGTAAGAATCATGTTAAAACCGCTCTTACAACAAATTTCATTCACGTTTCAATTTGAAAGATAACAGCTGCCCTACTATGACGTGCTAATACCATCCAATTCCGATTATGTAAAAGGGATAGTGCTATTACCTATGTATAGCTCCGTCTCCCTCTTAGAGCGGAATCATGATCGTTTTAAGACTTCATAGTAAGGGCCCCTGGACTTTTGTCAACTATATATTTTGTAACAAATGATATTACAAACGTGAGACGAAATGAACCATCTTCCTCTTAAGTGCCACGCCTCCAAATTAACCCAGTAGGTACATACCTACTACTATATCGTCATAAAATAATAATTCAGTTCCACTATCTAGTTGCTAGCTCATTAGAATAATAAGACGTTACAATAAGATTATTTTATCTTAAATTCCAATTAAGTTCATTTGATGTTATGTACCTAATTCGTTTGTGTGATTATACCGAGTACCTATATAACGTCGATGAGCATGTAATCGACCACAAAGAAAACAAAAAAATAAATAAAAAGCTGCTCTCACCTAGGCAAAATTTTAATTGAGTAAGTATGGCAGTATCTTTCAGATATTTTTCCATGAAAGAATATAATAGTATTTTGTACAATGTCATGATAAACTTACTACAGTACCTATGTGTCAAGTAAGGAAAATAGTTAATTCTAATCGGTAGGTACAGGCAGGTTACCCGCCGAAGTATCCATTTTGCATGGTCATTAGTTAGGAATTTACCGACCGTTTGTTTCGCAAACATCTGAAACATAACATTTTTCCCCTTACGGATTAATTTCATAAGGATTAAAATATACATACATAGGTAAACCAATCATCATCTGCCTAGCCTTTTCCCAACTATATTGAGGTCGGCTTGCAGTCAAACAGGATTCAGCTGAATACCCGTGTTTTACGTGGAGCGCCTGCCTACTAGACCTCCTCAACCTATTAACTGGGTAACACTGTAGGTACTTCTTTGTAAGACTGGTGTCAGATTTTCTGGCTTCTGTCAATCCGTAACGACTGCCAAAGATCTACAAATGACAGCCGGGACCAACGGCTTAACCTGCTTTCCGAGGCACGGAGGAATCTCGGTATGTTAAGATCATAGAAATATTATTGTATCTATGGTTAAGATGGTCCCCATCCACAGACCGACCCGTGCGGCTGTTACTATTTAGCCATATGTGCTCCTCACAAAATCCAAAAGATATAGTTAGATTATGCGAAAGATGATACTTCTGTATTTCCTCTACCTCATTTAAAACATCCACGTTCCTTAAAGATGTCAAAATTTTCCTCACTTACCTGCATTTGTGTAGGTAAACTTTTCAAAATAATTAGTAGCCATTATTATTGTTACCACATTTTCTTTTTCTTTGTTCATTTTTGTCAAGTTTTGTTGCCATGAGATGACATTGTAGTTTGCATTTGAACATTTTATTCAAGTAAGAGATTCGATCTTTTGGTATCGTCCATTCTATTCTAACGTCGCCACCATTTCCGCAGAGAGTCACATCATTCGAGCCCCATAGTTCACATGTCACTATTAAAATTGATGTCCTTTGTTCTGTAGTAGTAAATCTGGCGCAGACAGAGGGTTGACTCCTGCGGCCATCGTTTATACTGCCGTCATAAGCAAAACAGGCGCATCTAACAAAAACTCAAAATGCAAAAAATAAGTGACAGAATTAATTAAGAATGAATGAAGAATGCAAATCCTCCAGAATACAAGGATTGTCACTCTTAAATGCACACAATTCTGTCTGGCGGATCAAGACTTTTATAAGTTAAACTCGAGAACGGAAGTTCATAGAAAAATATCAAAAATATTTAAAAACCGCGCCTTGTAACTCGATTTTGCCTAAAACGGCAGATGCGCCCCTTCTGCTTTGAACACAGAATAGACGTCGGGAATTCCTCACTGGAACCATCACACGTGTAACATTGATAATGGGGAGACATTAAGATTATATGGTGTTTGAAAATATTAATGAGTAGCTGCCATTTTGGAGTAACGATGCCACTGAAAATGTGAGAGTTATTAATGATTTTAGTAATGAAGTTTTCAGAAACAACTGGGCGATCAATTTTGTTGGTTCAGAGATGAAATGCTTTCTGAGAACTGTCTGGTTAGACTTTTCTAGATGTCTAGGATTACAGTATGTTTGGAGTCCTTAGAATAATCATGTCTGTTTTTTGTCTTTACCGGAAAGAAAAGCATTACTTTTAAGCCCTCTTTTTAAACATGTGGTGAACACAAATTACAATCATTTAAGATTTTTTAGTTATTTACTGTAAATATTTCTTATATTATTTAGCAACACACTAAAAACACTATGATGATAGCTCATAGCAGGCATATTTCCTTAGTTGCAGGTTCCTAGCCTATATTGTTGTTTCAACAGTTTCTGGTACTTTTCTCTAGGTTCTTAGAGAACAATCTAGCTGTTGCACAATCATATCGTTTTTGTGTATGCCTGCAGATCTTTAATGCGAAAACAATAAGTAGAATTGATTAGCTACGGGCCTAAATAATTATAATTAAAGTTATCACTTGCCTTAATATATTTTTGGGTGCATCGTCAAGTTATCAATGATCTAGAAAGGAAGCAGGTGTATAACCAACACAATATGTTTCTCTTGAAACAGCTATATCACCTGGCTTGTACACCTGCTACTGTTTTCAACTAATTTAAGAAACCACAGAAAGTTGTAACTTCACATTTGCTACCTATTTTTTACCCGACTGCGCGACGCAAAGGAGTGGTAATGTGTTTATCAGCCTATGTATGTATGTATGTATGTATGTTTGTTATTAAAAATAAAGAAGCCACAAAGTAATACATTGTGACTGATGATCTGGGTGAATCGTCCTCACATAATATTAATTTTTATATACCAAATTTTGTAAAATCATTATTTGAAAAGAGTAACTATGGAGTTTCTTGGCCGTTCTTCTCCATAAGAATCTACCTTTCCGAATGGACAGTAGTCACTTTATTAATGTAATATTATTATTTTTACTGAACTGTAAACGATGACGTTCAAAAGTGCCGTTTAATGGCCTAATTGAAATAAACGTTTTGACTTTGACTTTTGACTTTGTGACTTTGATGACTGATGCCTTATTGTAAAATTAGTTTTGTTGGTACCTATTTTAATCTATATTTTTTGTTTTTGATTTTTAGTGGTCCGAGATCCTACACCTAACAACACCACTGTAAGGTCACAAAAAAGCAAAATACGCAATTCCATTTACTTGGATGATATATTTTTCCAGATATTTTGATTTAAAACCAAACTACTGAACCGATTTTGATGAAATTTCTATGCCACTAATCGGAAACTATATCCTTTCACATACAACATATTTTTTCAAATCGGTTTATAAATGACGGAGTTATGAGGTAACAAACAAAAAAAATACAACCGTATTGAGAACCTCCTCCTTTTTTTTTGAAGTCTGTTAAAATCGTGACAGCTCGGAACACTCCACAAATTTATGTGACAGCGGGGTGAAGGGTGGGGTACTGTGCAGGGCAAAGCGAACTTCAGTTCCTACTTATACAGAAGAGAAACGTGGTGGTCGCGGCGGCCTCCACACAGTGGAGGTGACCACTGATGAATCTTTGATTCAGGAATTGAAATACCTAATTAAAACTAGTGTGACGGGCGTGCAGTTCTTTGTTGATTTCTATTCCAAATTTTACGTTGTTTACGCAAAAAGATAACTAGGTAGGGTTAATCAAAATATATCGGAAACTACCTACGACAATCTAGTACTTATAGGACTTGAGATATAATAATTATTATCTACACCCAGAATTAGAAAACGAAATCAGGTGAATGCACCTAAACATTACGAGTCGATAATGCAATGATTAATTTACACTTGTAATTCGATAAAAGCATTATGTTTTCCGGTTAATCGGATAATCAAATCTTCACACCTTTTTTATAAACAAATAAAACATATGATGTAAAAAAATATATATTATATATATTATATATTATAGGCAAAAATAATATATTTTCCACTGCACTGCTAATATTTATTTATTATGTTATGATGACATAGGTACTTACGCGTGTGGTGTACAATAATTATTACCTACTCAGCACACTTACACCTTTGTTAAATAGTAGTAGCAAGTTAGCTGCCTGCATAATTGCTTTGTTGACTGTACTTATGACAAAATGATTCAAGTTTCTCAACCTTCATCGACTAAGGTGTTAATTTTTTTGTGTCTACCACCAAGGCTTATTGTCTTCAAAACAACCAGTTTAACGTAGCAGACGGTCAAGTTCGGAACAAACATTTTTTGTCAGAGTTTTAACCACCCTCCTTGCAGGTGACGCCGCCATGATGTATCAAGATAAACTGGTATTTTTTTGATTAATGGTAGATCTAGCTTACACGTTAAACTTCGGTAGTCGTGAAGAAATTTACACTTATTGATTGAGTGTCTTGCGACTATTGCGACATTTCAGATGATGTGTCTGACCTTTTGACCTGGCGAAGGGTCAGATTTCGAAGAAGTCGAACTATGGAAACTTCCGTTTTGTAGACATTCTTTAGTGACAGCGATTGAAAGGCTCAAGTTTAATTAATATATTTGTTATATATTAAAGAATAAATTATTCGGTTTATTCGTTAATTGTTACAAAATGACCATACGACCAAGAAGTACATAGTAAATACATCTATCACTATTTTGAAATCAGTTATTTTGTGGGTCCTCAAACTAGGTAAACCAGCCGGTCTATTCTGTAAAAACCTCACCGTGAATGTAGACCATAGGTGTAGTGAGCTGCCGTTCCGCCTAGGTAAAAGAAAAGAAAGAAAGAAGACTTAGGTTCAAATAAAAGGAAACTTAGTTTTAAAACAATTATATTGTGTGCCTCACGGCTGCGACAAATAGGTCCAGTTCAGCAAAATGCCAGACTACTAGTAGTTGCCTGACGCTCGGGTTTTCAACTGAACCTTACGTTTCGGTTAATTACTTTAAAGTAGGTAGTAACAATGTCAATAATGAATTAACCACAATACACGCCTACAAATACATGGAGGTTCCTCTTTCAGAACTTTACCAGCACCATAGCAATTTGATGATAGCATATGCCTAGGAATCATCAAAAACTCAAACATTTAAAATCATAGATCATAAAGAAGACACATTAAATCGTCTGTATCTTATAATTATTTTACATTATCTTAACATTAAATCGCACATAAACAAGTTGCCCGCACACTGTAGATCATCTGGCATGTCGATACGACTGGGGAGGCGTGGCTAAGAATTACTCACACAGGGAAATATGTTTTATGTACAAACAATCCACGAATAACTTCTAGCTAAGTATTGCTTGTAGTTAATACCAATAATGTGCCTAATTTATTTCCTTGGGAATGTTCCTGAATTCTGAGAAAACTCCAGCTCCACCGCTGGAACTGTGGTCAAGATTTCAGGAAAACGCTAAAGTGTCGATAGAAAATTTCTTTGACAATTTCCAGTTACCCAGTTCCGGGGTTGTTCTGTTGATGACGGCATACGTGTGAGTACTATGTACCTTAAACTTTTCGTTTTTTGGGTGTCTTCCTGGCGGTTGGGAGTGTCATGCTCCTACAAAAGTATCTGATGGTGGGGCATGTGTATCATCATTTGGCTCCGTCAGCAGGAACTGGTTATCTCTCAACTGCCACGGTTTATTTTAATTATTTGTCCTTTGAACTGTTTCTTTTTTACTCCGGACGCTTTTATCGTGCACGTATTTCTGCATCGTTCTCACATATTTTTTATAATTTTCAATTAACGACAAAAACAATGTAACCACAAGTTTACAACAATGTTTGGGTTCAAAAGAGTGTCCGTGGAGTTTCTTTCACGTTCTTCTCCATAGAGATTTACGCTTTCGAACGTGCAAATAGCTTCATCTCTTTGACTGACCGACCTTGAAAAATCAAAAGTGCCTGTAAATGGTTAAATAGAAATAAATACTCTATTTGGAGTTTTAGAGTTTTGAATTTAGATTTCCGCAACTCAGTAATTGGTTAGTAGTATTTTAAATAGAGCTGGTAGCCCCATTTAAAGAACTGGTATTCAAGCGCATCTGGGAGATCAATAAAATTGTCAATCTGGTTACTCTAGTAAACATATGCAGTGTCGTCTCTTGACGAACCTTATCTATCACAAGGAGCTCTACCTACAACTTCTAATACCTTGCTTAATCAATCCTCATTAACAAATCAATAAACTCTGAACCTAATAACCACTAAAAGCTATCAATTAACTTCGATAGTAAAATAAACCATGAGCGGACCACAGCTAATATAATTAATTCTAAGCACTTAGACTCACTCGTAATAAACCCGAGATAACTATGTTATTATTGATCAGAACCTTGGTTTTATCTATCTTAGTATTTATTTACTGATCAAAGCGACCGCCCCTGAAGAACCAACTGATCTGGGTATGTAAGTAGGTACATAGATGTTCATATTGCTGGTTAATTGAAAAACACAATCAAAGACTTGATTGTGTTCTTGCAATTAAACGCGAATATTGTATATAATTGTGAGTAGGTATTGTAGTCGATAGGAATCTAAACCCTTATAGTTTCGCCATGTCCGTCTGTCCACGATTTAGCTCAGAGACGCTTAGCACTGGAAAGTTGGAATTTACATATTAATCACGCCGACAAAGTGGTAAAATAAAATATCGAAAAAAAATTTTTTTTATGTTACCTCCACACGTAAAGTGACGATGTTTTTTTTATTGTCTGTCCCTTAGTGTGGGGTATCGTTCGATAGGTCATTAAAAAATTTTGTGGGTGTGCGAAAATTATTTTTCCATCCAAAGATCCGTTTGGGAAATATCAAGTGCTATTTTTTGTTAGATTCTGGTGTGTGTCCCTGTAGGCCTGTACTAGCTAAACGGTAGGTTTTGGAGACGTGAAAAAATTCATGATAGTAACATATATAACGAATTTAAAAGGAAAACTATCACAGCTAAGTAGGCTTTACAAGTAATAGTCGGACACTCTATAAAATGTACTTGGAGAAGGAACATTTCGCGCAAATTCCTATGAGGGCCCGTTTTGAACCGTTAAACCGCAAACTCAATTAATATAACTATCCATAGAATCAAACAAAATGCACCATTCTCAGTCGGAAATTGTGACGTGCAACTACGGAATCCTACACTGTGCGTGCTCCGACACCCACTAGGCCGGTTTTTTTATCCGTAGTTAAATCAACCAATGGTTAAAATTGTGGTAAAAATGTCAAAATGCGTTTTTCGATCAATTGTTAGATAGACCATTGACAAATACCCTATCTTGAACATTAAAGGATTTCTTGTGTCCATGCATTTCTGCAGGTAGATGTTTTTGGCTTAGCTTAAGCCTAAATAAGAAATACCGACCAAGTGCTAGTCGAGCTCTCACATGAAGGGTTCCATACCAAAAACCAAAAAAAAACACGCGTCTTGTATGGGAGCCCCTTAAAATTTTAATTTAATTTAATTTTTATTCTTTGTTTTAGCGACAATAGAAATACAAAATCAACTGTCTACCGTTTACAGTTCATAAGATACAGACGGACGGACAGCGGAGACTTAGTAATAGGGTTCCGTTCCGTTCCGAAACGGGTACGGAACCCTAAAAATGCAAGAAAAAAAAAATTATCTCGGGGCCAAGGACTAAGAAGTAATTAAAAATAAAGCTTTCAAAGTTAATACCTAAGAATCAACTATGTGACCCAGGGGCCACAACAATTGTGATGTCTTTTCTGTGAGGACGAATCATCCATCAGTCAAGAAGATACCCATCGGTCAAAACATTTGGGTACCTAATCAATCAATCAAAAGCAATTGTAAATCCTTGAATGAGTTTCAAATGAGGTAAGTCAATATTAAATGTTTTGCCAACCGTTTACCTACTTAACTCAATTAAGCAAATCAATCAACAAAGCTATTTGCTTTAGACGTTACACGGAAGTCGTATGAATTAGTGCCTGTAAATATTATTTTATTGATGCATATTAGATAAATTGTAGGTTCACCTGAATTATACTGTCTTCTTCCTTTCGAGTCGATGGTTAGGTAACTATTGAGGTAAGTTGGGCCCAGTATATGGCCATGTTAATTTCCTCGTCAGGAGCGTAAATGAACGCCACTGACGCAACGCCTCCGAATTTCTCACAGTACAGACGAAGGTATATGTATGTCACCGGAAAATAGCAAACTCCGTAAGATTATAAAATAACTTGAGAGGTTGTAAACTCTCGATAAATTGTCAACTGAACATTTGGAATACTTTTTTATTATCAATAACAATAATAATTAATAATTTAACTATCACACCAAAACAGATCGGTCGCCAGTTTATGTCAGTCCACAATTTCCCGGAATGACTTCGCGAGATTATAGACTATCAAATTTTGATGCGTAAAATAGTATTCCAAATGTTCAGTTGACAATTTATCGAGAGTTTACAATCTCTAAAGTTAATTTATAATCTTACGGAGTTTGCTCTTTTCCGTTGACATGTATATGGACACTTAGGACGCTGTAAAAATGACCTACGGAATCACTTTGATGATATAAGCTAATCGTGGCCAGCTTTATTTTCACCAGAAATGTTAGTTTCGTACCGAATTCTTTCAAAACTGTTTTTCCAAGAAATCACCTATATGTATCTAGCTAAGTTACTAGGAACTTCCCACAAATAACTTACTTACTTCATTTAGCAATCAATAAGCAATTTGCCACGAATTAAGGAACTAAGCTTTTACTTTCAGTTAACATTACCTTGTAAATGATTTTTCAACGCGTTGAGCCTTGGCATTTAAAAGTGAGCGAAGATACGACACAACACATTAGGTCCGCAGTAGGCACGGCTAAACAGGATTGTAACCTGTGTTAAAGCAATCATTGAAATACAATAAGCCGTTTAAGGAATTACGAAACTGAATAAAATCATAAATAAATATTGTAGGTAGTAGTTACCTACTCGTACATAGGTACGTGGTCGACGAAACCTTTGGGCTGAGTATGTATACATATAAGCATAAGTAAGTATATCCCACCTACCACATATGCTGACAGTTTTTTTTTTTTTTTATTTAATATGGGTTTGCTCTTGACTCTAGTCTAGGTCATAGATGACAGAGACAAAGTCGACGGTGGAGCGAGCTTACCCAGAAGAAGCCTGTTCACTCTAATTTTGAAGAGATTAGGGTTGTATGTGTTCGGAAACACAGACGCAGGCAGAGAGTTCCACTCCTTTGCTGTGCGCATTATAAAAGACGTTTGGAAACGTTTTGTGCGAATTGGTGGAATAGCAACAAGGTAGGGACAGTTATATATACCTAGGCTTTGTAGGATACTTGGGCTATTTAGCTGCACAAAATAGGCTATCAAGCCGGATCTGTCTGTGAACTTAATAATATACCTATAGCTGTCCGAGAAAAAGATGAATGTCGTAACAAATTATGTTAAACGTGAACAAAATTAACGCCTACGCAGTGTCCTTTAAACAGCTACTTTAGTTAATGATACTCTGTAAAACAGCTGGTATTTAGAAGAAGTAGAAAGGCAACTAATTGATTGATTTTGTTGTCAAGTTTCAAGGGTCTTGTTTTAATGAGCTGTAATCAGATATCCTGCCCGGGCTAGTTAGTGGTCCATACTTAATGGGATTCTTAATTGGCAGAGGAAATGTATGCGTAAATAATTGACTTATTTATAATGATGAAAATAATACCTAACAATAATATCAATATAACGGCTGAATAGCTGAGTCCAACGATCGACCAACATTTTAGGAGGCTCTCGTTAGACGGCTGGATCAAGGGCTTGATACAGAAAGCGGTTCTTCTGGATACGGATGTATAATAATATCTTGGGACAAGTCACACACGGTCATCCGATCCCAAACTAGAGCCTGTGCTATGGCAACCAGACAACTGATGAACATACTTATATATTTCTAAATACATACCTACACATGTATTGTTAGAAGGTTCCTCTCTCTGGAGCCCTGACCGCGGATAGCTTGTACTCTGTTTTCGATACCGGTGGGTTTCAAATGTATTAAATATTTTTTATTAAAATATTTAAAACTTTACCTATATTTAAATGTATTAAAGAAGAATTTCCTCACTTCATTACTCGGCAATGCAGGTTTTATGTGTTTATCGTAATTTCGTAGCAATCGTCGTAGACCGTAGCATGACGCTACGATGTTGGGTCCTTAAAAAACAATTGACTGCCTACCTGTTTCATAATTACCTATGGAAGACTCTTTCGACCGCAGGTAGGATAATTATCTTATATTGATAATAATCCTTTACCTGTTGTTTTAAATTAAACCCTAGGGTAAATAAGTTTGCATGTTGTAGACACTTTCAGCATCGGTTTCCAAATTCAAACTCAGTTGGTACTGAAACGACTTTTTTAAACTCCAAAATTGACCTTATGTACCTATAAGGAGATGATATCATTAGTGGCGCCGAACACTTGATTAGTTATAATAAAATCTGCACAATACATAAACACGAGATTAATATGATGTCATTTTTATTTATATGCCCCGGAGAGATCGACAGTTCAACCAATAATACCCACAAATGCTGTACTTAGTTTAATCAAAGAAGGAATTTATGGCTTTCAGATTAAGTGCACCTATGTACCTACTCCTGTCGCAATAAATCAATCTATCTAGCCTTTTCACAACTATGTTGGGGCGGCTTCAAGGCTAATCGGAAGCAGCTGAATACTAGTACATATTTTACACGGAGCAATTGCCTAACCTCTACTACCCGGTAACTGGGGTGTACAATCCTTTGGCAACACTGGTGCCAAATATTCCGACTTCTGACTGTCTGCAAATACTGTCAATGATCTACAAACGACACACCGTACCAACGGTTTACCGAGGCACGGAGGAGTCTCTGTATGCAGTAAAAGAATCATACTTTCAATTTAAGAGCACCTATGTTCTCTTGTCTCTAAAATATATTGCAGCTGGCTAGCAGTACTTTGTCACGGAATTTGTAGAACAATATTGTCGGGAGACTTGACGAACACAAAATTCGTGAGACATGTCTAAAAGCGGTATGTTGGCTACGCAGGCATAAACCATAAAGCTATTGTACAAAATATTTCATGTTGGTCCATTAATGCTTGTAGATGTATGGACATAGTAGGTAGCATTTTATGCACCAACGTAACTTTAGAGCAAAGTAGGTACCTAAGTTGGGAAATCTACCTGTCAGTCTAGTGGTTCCAAACACTACGAAAGGTCCTGAGTTGGATTTCCGTGTGGGGCAAAGTATTATTGAATTTTCTGAATTGCAATTTCGCTGTAGCAGCCCGGAGTTCGGACTTGTGCTATCATCACCAACATGGGACTTATTTTTTAACACGTGAAATGTGTACTATGACCATACCGCTGCTTTACCATCTTCTGGGAATACAAGCACAAAACAAGCTAGAAAATGTTTAAATAAACCTACCTAGTAAACCTACGGGCTTAGGATTAGTTCCGAACTCGAACTAAGAATGAATGACAACACGATTTGACAGTAACTATCAAATCGTGTTGTCCTTAATTCTTAGTGGTTAGGTGATACGGACTAGAATACGCCCGCAACTAAGCCCGAAACTACCGACTTCGGGTTTAGAGAGTAGCCCCCCTGGAATGAGAGAGAGATTTGGAAGACCGAATTTGTGAGTTTTGACGCGTGTACAGACGCTGTTTCAGCTGGGAGGAAAAACAAAATTAAATTGAAAAGTCGAATACTTACTAACTTTTCGCCTCTATGTGCCTATATACCTACCTACTACATATTGAGCACCCCAGTATCGCGACACTCTTTTAGGATTTGTCCACGGTTTTTCGCCATCTACTGAACAGCTGTTTTTTTTTTCGTGATTTCGGAGTTGGTCCCATAGTAAAAGTTGTTCATAATGATGAGCACAATGACCCCTTAAGAGGTATTGCGTTTATTCTGTTACACGTTGTATAGTCAGTAGCTTGGTAATATGCGGCGCTAACGCTGATAGTTTATAGCAGTCGAATATTCGGTCGATTCAATCGAAAAGCTAAACTTATCCCAACACTACTCAACGTGAACGACACATTATCCCAAATTGCGGAGGTAGTATTCCGGCAGAACATGAATGCAGTCCAACTTTACTATCACTTATAAACGTGGACGTCATAGCACACAACATGACTGTTTACAACATTGTGCATCGGTCAGTAGTGAATTGGATGTAGTCACGTGGTGACTAAGCTAAGGACCAACCCACGGACAAAAGGACCTGGTCGGAGCAGGTCGTGACCATGACTCAATCCTTCGATGATGTAAGCCTTCGTAATTGATTCGATGATTCGTTTGTATAGCGGTTGGACGATGGACTATAATTTTATCGATAGTTTTGTTGAGTCCTTCGAGTCGATAATAATTTCAGCGACGAATAAATCTTTTTCTCCGATATGAATGTCACTGGGATTTTAATGTTCCTTGGTGGTCCCATAACCTTCTGCTTTACGGACTTGAGATTTTCGCATGTTATCATTTGTTAGCATCAACGAGTGACGAAATGTTACAGTTTCCAATTGACAAATCCTATTTGGGTGATGAATGTGATGATCTCACCAGATTTCTATGCTAGTCAAATTGTACTTATTTGATGAAGTCCTTCGATGAAGTTTTACGAGTAAAGGAGTTGCTATATCTTGCCAAGTTCCAGGTGCACTATGCTACGAACAACTGAACAATATTTAAATCACGTCAATCTCCGTTTATTAAAAACACAATTTCTGTCGTCGATGCCTCCATTAGTGTTTGGTGTCAGTTGTTGACGACAATAGAGAACTTAGATCGTTAGAATAATGATTGTGTAACCTAATAGGTACGTGCGATTTGATTGCCTACGAGATTTGCGCACAGATTTACCAGGAACATTAGATGTTATCGCCAAATGGGTATGACTTTTGGCCCTCCTAGTTGTAGAACCAGGTCAGTGTCCTTCGTTTATGGGGTTTTGTCGAAATTTCTAGGAGAGTCAAGGTTTTTCAAAACGTTTAACATAGTATACGTAGGTATTTCAAATTGTTGCGCCGCTCCCGTGATGATAAAAGCTTCTTCGCCCAAAGCTGTTATTATTTATACGCTTCTAAAACCGAAGATAACACTAATGGGCTGGACTAGATAATGCCTAGAATGATTGTAGAGCAGAACCCTCAGATGTTAATTCAGATAACTGATAAATCGACTCACCTGAAACCCGAGCCCATATCGTTAAGAAGACCGACGGGATTGGAACAAGTGATTACTAACACCAATTACCTAGACTACAGCTTTGAGTCATATTACACATGTAAATGTATGATGACTCTTGCGCTAGAACATACGAGAAACTCGATATCGACAAGTTATAAAAGCGTGGTACATCACTTTAATCGCTAACCGCAGAGTTAGCACGTCAGATGTAATGAGTATTCGTCACTCGTGACATCACAACTGTTACCGAATGGAGATGACATGGAAAGTGAGTTATATCAAATACGTACATCGCTGTACGTTAGTCCGTTCGGCAGAATTGTGTGAGTCTTCGACTCCTGGTTGACGCGCTTAACGGAAAATTTTTAAAACTACATTCGTATGTATATTAATTGCATTAAACATGTTTATATTTAGGTACCTATAGAGAATACGTCATTGGGTTAGAGTTTGTTATTTCCCTAACATATAATTACTAATTAGGTATATTTACGACTGACGTCCTTGGCAATTGAGGTCATTTAAAAATATGAAACCGCTGAAACGCAACATTACATTTCACAATAGAAAACACAATGTCATTCATTCATTGTTATGCACTGGACGCATCGTGCAACCTGCCGCTTGAGCTATTGTTCCGCACCCATAAAAGTTTACTTATGTACTCGAACTTGGACGTAATGGGAGTGAACAGAAGGCGGATTTATTAATGAAATAAATGCTATGCGACAGTGTAGTCGTAATTAATAAAGCCTTAATGAATCAGTGATCGATTAAATTATGAATTATAGCTTCCTCGCTTCTACGCATATGCATAAGACGACTTGTATAAATAAATTATGTTTGTCATTTTATGCGCGTTCTATAGACGCGTCATTACATTTTTAAAAGTTCCGCATTACATTATTTATTAACGAATAAATATGATGTTAGGGACATCTTCGCGAAATGCCAAGGCACACTAATTAACTGTTTGGTCTTCTGAGTCAAAAATAAATTAAATGCGCGTGATGCTTTTAATTAGTTTAGTTAATTAACCTCCTTAGTCCGCCTCTAGCACGCAGAATTCTCCCTTGCAACTAGAAAATCCAGAATGATACTATTCGTTGAAATTTCACAAGCTTTTGAACTTTTGCAAATGTGTTAAGTAGGTAGGTACCTACTTAAGTAGGTAGCAGGTAAGTGCGGTAAATAGTCACGTCTTGACTCTTAAGTTTCAAAGAAATCGTTTACGATATCCGGGTTTATCTTTTTATTTTTCTACAGATTAAGATGTCTGAAGTCCACACAATTACGGGTAGGTAGTTAGTAGGTAACTTACTTTTTGAATATTCAGCGGTTGTTTTATTTTCTTTAATTGCTTGTATAAACTACCTACTTGTTTGCTAATCCAGAAAAACCCGTACTATCGCAACTTGTTCAATATTTAACATGTTCACAGTCTGACATCACGTCTAAATATAAGCTAGGACCCTAAAGACCACATTCAAAGCGCCCCAAGCGATTGCTGGGCTAGTCACTCAACAAAATTCAATTTGCTTAGATAATAAGTGCATGATAAGGTGGACATTAAGCTTAATTGAAAATCAGTATAGCTATTATAAATTAAATAGTTGAAGCCGTTACTGCGTTAAACGGTACGCACCGAGCTTTGCATAAAGTTCACGCTTCGCTAATGTATTCCACGATCGCTGAGCTCATAGCCTTTATTAGAATTCTCAATCAACATAAATGTTTCGACTGTATTATACACATTAGACAAGAGCGAGAAACTTTCGAACAGAACCTAGGGCTAGCGTTGACTTCGTAATGAAAGGTGTGTCGCTCAGGAATTCCGATAGAAACTCTATAATTATTGTACGCGTCAGCCTATGCTAATTGAGATTTGAATGCAAAATATGAATTAGTAGGTATTAGTAACCTTTGGTGTGTCTAATTTGTGTTGAACATAGGGTTGGGCGCTGAAACCGACATTCCTTTTTGAGTAAATGGGTAGGTTAAGACAGCGCCTTGCGTTGTCGTTTTAAGAGTTTGAATATCAAAAATAAAAAGTTACTGTTTTTTCGGAAATCAGTCAAGAATGTCAAAACCCAAAGTAAGTACCTAGTTCGTGAGTTAAATTAAAGTTTTTGGAGTAGGTAACACTTGCAAATGACACTTGGCTTAAACTGGATGTACCAGATTTGCTAACGGCTACTTCTAGGTGTGGCCGCTCGACATTTGATCAGAATTTGGTTTTGGTCGGCATTTAGAAGACTTTAAAATAGGCTAAATCGACACTTTATTTTGTAATTAATGAACATGACATTCCGGTTCAACGGTAATAGCCCTCTCGGACTAAGACGGTCACTTGGTAATAGCTCTGTCCCGACTGCGTATACCTACCTACTAAATGAAAAAGTTTAAGACTGTAGTGGGTAGAGGGACGTTAGAGAGATAGATAAGACACAATCAATTGCCACTTTTTTTACTCCTAAAATCGATTGTTCAGAACCTGCAAATTGGCATGACATGTGATGACGTTGATTGAATTCTGGAGCATTCATTAATTCATACTGATATCAGAACAAATATTATAAATGCGAAAGTGAGTTTGTTACCTCTTTATCTCTTAACGGCCGAACGGATTTGGATAAAACTTGGCACGCCGATAGACCATGTCCAGGAATAGGACAAAGGATACATACTTTTCATCACGGGATGAAGTTCGCTTGGTTTAATTTTCTATATTCACGTAGGTGAAGCTGCTGGCACAATCTAGATAATAATAAAACTCAGTTGAACGCCATTTTTGAATAAAAAATATGCAGCATCAAGTTCTAATAAGGGAGAGAAGAGGGGTTTCCATGAGGAAAGATCACCTGTCGACTTAAAAAATA
Source organism: Mamestra configurata (assembly GCA_002192655.3). Classification (NCBI taxonomy): domain Eukaryota; kingdom Metazoa; phylum Arthropoda; class Insecta; order Lepidoptera; family Noctuidae; genus Mamestra; species Mamestra configurata. Next base: position 201,444 of record NDFZ01005120.1, on the reverse strand, counting down.
TAATTTTTTCAAAATGACGTGATCCTTAACACTTTTGTCTGTTAGGAATGGAAATCGTACTAAGTGTTCGATGATAAATAGATGACTAAGACCACAATTGGATGTCGTCCGACTTAAAATCTAAATAATAGGATCATCTGGGACTTAAAAAAATGAACGCTAAGATGATCTAACTTTTGTCAAGTCGTGTTCTGTATTTTTTGTCCGTTTACACAAGGATGTAAGCATGGCGAGCGTGACTAATGTAAGCCAATGTGCTATAAGTTAAACAACCTATTAACTGCTTCATGAGTCTTCTCCTCTAATCCTACTGTAGATAGACTCTGAAAAATTACTTTTAGCGATAAGACCGCCAAATGTTACAATAACCTATTACTGTGGCCTAGTAACTTCATGTTCCATGTCCATAGTCCTTACTAGTATAATAACTATGCAAGCACCTACAATTTGTCTCCAGATGTCTACTGCTGGACAAAGGATTCGCCGAGAATCGCCTCTATCGAATAGCATTTAAAGACCACTGCTCCGCGCGCTGGCCTCATCAAAGCTTTGAGCTCTTTTCAGGATTTTCAGTAGTAAGTCCAATGTGATGCTCTTGCAAACCACAGCGAAAAAGCCAGCATGACCTTAAAGCATCTTGAGAAAATGGTGTCTTCGAAATTTTTGCTCTAGAACATTCCTGGAACTAAAAAATCGAAGAAACCTGACATTCAACACCCGGGCCCAGTGCGGCCGGAGTGCCCTTTCAGAGCCTCTGTATCAGTGTCTCAGCAGCGGGGACTCTGAGAAGAGCCAAAACCCATAGGTTGCGGTTGCGAACCCAGGTTGGCCGCTGCAAACACAACTTGGCGAAATGCGGTTTAATAGACCCATCAGTTACCCAGTGTGAGTACAGCGCCCCTGTTCAGAACGTGAGCCAAGTACTTCAATCGCCCATACCTACACCTGTATTTTAGGTGACTTACGGCCGATCCCAATAATGTAGGTAACACCAACAGTAGCTAAAACATCATGTTTGCCTTTCAAACATGACGTTTCAGCGACTGTTGGTAGCTAATTTGACAGTTGGTTAAGTTAGATCCGTTATTGAAATCGGCCGTTAATGAATGCCACATACGCTGACCCTACCTGCTGACGCTGACGCTGACCTACCGGGCCCAAACAATCTAAGGACTAAATTTTCGGCACAAAAAGAAGAACAAGAAGTAGTGGAGACTTAATACGCTTGTTATATACTTATGTTATTCTATGTGATACTCTTTGAGAAGAGGATAAAAATAATAGTATCAATTGCTGTACAATTCTAAATTACCTGTAATAGGTATGTAAACAAGGTTTGCAGTTACAAGTTTTAAATAATTTATGGTCATCAGTAAGATCTCAAGCATGCAGTATCTATTTTAGCCCATGTTGACAGCTGATGTTTAATAACTCCGTGAAGGAATAGATTAGAATAACTTAACATGATAAACAACGGCTTCCGAGAAATATTTGTAGGTCATAAATAATAATTTCATTGTTATGTGCTAGATCTGCAGTAAATTGCTTGACTGATGTCATGTACCTTATTAAATAGGGTTTATTGTTGTCAATATCTGGGCAGCAGACAATATTTAAGCTAATGATATTGACTCTTAGTGACTCAGTCACCCCCTTTAGGTAGGTACTTAGAGCTGGCCATTCCTTTGAAGAATTATTTTTACCTGTATATACTTTAGTATATACTTTTACCTAGATTTGATTACATTGATACATTTTCATACTCAGAAAAATAAAATAATAAATAATAATAATAATATTAGCACACGAGGTTGTCGACATGTGGAATGTGGACTCGGCTGTCATTGTGCCGATTGTCGTTACGAACAATGGCCTGATGGCCAAAAGCTTCGACGACCATCTGTCGAAGCTGGCCTGATACAGAAGGCAGTACTCCTCGATACGGCTCGTATTGTGAGGAGGTTCCTTTCTCTGGAGCCCTAACCACCGGTAGCTTGGACCTTGCTCCCGACACCGGCGGACTACTGCTTTTTATATTTTTAAATGTTTTTTTTTAATGTGTGTGTGTGTGTGTGTGTGTGTGTGTTTTTTTTTAAGAAATATTTAAAAATATAAATTAGTATGTAAGTGAAATGAATAAAGAGAATAATAATATAAATAATTGCATTAATCATTAATGTGAAAAAGAATTCACGAGTTTTATTTTTAATACATATAACCCTTTGGCGTCGTCCTAACTAGCTAACGATCGTAAGATTTAACGATGCGATTTTGTAGCGCGATGAAACTGATCGTGAAAAAACCAGTTTATTGTTGTTTTTTCGTTTTTTGACACCGACTGCCGAAATTACAGTTATTTTATACTTTGTAGTGTTTTTTATTTGGAAGTCGGTTTTATTTTTTTGTAAGTAAAATGTTTTTTTTTTTCACTTTTTAGTGGTTCACATGTGCTTACCCCTTCACAGCGTACCAGCGTGATGTTATGTTATGAACTAGTGTATAATAGACAGACATGAGATTTCAGCAATCCCAGTCCATTTGCTATCATTTATTGAGGAGTTTCGTTGCCTATCTGCGAAGTTCTTCATCAGACCTTCACCAAATTGAAATGGGACCACTCCGAGAAAGTACTCTTCTAAAAACTACCCTATTCGCTTCAAGTGTGCCTATATATTTTGAAGAGTTCTCTCTATTTCTCCAGGATCCCATCATCAGATCCTGACTTGATGATCATGGGACCACCTGGGAAGCCTACCCTTTCAAACAAAAAATAAATCCAAATCAGTCCATCGAGTAATCGGGGAAAATACATAAAAAATAATTTAAAAAAAGGTTCCGACGAATTGAGAACCTCCTACTTTTTTTGAAGTCGGTTAATGATCCTGTGCTCGCGCGATGATTTGCAAGCTTCAATTAGAACACTCTAAAGAAATGTAGGTTTGTGTTTAATCTCGTCGTATGACGAAATCGAATCGTCCACTCGTATGATCGTAAGCCAATTAGAACGACACCTTAGCCTTTTGCTTATGGAAATAGGCAGAAGCAAGTACAGAACGCCACCTGTTTTTTTTAAGGATGGGATATCATCAAATGACTTCTTCCGCTCTGGGTGGAGCGCAAGGGCGTGTCAGACTCTTACTGACTAAAATACCCATCCGTGTTCCTCCTAAAGCCCTTTGCGTTCCAGGGTAGGTACTTCTCTCGAACAGATTCCGCAACCCTGATAGGTTCTGGGCCTAGCGGGCCCCTTCTAACAGAACGACACCAACACTATCACAACATACCAACTCTATTGCATTAATTTTATTTCAGTTTTTTGGCTTTATTTCACTTCATTTCTTTCAACATTTATAAACTATCTTTATACTTCCCATTCTAAGCACTTATTTTAATATTCATTTTTAAATGCTTTTAACTCAATCATCTATAAACATTTCCTAATTTTTTTCTGAGACACCAACAATTCTTATCGTCATTAAGATAAAGACATATTCGCAGTAATTATACCATTCAAACCATTTGAGCTTTATTTATGTACCTATAAGGAGATAATTGTACCTAATAATTATGCTAGTTAATATAAAATGATTCATTATCTTCAATATAGACAAGCATATGTCTGTAGTTAGGTACCTACTATTGCACACATTGGCATGTACCACAATACATATTAACATTTGATATAAGTATTACTACATGTAGGTATGATTAGGTATGAGTAAGATGATGTCAAAATTTTATTAATAGCTATTATTTAATATTAACCAAAGATACTGAAGCTCAGCTCTATAAATTCTAACTATCCGTCTGGTTCCCAGTCAGGTTAGGATAGGTCAACGCTGAACTCTCCTCTTGGGTGGTTCGACAGCAAAGATAAGAAAATATTTTATTTATTACATTTAGTGGTACAGTTGGAATCGAATTTGACTAAAGCAATAAGACTGGATGAAGTCTAGGCAATTTAAGTCTAAAGAAAACTTTGAGTTAAGCTCGCGTTTATAGGTTTTTATCATTGTAGTATTTAAGTTGTTTTCGAGGCGATAAACAGGCAGTGTTTTAGACAATATTCAATAAAGTAAGAGATATAAGACCTAAATGCACAGGTTCCTACTTATTTACTTAGAACAATTTACACGCATTTATAGACATTATGTCGTTGGCTATAAATAACTCAGTGCTGGCTTCAGCGTCAGGTTCGGAGGCAATCCATCATGTTTGTTTGCGTAGGATGCTTGATTCAACCGATTTCCACGCATCTCATAAATATTGTTGATCTTATTTCTTGCACAGGAAGCTTTAAACATGCATCGAATCATTTCAGTAAACCTAGTTATACTTACCTATGTATTAGGTAGGTAAGTATAATGTCGGTAAATAAAATCGTTATGCAACAAATTGTACTATTGATAGTAGGTATGCTTAGGAGCTCCAACACCTGATTCTATCTCCCTTCACTACTCGACTACCAGACGGACTTTAGGGTAGGTACCACCCCAATGGTTGATTTATCAGCTAGTCGGACTAAGAGCTTCTTCTACACATTAATTATGCGCACAGCCAGTCTCTAGTATCTTCTATCATCGCTCATTCCATCGCTAGCCTCATCCATCGCTTATCAATACTTTTCATCAAGCGAGACCGAGATGAAAAACGAGCATGCCATGATTTAAAAAAGGGACCGTAGACTACGTATTTGCTGTTAATTTCAACTTGATACCATCATGCGTTCCTGAGAAAAAGTTTCGTGACAAACGAACAACGAATTGATCCTATAAAATTTCCGTTTTTCCTTTTGAGGTACGGAACCATAAAGACCAACCTAAGTCAACCGTACACTCTACGACTCTACCGCTTTTGATTGTGCAGGTGTGCCTTTGCAGGCTGACCACAATAAATGAAGAATTTTCCCTGCAAGAATTGCTCAGATATATTCCAAAACTTTTTTACAAAAAATACAACCGCCTTACTTTTTTTTTTTTGGAACTCGGTTGTATTTTTTTGTAAAAAAGTCTTTTATTTTACACTTTTTACTGGTACCCCACACCTAACAACACTAGGAAAGTCACAGGAAAGCAAAACACGCAATTTCGTTTACTTGGATGATATATTTTCTATTTTCCCCAGCTATTTTGATTTAAAAACCAAACTACTGAATCGATTTTGATGAAATTTCTATGGGATCAATCGGAACGTAGATATTGTCACATGAAAAAAGATTTTTTCAAATCGGTTTATAAATGACGGAGTTATGAGTACTTATGAGGAAAAAAATACAACCAAATTGAGAACCTCCTTTTTTGAAGTCGGTTAAAAACATACCACGGTCTACCAATCCACTATGCAGGTGCACATGTGGCTTAACAGGTGTATCGTAGCGTGATGACTTTGGCCGCCATATTAACTTCCGTGCTGTGTGAAGAAGCTGGTACGAGGAAGCTGGCAAAAATCCACCTGTAAAATCGCTTCATCATCCAATTCTCGGTGGGTGCTTCTTGGTACAGCATAGCTTTCGATTGCTTCAACTTTTCTCGCTCTTTGTACGTTTTTACAGAGCTGCCGATAACTGAGGTAATACCATACGTCATCTATGATGTAAGCCCAGGTAGTTACCTCCTATTTCAACCATCATACATATCTAAGTACCTATCTAGACGGGATAAACACAGTGCTTTTGCGCACTGTAGTTAGCGCGTTAGGTTTAATTAATGAATATACCTACTAATAGGTACCTAAGTACTTATTTATTTTTTAGGTCAGAACTGAAGGTAACGTCCTTGTAGATGGAGAATAGGTCAAACGAATAATTAATAACTTAGGTACTTATTTAAAAAAATATCCTCATAGCATCATCGATGAAAATGTTTTGTACAAATACACAAAATACGTAGTAGGTACATGGATGTCTCAACATTATTCAAGAACAGGTGGTGATACCTTCTACACAATTATTTTGGAACACTTTAATGTGACAACTACAGCCATGAATTAAATAATTTACTGCAACTATGCCACATTCTGCAGCGGGATTAATATGCAGAACAATTCTTTCTCTGGCCCCAAAAGTGGGGCGGTTTCAAATAACTTTTCTGGGAACTGGCCGATACGATGCCAAGTGCTCGGTGCACCACTGTCATTGCCAGGCAAAGTTTAGTTATCAATGCCTAATCGACCGTGGCGTTCATAAATTGTTGCTATTTTTTGTGTTAAATCTCCCGACTATGATTTATTAGATATTTATTTAAACTTCATGTAGGTACAACAGTGGTATCTACATACATTCTCTACCAGTCAACCTTTGAGTTAAAAATACCTACTACAAAAAAAAATATAGAAAATAGAAATGATTTAGATACGTAGTAGGTACCTAAATATACTAATAGAATAAATAGATCATTACCTATACAGGGTCATAAGGGCGTTCCTTGAAATGAGTTAATCTAGAGCTAATTTGCAAAGATTTTGACCCTAAAAATTTGAGATCCTTAAATTGCCCATCCGAAAATTATAATTTACCTAACTATCCAGAGTGGAACAGATTTCTAATCATTTGCAATTTTTGGTGTTGAGGCAGAAATTTTTAAAAAACCTTAACCTGCTTATAATTTTGTTTCATTTTTATTAGTACCGGCTTAAATAAATTAATATCTAAGTACGGTTTAAGTTTACAACCATGGATTTTTTTCACGTCTCCACAAACAACCGTTTAGCTGGGAGAGCGAGGGGGACTCTAACAAAACTTAGCATTTACCTAAAGCTTAATATTTCGCAAACGGATCCTTGGATGGAAAAATGGTTTTCACACACCCTCAAAATGTTTTAATTACCTATCCATATATCAATAATCCACACCTTTACCACTTTGTCGGCCGTTATTAATATGTCATAGGTACCCATATCAAATTCCAACTTCTTAGTGCTAAGCATTTCTGAGCTAAACCACCGACATGGCGAAACTATAAGTTCCTTGTTGACTACGGAACCCAAAAAAATATATTTATTATTGACAGTAGGTCTTTCTAGTTTCCTTCAACGAATTCCATGTTTTAGTTCAACAAAAAATGTTTTGACCGATGCGTTGAACGCTTGGAAAATGGCTTGACCCAACACGGATTTACCTGACAACCTGTCCTCCCAGAGACGATGGGATGCGCCGCCGCGCCGCTCTGCAGTATTTTACGGAATAACCTGTTTCATACGTCATCGAATACTGCTGAGCGTGCACGTCTGTTGGCTGTGGGAGGATGGGAGTCGGGTTTATGGCTTCAAGCACTTTCAGCATAGGCACTATGATGGATGACGCATCGTTTCAGCTCGCTATCTGTCTGCGCTTAGGCGCACATTGTGTTGCTCCGCATCGGTGTCGACAGCTTCAGGCACCATGGTCTTTCCTGCTGCAAGAGCGCAGGCCGCATAGTACCTACACCATGCCAGCTTCAACGATATTATTCGTCGGGCTGTTGTCACCGCCGGCGTACCTGCGGTACCTATTAGAAACTAGCGGCTTGGTACGGGACGATGGGAAAAGACATGATGGTATGATGTTGGTGCCGTGGATGGTGGGTAGGCTAGGTAGGTCCAGTGTGGGACGCAACGTGTGTCGACACCCTTGCGCCATCGCATGTTCCAAGTACCTACGGCAGGCTGTGCCAGCGCTGCCGCTGCAGCTGCTGAGGTCTTCAAGCGGCGCAAATACTGTAACCTTATTGAGAATTATAGTTTTGAGCCATTTGGGGTCGAAACGCTTGGATCATGGGGTCCGAGTACGCGTCTCCTTTTCAAGGACATATGTATCTCGCCGACTGATCGACACTTTGCGTGACCAGAGGGCTGGCTCGTTCTTTGCTCAAAGAATTAGCATTGCCATTCAACGTGGTAATGCTGCCAGTCTTCTGGGCACGTTTCCGGATGACAGCGATGCGGAGGAATACTTTGACGCCTGAGTGTACTTTGTTTTTGTATATGTGCATACTTAGGTTTAGTAGATGTAAATAGTTTAAGTAAATAGTTTTAAGATAGTATATAGTAACACGAATTTAGAATGAAATAAATAAATTAAAAATACACAAAATATGTACCTACCTACTCATCTCGCGTTTCAGTTTAACGCAAAAGTTTTTCAAATTTTGCCATTAATTTTGCGTTTAGTTTCAATCATAGCACACATCGAAAAAATCTCAACTATTTTTAAATAAATGTTTGTTGATAGCGGTTTTAATTTTAAGTTTGTATAAAATTTACAAATATAATAATAGAGTTACACAAATCTGATGGATTTCTAATTACAATGTTTAAAATATGCCAAATTTCGTTGACTCAAACTGGAACACGGTTTTAAAGCAAGGCACTAAAAAAAAGGTATCTAAGGTATATAGGTAGGTGCATCGGTGCATTCCAATCCAGTGAAAAATCAAGCACCAATCAGCATCAAGCTACAAAAATCAGTCAAATTTCTAAAATTCAAATAGATTTTCAACTTAACGCCAAAGCATTACTTTCAAGGTTGATTTGGAAAATTTGACAGTTTCGGATAGCTTTATGTGCTGGCGTGTGTACTGTGCGATTGCAATAGGATTAAAAATAAGAAAACCTGAACAAAATATGAACTAAAATAAACTATTGTGCTATGGCAACCTCGTGGGGCCGAGAGTATCTAAAATCCAATGATGTATACGTGACTTTATGTCACTGCATTTGATCTTTCACTTTTGAAAGAAAAACATTGGTTTTAAAATTTTGAAGACCTATTTTTAGCGTTTTCCCACGTTTTAGTTACTTTATGTATTTTTAGTCGGTTTTACTTTTGAAGTGCAAGTTACGTATACGAGATGGGCCGCAAGTCGCACTCAAAACAAAATTCTAAGAAGAATGCAGGAAAGGAAAATAGCAGGTTTATACAGCAAAAGAGGAAAGAACTGGCAGTTTTGGTGGATAAGGTGTTGGGACTGACTGGTATATTCCAAGCTTCTAACAGTGTGTTAAAATGTTGGGAACATCATTTAGAAATTGACGCTTTGATCAAAGAAATAATGAATCTTGAGGGTCCACAGCATAAGAATGGTCAGAACCAAAGGCAGTCGAATATCGATAGTTATATCAAATGGTTGAATGAAAATGAGGTTCAACTTGATGGTAAGTCATAAACAATCTTATGAAATTTGTTTTGAAATGCTGGAGTGAAATGTAAGTATATGAGTCATAGTTTACGCGCAGTGATCATTTTAACAATCGTCTGCATATAAACAATTTGTGTTAGTGCATAACTTTTTTTCTTGCTGTACAAATGCTCATAGTTGTTTGAACTTATTATTCGAAAATAAAAAAAAGATTTTTTAATTCTATTCCATGTACCAAATTCTTAACAGTTGTTCTATAATTTTACAGGTGTTGAAATTTCCGAGTTCAAAGGGTATGAGATGGGTCTGAAAGCAACAAAAGAATTTAAAGAAGGTTCACTTATTCTGACCATACCAACAAAAGTGATGATGACAGAGAAAAATGCAAAAGAGTCCAAGTTGGGGAGCTTCATAACTGTTGATCCACTGTTGCAGAGCATGCCGAATATAACACTGGCAATGTTTCTGTTGCTAGAAAAACAAAATCCTGGTAAGTTAGCACTGATATTGAGAAAATTAGTCATTGCCCCTTGCTCCAGATATTGTCAGTCTTATTCATAAAAACCATAAAACTATTTAGTACAATCAACTATGAGAAAGTTCTCTATTGAGAATTAGAATAAAGTTTCTGGGTTAGAGCTGTGATAAATAGTTTACAGATTTTTATGAATGCACCTGTGTTATTTAAATCCACCGTCAATGGTTTAAGTAAAAAAAGTTCTCTGAAAAACCAGAAATTTCAAATTCAAATTTTTAATTCACATATTAGCCAGCATTTATTGGTTGCTCCCTTTTCTAATAAAAGTTTTAACACAATATACAAACTATATATAAAAATACTAGGTAATTTTGTTTAAAAACTTTTTTCAGAATCGTTTTGGAAGCCATACATTGACACACTACCTGAGAAATATTCTACTATTCTATATTTCACCTTGGAGGAGCTAGCAGAACTCAAGGTAATTAATATAAATGAATGATATGACTTTAATTGACATCTATTACTGTCTTGACTTTGCTATTGTTTATGCGAATATTAAATTAACATACAGTGGAAATGTTGACCATGACATTTAAAACTGCATTCTTTATAAATTCTGGCAATATTTGTAGTAAGTCTGATACTAATTAAATAAAACGGAATATTAAAGAGGTTTACTTTCATGGATCCCAAAACAATGTTAAAGATACTTTATTTGTTTTTCATGACGATTTTAACAACTGTAAAATTTATCCATACCATATTTTTTTTAGAAGTTTAACCTCATATTTTAACATTGTATTCAATCATTTTCAGCCTTCACCAGTCTTTGAGTCATCGCTGAAACTGTACAGAAGTATTACGAGACAGTATGCCTACTTCTACAACAAAATCCACTCTTCAAACATACCAGTGCTAAAAAATCTTCAAGATATATTCACTTTTGACAGCTACAGGTAAGCAAAATAAAAATGGATAAACAGATCTAACTTTTTAATTTTTAAGACTGAGCTATAAAAAATAAGAAACACTCAAAAATGTCTGATATGTCACATTGCACTTAGTATAATACTGAAATAAAACAAATAAATTAAGATTATATTCAACACATAGATACCAATAGCAAGGAATAGTTTATGTAAGTTTGGACTGCAGTACCAACTTATTTAAAGTACTTAAATGATAAAACATACTGATATGAAAAAAAACTTGTTTGAAATTGCTTAAAATATATTAAGTTATGTCTCTAGTACAGCAGGGAAACAGTATTGTGGAGATATTTGAGTTTCTATGAATATTGATCTATTTTATAAAAATCTTAATCAATATCAGGTCACTAGTTTAATTTATGAAGCCCTTTCCACAATTTTCGATTTAAATAAATCACATACATAGTATTTTATTGCAGAAAACACCCATTTAACTAATTATATTACATTTTAATTAAACTAATTTAACCAATTCGTCATAAATCAGTCAATAACTTAAGTAATGCCTACTGGAATGGTTTCCTCAGACTGTCCCACATGTAATCTGGTGAATCTTTACCATTTTGGGAATCTAATGTGTTCAACGTGTAGATGTTTGACGTTTGCAACATAGGACTAATACTGCGAGTACTACAATTATTCTTGTGACCTTTCCTATTTTCGAATACTGGTGTTGGGATACGTTCGTCACCGAAACTACGATTTTTTGTAATCACGGACCTCTGCTGTTTCCATTTAAAAGCTGCATAAGTTAATAAGAATAAAATCATTGCTAAACCAGCTATGCTAGCCGTAGCAACGGTCACAGATTTAGTTTGGCTAGGTATTTTGTCGAGAATACCTGATGCAGGTGTTGGCTCTTTGTTTTCGTATGTATTCACTTCTATTTTCTCCTCAGAACCTGAAGCAATGTTGTTTTCAAATTCGTTGAGGTGTTGCAGATCTTCCAGTACTATAAGACCGTCGCCATCCGCGTCTTCGTCCAATCTGATTGTCTTGAATGGTTTTAGATTTATCCCTGGAAATATATAAATATTTATTATTGCTTGCAATAATGTTTAGTTGTACTTTTAATTGGTGAATGTTTCATACCTTCTACATTATTTGATAATGAATCATTATTGTGATTCCTTCCCATCAATGAGAATATTTCATTCCAGCTGACGACATCGTCCGGACTTTCGCTTAAAACTCGGCTCTCTCTTACTGTTTCACTTGTGTTAGCTTCATTTGTGTTAGTATCATTTGTAATAGTAACGGCAAGTATAGTCGTCTTGTAAGCTCGCCCTTCAGAGTCTTTCAGTAAATTACTTCTATTCGCTGGCTTGGTAAAGTTGTTGAACAAGGACATTATACCCATATTTTCAGCATTCTCGTTAACATTATTGCGGAAATCCATGACAACAGGAATGTTAACGTTATTTATCATGCTTGGTTCATCTGTTGTTACTCTTGGGTCATGCAAGTTAGCGTCTAAAAGAGCCCTTAATGGATAAGTCTCTTTCGATATCGGCTCTAAAAGAGACTTAGATAAGAACGGCTCGGGAGGGTTGGGTTCTCGAGATGCGTTGTGGAATATGTCAGCCAGATGCACATGGCTGGATCCACGCTCCCTGTGCTCTACTAATTCGCTTAGTGTCATGTTTCGTTCCATCAATATCTTGGATAGTTTGGCACTGGCTGGAAAGAAATACAAGGAAGGGTAAAACTGTTCTATAATAATAGTTAACCATATTAATGAATGCGTTATCAAAGTAAATTAAAAAAATAATGTCGTTTTATGACCATTAAAGTTCCAAAATTCGCCGGGCTTGCAGCGTCCAACGAGAAAACAATGTGACTCGTTTACATAATTTGGTATACTTACTTCGAGTGTCATTAAGAATTTCTTCGATCTCTATTTTGGCAGATTCTTCGGTTGCACTGGGTTGTATGGTTACAGATTTAAATACTTTCGCTGTGGACTGTTCAGCACTACTTTCTGTTCTGCGCGCACTTTCCGTCGTAATGAAATCTTCCAGTGTAGTTGGGTCAGTAGCGTCGTCTTCAATTAACTTAGGTTCTTGCGTTCTGGCAATAAACTCAGAAGAGGAAACTAAGCCACCTAGTCCTAAAAGTTGTTTTATAAGGTCGTCTGGCGGAGGCTCAGTCGTAGCATTCTTATGCTTAAGGCGTTTTCGTTTCAGTCTGTTGTTAAATGCCTGTCGTCTCAGACCTGATGAATTCGCAGTTGGTCTCACCATAGATACTACCATCGGTTTTTCAGTCGTGGGTTTCGGAGTTTCAGTTACGATTTCATTTATAGGTGTAATGGTAGTTTCCGTCTGGTCCATATTAATGTCGTCTAATTTGCTATTCAGATTATTGTCTAAATTAATTCCATCAGATAAGGTGTTATTTTGGGCAATTTCAATTATAATGGTGGTTTCTTCTGGTATTAAAGCAGTTGTAGTTGTTTCACGCGCAACAGTGGTGTTCTTTTCGACTTGTGTGTCATTCTGCATCATAGATGGGAGTACATCCCTCCATTCTTTTGATTTAGTCATATTTCTTCTATGATGTGAATACTTTCTCGAATTCAATGTCACTAAATCTCTACTTAGTTGCCCCTTATATGTGTTGTTTAACATGGGTCTCATTCGTAGCTTCTTACGTGCTCCGAGTGGAAAACGTCGTCTTGTCGATATTTTAGGAGTCTTTTCAACAGGTTTAGCGGTTGTTGTGAATTCATCATCTTTTGTATTGTCTTCAGTTTGAATTTCAACAGGTGTAGTGTATTCAAATGCAGGTTCAGTAGCGTAATTTGTTTCTAAATTAATTAAACTTTGCTCTTCTGATTCTTTATCTTGTAAGTCCTGTCTTACCTCAGATATATCGTTTCTGGGCTCCGATGGATTCCTATTTTTATCTTCTAGGGAATCACGGGGCTTAAATATTGACACTGCGTGATGTTTTCCATGAAGCAAGTCCGTCAACGATAGATTGTGCTGTTGCAATATTTCACTTAAACTTGTTCCATTGGACCTCTTCAATATATCTTTCAACGTCAGTGGATCCATGAGGTAACCATCCTGAAAATGATAAGATAATAACTGTAATTTGTGGATAAGAGCCACACAATTTATTACGATGCGATTTATTTATTAAGAACCGATTAATGTTAGAATATAATACCTATGTTATCACGATTTCAAAACTACCACACTGCAAATTGGTCAATTTCAATTAGTTAAAAAGACAATGATCTATTACACGGTAATATTTGTTATACACTGCTACATTTTAGAAGCAGTTAAGACAAGATTATGAATTCAAGTCCATGAGTACCGTGATAATTTCATCCATCCACAAAATTGGTTCTTCTAACGATCGTGTCTTATGACGTCGAAGTTTATCTTTACACTTTCCTATGAGCAGATTTGCTTGTGTCTTAGTAAGCGCCGACAATTTTTCAGCACTCATCGTTTCTTTGACCTTCTCATAAGCTTTTTCTTGTTCTAGCGTGTGACGCATTATTACCTTGCTAGTGTTACGATGTTCTTTATGTTGTTCGTTTTTCGATATTAAATTGGTACGTGGTGTTGTGTAATTATCTAAAATATTAATCGCCGAAAAGTTTGCAGCACCGACCTTCTCATAAGCTTTTTCATGTTCTATCGTGCGTCGCACTGGCACCTTGCTAGCGGTATGATTTTGGGTATGTTGTTCTTTTTTCGAAACTAACGTGGTACGTGGTGTGGTGGCTTTACCTATTTTACCCTTTTTTTTAGACTTCTTTTTTGGCTTTTTGTGATACTGTGCCAGAGTTTTATCCTATAAAATAATAGCAATGTTAAGCGTTGTTCTAAAAAATGCGATCATCGCTCGAATACGCGTTCGTACGTAGCAAACCCCGAACGCGACGCCGCGGCCGATAAAGGGTGCCTTCCAGTTTTGCCGAACAAATTCATGCGACAATCTAGTATTCGCGCAACCATCACTTTTATTAGGACGACGCTAATGGTATCATGTCAAAAGCTGCTTTAAAATGAATTATTCAGAGGCATATGCTTAATTGAAAGGAAATATAAGTTATTGAGATAACGTAAAAATAAATACCTTTATAGTAGTAGATTGGTAAGTACTTGTATTAGGCTATTTGTTTATTTACTTTGTTACCTATATCTGTTCTTCTATCTATATCTATCTTCTATTCTATATCTATCTATCTCTACATATAATGAATCTGTAGAAAAATCGTTTTGTACATCGAAAAAAATAGCCAGGGTGTTAAAGGATAACCAATAGAACCCATTTCCAGCATTTTTGGATTTTTTTTGTCTGTTTGGATGTGCATACATCACGTAAAATATACTGACCATTGTAGATAATTTTTATACATAAAAATTGTGCGTAACTTGACGTATTATTTAGTTTTTTTCATCACAATCGGTTCACATTAACAAAAAAATACAAATTTAGTGTTGAAGCGCAATTGACATACTCGCAACACGTCATCTGTCTGACTATAAATAGAACTACTGTTAACAATTGAATGTTGTTGTTCGATCTATATAGATGGCGTTGTGCATTTCAGCTCATTTCTGAATGGCAATATTAAGATTTATTTTGAAATTGTGTCGGAATATAGGTCTTGACTGTTTGATTGGTTCTGTTGGTCTAAATTGATCGAAAAAGTTGTTTTATTTGGGTAAATTGGTGCTGGTTTCGGTCTTTGGTTTGAAGTACTAAGTAAAGATTTTACTTAAATTTGGGTTAAGTAGGTTTTATTTATTTCGTAGTTTGAATAGTGTCATTCGTTCGACAGTTGTCTTTGGTTTGAAACGCAAAGTACAGATTCATGAGGAAGGCTATAGGCTATACAGGAACGCGGGATATGCGAAATACGAAGTCTCGGGCAAAAGCTAAATTAGACAATAAATACCTGTGCTTTCTTGAATTCGGCGTTCACTACGGATGTGTCATTAATATGATTAATATTGCTTCGTTTATGTGCCGCTTTATTGAAAACTTCCGATGAAGACTCAGATAAAGATTCGTCTTCAACTATTTTACGTTCAACATTTATTTCTGGAAAATCTAGTTTCAAATTTTTAGGTACTTGTACCGCTGATTCGTGTTTATCTTCGTAAAGTACAACGTCTTGTGGCATTTCCTCTCTTACATCTTGGATACTTTGGTCAATTGATTCTGTTTTGGCTCCTACTGGTACTGGTGTGGTTTCTGTGAATTCGTTTAATTCAGGCCATGTTTCCAGTGAAGGTCGCTTCCTCCTTTGACCTCTTCTCCTCACTGGTCTACCTAAGTCCACAACCTCGTCGGTCCAGCGAATAGGTCTACTTTCTGGTTTCTTTCGCCTTCGTTTAGGCATTTCTGTAGTTTGGTGGGTGTTCTCGAAGTTTAAATCAAAGAAGGGTCGATGTGGTTCGTCAGGATATGCAAATCTCTCTTGCGGAGTGAGCGCTTCGTCGGAATCTGTTTGCGGACGACGTTTTCGTTTACGTCCAGGTCTGCGACGTTTGGGGATTTCGTCTGGTATATCTTTTTCCCAATTTTCTGTATTTATTTGTTCTTGGACCGGTGGGTCTGCTTCCATTGCTCTCCATGGCTGAAAATAATAAAAAATAAAACTTTTAAATGTACTGTTTCATCATTTCTATCTATTTTATATTCGTCACCAGCTGTCTAATATGTATTAGCATATTGGACTTAGAAGTCTCACTTGTATATAAAATACAATTCATGGATGTATGGCTTCTAGCTGCCTAACATGGGTTACCTACATGCCAAACAAATCACAAAAACTAAATCGTTTATCGCACGCATATCACAAGTCTGTAAGATGTGACAGGAGATTATTATGTTCGCTGTAACTATACTAATATTATAAAGAGGAAATCTTAGTATTTTTGTATGTAACTAATAAACTTAAAAACTACTGGACCGATTTGAAAAAATCTTTCAGCAATGGATAGCTACATTATCAGCGAGTATCATAGACTATATTTTATCCCTGTACTCCCACGGGAACGGGAACTACGCGGGTGAACCCGCGTGACGTCCGCTAGTCACAAATATATTTGTTTTTTCGTAATATAACTTGTACAAAAAAAAAACCTGTATCCATTTGCAAATGAGCAGAGGTTTCATTACATTGCAACCAATACTTTAGTGTTCCGTAACGAAATATGCAAAGGAAACCATTTATACGTCATTATTATTATTAGGCAGGTATGTTGTATATGACAAGTGCAGGAACATATACAATTTCTTTAATTCATTCCTAATAATAAACTGACCTAGATGCAGGACCTTCCGATTCCTCATAAAATCTCAATTATTGAGGCAATATGGCCAATACCTTCATCATCATCTGCCTAGCATTTTCTCAACTATATATGGGTAGGCTTCTCGACTTATACTATATAATATAATAGAAAACTACTTTTTTAGGTGGGCGACTGCCTATTTGATAGCTTTTATAGCCATTGATGGAGACGA
This sequence comes from Mamestra configurata, assembly GCA_002192655.3. NCBI lineage: Eukaryota > Metazoa > Arthropoda > Insecta > Lepidoptera > Noctuidae > Mamestra > Mamestra configurata. The sequence goes on along the minus strand of NDFZ01005120.1, from coordinate 184,360 downwards.
TGAGAGGAATGAGCCGGCAATTTGACACGACTGCGGAAAGACTATACGTGCTGTCCGGGGCACGGGGGTGTCACATCAACTTCTTCCAAACTCCGGGTTGCTACTGAGGAATTCCTAAATAACCCAGTAGGTTACACTTTTTGCCCGACCTGGGAAGCGAGCTTAGGGCCCCTAGCTCAGCTGTCGAGACCAACGGGACAGCAAAACAATATGTAGGAATACTTTCGCCTTAAAAAAGCTAGGCTGTTCACAAATACGGAATCATGGTACACACTAGTTCGTTCCTATTTATCATTATTGCTTATTCATATCTAATGCTTATGAATTCAATTACAAATTCCAGTAATTCCGATACTAATGCGCTTGTTTTTGTTTTGTTCGATAATTATCATTGTTCAACCAGTTTCATTGGTAGTTGCGTCGTTCTGCGATTAGAAAATGTGTAGTGAAAGGTCACTGGTTGGATTGAAGGTGAATGACTCTGTTGTATCATTCATTCAACTGTCAACGTGAGTGAAGATCGAGCGTCTTAAGATGGTTTTGTTCATCTCAATCTCGGATCTTATTTGATTGAATGTCAGAATTGGTTAGTCTGCGTTTTTGTTCCGAATACAAAAGAAAATAACTATTCACTTTTACACTCTAGTTACAGTAGCATAATTATTTTGTAACATAATGCCATTATATCCAACTCATAATGTTATCTTATTCATGATGATAGTTATTAAAGTTGTTAAACCTAAGAGGCTTCTAGTTGTAAAGTAATAAATAACTCTGTACAACATAATATAAAATCATACCCCGTAACATTAATTTTCACTGTGATGTTTAACACATTCTTCTTATGGTTGCGCACACGCATTACGTAAATTTAAGACGATGCGACTCTTCGTGCTCTAAATAATGCGTTTGATAAGAGGTAAAAAAATGTTGAGTCTCGTGTGAAACTGAAGAACAATATGTATCTATGGAATATTCCGTAAAAACAAACCTTACGTTGTTTTGTACAGTCCAGTAGTTAATATCTTCTTCAGTTTTTAAATTCCTTCCTTGATCAAGTCATAAAGGACGCGCGATTTTTAACCGACTTGAAGAAGGTGGAGGTTCTCGTCGAAACCTCTTTTTTAATGTATGTACCCCGATTACTCGAAGATAGCTGGACCGATTTGGATGTTTTTATTGATTGAAAGGGTATAAACTTAAAAACTACTGGACCGATTTGAAAAATTCTATCGGGTATTGACTATCGGAAAATATCGATAAAAACTAACAAATATCAAGTACTGAGAGACTAGTTTTCTTTTGACATGTGTACTTAATTTTGAAAATGTTGCTTCCTTGATGATCTATCTTTAACTTTATATGTAGGATATCATTGGTAAGAGCCTAAGCTACCGCCTGGCTTGCAGCCCCGCAAGGCTGGACCGTGAGGGCTTGCGTAGACTAGGGCCCGGCTGTCAATGTCCTTTATACGATTCTAGCAGACGTCACGCGGTTTCATCCGCGTAGTTCCCGTTCCCGTGGGAGTATGGGGATAAAATGTAGCCTATGTTACTCGCTGATAATGTAGCTATCCATTGCTGAAAGAATTTTTCAAATCGGCACAGTATTTTTTGAGTTTATTGATTACAAACATACTCACACACAAAAATACAAAGTTTTTCCTCTTTATAATATTAGTGTAGATGGGTAAGATATAGGACTGTTGAATTTTAAGACTTCTATCGATCTACGACCGGTCTCAATAACGTATCTACCTTTAACCAACTGTCAAATAAGCTACCAACAGTAGCTGAAACGTCATGTTTGAAAGGCAAACATGAATGATAACGTCGATCATGAGTGAATAATAAATTAATAACGAATACTTTGATTATCCTGTGTTTAATCGTTGGTTTACAACTTAGTGAGATCATTTAGGCGCATATTATCCGTTCATTTCTGTCACCCTGATATTTTTCAAAAGAACGAATGATTCAATTTTAAAACCTTTATTTTTAACATTATTGAGCTAAGTAGTAAGTCGCTTATGCTTCTAATTCTAGTTAATTTCTGCTATCCTCGCAGTTTTAATAAATCAACAAATAATACAGTTGAAATAATACAACAAATAAAACAACAAATAAAACGTCTATCGATATCATTTATTACGAATCCTTCATGCTCTTCTCTATGTTTCATCATTGGTGCGTTTCATAGAATAAAATTATAATATTTTTAATTGCCTTTCGAGGAATACTTTTGGTGCGGTTCAAAGTTGGTCCTCTTCGAGGAATACCCCGACTCCATCATTCAAGGAGTAAACAAAAAAAAGTTGGTCTTAAAGTGGTGAATCTATTTGGAATATGACTGTACCTAATTGTTTATTTTGTCAACCATCGATGTCGTTGGACAAGCGATGCATTGCGTGCAGTGTACCTGCCTCCACCTGCACTGTAAGCACGTAGAAAGTGTCTTTGATTACGTCTCCACCGCGTAGTTTATACCATCTATCACTAAGCCATCAATTCACTTAAACTAAAAGTTATTTTACGCTATAATTGATTAAATGTTTCCGTAGTAAGAGCGAATAAAGTTTATTCTTGAATTTTTGTTTGCCTTTTCCGTTTATGTAATAGTCTTCCGTGTTGGTTCAGAATAAAACGAATAAATGAGTATGTGGAGTGTTAACTGCATGTCATCTCACGCTGGTTATGTAGGTCAAGTGAGTGAATAGACGCTTGTGAAGATGTAACTCTATTCGTCTTAAATTACGATTTGTCAAACTTGTCTGATTTATCGTTCAACCGGCTAGACGTGTTTTCTATTTTCGCACATTATAATTTTATGGTAATTTGTTGCATCCTTTGATTTAAAATACGCCTTTAGTACGATTCCGGTTTTGGGTGAGGTTAGGCCGTAAACTTTTAGATACCTACAACAGTACCTTCGCATCTGTTCAACAGGTACCGAACAGAAGGGGAAACGAATAGTTAATCACCTTAAAATTTAATGTTATTTTTTTGAATGTGACAATAAATTACTTATTTCCCTTATCGATTTCGATATTTTTTGGGTCTTAAGCGATTTTTCTTAGAACTTGATAGATTTCTTAAGCTCTCCCAGTTTGATTTAGGAACATACGTTAACTTTGAAGTCTCTTTAATAACGAAAAACCTCATTCGAAGTATAATACATATCATAGGTCAGTATGTGTCTGTTATTACTATTGTCCAACCAATGAACGAACGCATAGCTGCTACAGCAAATAATTCTGGAATTAGTTAAAAACTGACTAATTGTATTGCAATTCCAAGTTCCATTTCCTTTTGGATTTTAATTCCTTTTAAACATAACATGATAAAGTAGCAAGTAAATGCAGATGTAATATTTATCCTGCCAGGGTTGCGGAATTTGTTCGAAAGAGTCACCGCGGCCCTGGAACGCAAAGAGCTTTAGAAGGAACACGGATGGGTTTTAGTCAGTAAGAGTCTGACACGCCCTTCCACTCCACCCAGAGCGGAAGAAGTTATTTAAAGATTTCCCATCCTTAAAAAAAAAAAAAACGGGTTGCGGAATTTGTTCGAAAGAGTCACCGCGGCCCTGGAACGCAAAGGGCTTTAGAAGAAACACGGATGGGTTTTAGTCAGTAAGAGTCTGACACGCCCTTCCGCTCCACCCAGAGCGGAAGAAGTCATTTGATGATATCCCATCCTTAAAAAAAAAAAAATATACCAAAACTTCCATCGGTCTTCCGATCATCGACTGTGCAATTAAAACGTCAATTTCACGCTTTTCCATAAAAGGAATTGGATATAAAAGTGATAAAACGGCACCCGATACTTCATTTTCCACTTAAAACCACGGACATTCCCTGCCTTTATATAGTCACACCTTTAATGCGATAATTTAGTTCCACGCATTAGGTACCTATTAAATTTATAAGGTGCAGCATTTACCAAGACTAGAAAACTCGTCTTAAATCCAGTTAGTACAACAGTTCAGTTGATACTTACTGCACCAAATGATTACACTCATCCTAACTAGCCTAACTTAATATTATAAATGCGAAAGTTTGGTTGTTTGAATGTTTGTTACTCAATCACGTCAGAACGGCTGAACGGATCTCGATGAAACTTGTCAGTCACATTCACAGAGGTTGATTACAATCTGGAATAACACAGGCTTTTTCCTAAATTCACACGCATAAAATACGAAACACGTCTTCCATCAATTCTGTTAAAAAAGGTTTATGCAAAATACCCTTAGGGGTAGAATTTCGGAAAATCTCCCTCCAAGTTTCAAGGATCTACGATCAGCGGTTTAGGCTATGCGTTGATCCGTCAGTCAGTCATTCAGGGCAAAGCATTTTATATGTATAGATAGATAGATTATACTTGTTAACTAAAATTAAATTATTTACAATTATTTAGTTTCAATGGTTGTGCTTAGTTCCCCCATCTCACCAATATCATCTTCCTGCCCTTATCCCATGCTACTCGGGGTCGGCGCGTTTTTTTGCTTCCATTCTGTTCTGTCAACCGGTACGATGTCACTGACTCCCTTTTCTTTCATATCACTCCTCATACAATCCATACATCTTTTCTTTGGCCTCCAATCTCCCTCTACATATATCCACATTTTCCCTATCTTTGTTGTCATCTACACTTTGCAACTGCAGATATATATTAATCCGGACTATTCACAAACGTCACATCATCAAGACATGTTGTTTAATCTCTATGGAAGTTAAGACACGTTATCGTCTAAGGCCCACTTGCGCAAACCAGATTTTCTTTTAACTAAGAGTTAGTTGCTAAAACGAGGCTAAATAACAAAACCTACTATCCTACTAATATTATAAATGTGAAGTGTAGTGGTGTGTGTGTGTGTTTGTATGTTTGTGCAACAATCAGGCAAAAACGGCTGAAGAGATTTGGATGAAATTTGGCACACATATAGTGCATATTCTGGAATAACACATAGGCTACTTTTTATCCCGGGAATATGTTTCTTTAGGATAATTTTCGACATTCACGCGGGTGGAGCTGCGAGCGAAAGCTAGTATTTCATACATAAAGGCTCCAGGTAAACTCTGGTTTGTGCAAGTGGAAGTGCAAGCTGCCAATTCACAATAGTAACCAGCTTTAAACAATATGCATCTTTAATGTCTAAATATCCAATTAGTTCACTAAAATTTTGAAAACCTAGTTATTAACTTAAAAACTGCAATTACACTAAATCATACGTTTTCAACCAAGCTAAATTAATGTTCTTTAACCAGACAACGCCTAAAATTATTCAGATACATATTCATGCTAGCCTCTTAATTACACACTTAACTCCTTTAAGGGGAACTGAAAAATAATTCACTGCCTGTCTTGTCTCCACAACCCAGGAACTGGGTAATACGATATCCCTTGACAAGACTGCCGACCCACTATGACGTGCTAATGCCATCCAATTCCGATGATGTAAAAGGGATATTGCTATTCACTATGTATAGCTCCGTCTCTCTCTTAGAGCGGAATCATAATCGTTTTAAGACTTCTTAGTAGGGCCGCTGGGGTCAGATTTCCTAGCTTCTTAATTCCCCTAACGACTGTCAACGATGTTCAAAATGAAAACCGCGATCAACGGTTTAACGTACTTTCCAAGGCACGGAGGAAACTCGGTGTGTAAAGAATGGTCTCCCATCCATGGACTGACCTCGGCAAGCGTAGCTTAATCTCGAACTTGGAGCCGTGCGGTTGTTATTATTTAGCCACAAGCTCGAGTTTGAGTCAATAGGTATATACTGAAAATCCCGTTTTGACACAAGACAAAACTGTTCTGTTCTGTCTAACTGTTATTACGACAGGTCCAAAAGCTACTTAACATGCGAAATATCCCGTTTTTCTCTACACTTGATTTCATAGAGCTTTCATTGAAGATGCTCCGAAAAAACGGTACGTTACTGATTGATTTCTTCGCAATTATAGTCGTCTAAAACAACTGAATCATGATGTGCTAATAGCTTAAGCTCGAATACTAGACGAAAGAATTTCAATTTTCAATTATTAACAATGACTTATTCATTCACAACATCGTCTTTGTTCGAAGCATCATATTTAGAGATATCAATACATCTCTTGCAGATGATGCAACAGATATTGACACTTACGGAAAAAGTATAGCTCATGCTAGGAGTACTAATAAAGCTAAACTCATATGTACCAAAAAAGTCACAGATCATCGTGAAATACATCTGTTCAAATATAATTTAGTTATCTCATCTTTGAATAAAGAAAGCTGTTACAAAACGATGGTATAACCGCGGTCCTCGAGGAAAGTTGAAAGCAGCGTGTTACCGGTCTGCGAACTTGAATCAACAGCTATACTATGTGACTTATGTTAATGGAGGTCGTTCGGACGTAATATGCTAATATAATATTATGTTATGAATCAGTGAAATGTATGGTTAATCGTAGAAAGTGCGATATATGGATTTTTTTAAGGATATTGGTATGTAATGATGAGGTTTTTGATATGCAGTTTTGTGTGTGGCCTGCCAGTTTTTTATTTCTTTTTATTTTCTATTGAATTTTTGCTGCTGAATTGATTTTAATCTTTCATTCGTATTGAGAATATTCTCATTATATCATACAATTATGTAATCACCATGAGTGTTAGTAATGTGACCTATTTGGGCATAAACTTGTTTGTGTAACAAGCAAGCTCGTGGTGGTTCTGTGTGGCCTGTGGGGTCAGCACAATAGTTCAACGCGTTTGACCTCCTGACCTCTTAGCGCCACAAGACCATTACCTTTTACTATCGAATTCTCATAGCAAAACCCATCACTTCAGTCAGTTGAAAAATAAAATAATCCAGAAACTTCGCTCTTAAAGTACTTAATTACAAAAAAATACAAAAAGTCCAACCAGTCCAAATCTATTTAATTGGCTATCTCCGAAGTTCTTCATCGGATCTTTTCGGAATACACCTCTATACACCTCTATACTTTCTTCTTCTCCTCGTTTTTGAATTCGGTTAAAAAGATTACATTTGTTTACCTGTGCTCTTCGCTCCACCCGCTATTAATTCGATTAATTGTGTTAGCCTCAGTGACGTCGTTGGTAAAAAAGCTGAATTTTAATAATGATCGCATAATATCACGGCCCGGTGCGTGCCGTACTCACTGGACCAATTTACGAGGTAACATAAAGTACACTGAACTGAGACTAAGTTTCTATCTTAGAACAACTTTGTACGCCATATTAGAATAGAGCATGTGTTCGGGGTTGGGGTGAGATTGAGATAAACTAAGATTAAAGATTATAAAGATGCTATATTTCAGTAATAAAGGAAAACTATTAAAACTAATGAGGTGAATGAGATGGGATTGAGCCGCGTCCGATATCCTATACGAATACGTACCGACAGTCGACTGTTTGTACTTAGGTAAAACATAAAATATTAAAGGCATATAGCGCGGTGTCGCAATTACGCTGACATGTTCACTTGTTCGGTGATTAACCCGAACAGCATGTCATCTGAATAAATTTTGCCATTTTCTTCGGCCACACTTTCACGATTTTTTGTCCCTGTAAGTTATCAATTCCAATACTGTATTTAGCGGCAGTTTCTACCATATAGGAAGAGACCGCAAAAAGCTAATGCATTTCAATCAATGATTTGCAGCGCGATCAATTCGTATATCATGAGTTAAAAAACGTCTATCCACACGCATACAGTGACTAACATTTCTAAAGTTCTATCAATCAATCTGTCAATTATCACCTCTATCAGACATGAAAGTCCTGGTACTGTTCTGAACAGCTACTGGCCTTAATCTACACACGTCAATTGTCTAATTGATGTGCGGACAACCGACCACGCTCCACTTACTCCAGGCACCTCCCTGATTTCTAGACCAGTTTCTAGACTTGTCTACTCTTGACAGACTAGACTTCGTACACTTCCTGTCCCTTCTTTATAACTAGATTTCTCTTTATTGTTATCTTGATTAGTTCTGATTGTTTGGATTGGAGAAACAATATTGCTTTGTTTTTTTTTTTGTCATTTACTTTGACGCATTGGCTTTGTAAAGAAATTCAATGCATTTTGTGATTGTTTATAGATTAGTCGCCGTGTCTTGATTGACATAGATACAGTATTGGCTAAAATTGTTTTGATTCTTTGAATAATTAATTAGTACGATTTTATGTCCCGGTAAAAAAAATAAGATTCTACGTAACAATCTCGGGAGTTCTAACTTATTTTAGTTCTATATCTGGAGACTATATGGACTATATTTTTCGTTTTTGGTGATTCGCAATGGAGATAGATTTTACTGATATTTCTGCTTCCTTGACTTTGTTACAATAACTGCATATATGTCCTAAGTCGATATCTGTGACCATACTGTTTTGCTAGATATTATTGCAACGAATACAGTTTGTTTTCACCAGTTGCTTGAAATGTAAATGTTTATAGCTTAAGTTTCTTACAGCAGTGTTTGGTATACATTTTTACTTTGAAGTGAAAAGTGTAAAAATAGAAACCGCAGAAGAAAAGAACACAGCCATTGTTATGAAACAACAGCAAAAAGAACGCATAAGTTGAAACCAAATCAATTTCTTGATAATTGCTCCGAGTTTCTGCATTATTTGTCCTAAACTGAACACTATAGTAAAATGACGTTTGAACTATGTTTTTTTTTTCGTACAGCACAATTTCTGGTGTTATTGTAAGGCTAATTATCTCAAACTTCATGTTCAACTTCATTCAAGTTTTTTAGTGTTGTTTCGTCTTTTCGTGACTGCTTTGGCCAGTCCAAATTAAAGGAATCCTACTGCTTAATTTCTTTACTATTATTAAAACTGTCCAAAAAAGTGTTTTTTTTACCTGATCGAAATTTTGCGTCCCAGTATCCAATACTCGAGGCCTCAAATCGTGTCGATACTCCGTCTCCATATCTTCCTCTGCAGAGTGAACTATAATCACCAAAGCTGCCAACGTGGTCAATAGAGGCATGGCGGATCTCCAAAATATACCCATATTATATCAAATAGGCAACTGCAAGCTCCGAATGCACTGTTACTACTGTAGGTACGTTCACACGTATTGATGCACAAACACTGCACTAATAACGAGTTCCAAATGTTTGTATCAACTCACGCAATTGTCGCGACACGATTGATTCACGATTGAAACGAAGCTCAGAAGCCAATAGACGGAAGAGTCGAAGATAAAGAAAGAAAAATAGAAGAAAACAAAGGCCGCAAAAATTCACGTGCGGCTGTTCTCTATTAGTCACGCGTGCACTCGGCCCTAGCTATTGAACGATTGAATTCGATGTATTATCACATCATGATTGTATATTTGTAAACAATCCGATGTCGCGGCAATAGAATTACAAGTAGGCAATTATATTACTGGTTGAAATTATTTGAGAAAAATATGAGATATCTCGACTCGTACAAGTTTCCCGCGCTTTTTTTATTTGTGAACGTGAAAGTGATGATGGCGGTTGGCGGCACACGTTTACCCGCGGCGGCTCAGCGCGTTCGAGTGGTAACTTTACTAATGGCGAATGCACAGCGCTCCGGCAATGCGCTCCTGCAATTTTTACTTTTCTTTTGTGTTTCAATAACAAAAACTGCATTTTGTGTTTTTTCAACATCGCTCATTCGCGTTTGAAATGTTCGATCAAACAATGATAAAACCTATTCAGGCATGTCGCCGTTATTTTTACCATGAGGCATCTCGAATATGCATATGCATATTGCATAAGATTGATATCCATTTGTCCCGTCTCTATGGTACAGAACGAGGAATAGTTTAGACCTCCCATGAGTTTTCACGTTTCTGTGTTCCTATGCACAGGATCTATTTTGAAAATTTTTTTTCTTAAACTTCATCAACACTTAGAATTTTAAACGTTTTGGACGCAGAAAATCCGTAAACCCAAGATAAGTTAAGATTGTTCCGGATTTATTTATGTTAAACAGTATTGAACCGTGTTCCTAATATCCAACTGTCAGGGTCTTATTCCGGAAGGGATAGAAGAATGAGATTAATGTCCCCTAAGACACGTAACTCGAGACTGTGACGAGAGTGATTGCGGATGGCACCGCCTGAATTAGTTATAATTCAGAGGGCGCCATCCACAATATCACCAAGACTCCATATTCAAGGATTATTCAAACACTTTGAAATTACTCGGTTTAAAACAGAACTTCAATGGCACGGGAATTCGCAAAGCTGAAGTTTAATTGATATTGTTGGGTTGTTTTTTTGGGTTTTAAAGCATACGATAAATATCTCAGAAGAATATTCATTCCACCTATCATGTCATCTTGGTTTCACCGGGACAGCTTATTATAACACAAAAAGAAATCGTTACAAAAGCATCCCTGATCGTCATCATCAAGAAGGATCATTTAACAAACGAAATAGAGCATAAAGAAACGATAATATTGATTGTCCACAGTCCACCCTTAGATGAATCCGAAAATAAAATTTATTCAATCTAAAACCACCATGCACAATGCACATGCACACAACCGGTTGATCTTAATAATCTCATAGAAAATTACAGTATCCATCATCTAATAGATTCCGAGCTCCCTTAATTTCCATGCGGCAAAGATGGCAAATCACAGTATTATGTGAAACGGAATGTGCGCACGCGCCGCGCCGCCTCCCCGGCGGAATGCGCGCGCCGCCCGTGACGATCACATGCGCGAATTAGCGTCGTTTGTTAATCAATTACTTGCATCTAATAATATGCATGGGTATAAAAATACTTGGCAGTTGTCTGAGTTTCTCTTATCGTTCAGTAAACGCGGAAAAATCCTCCTTTGAAGTTGAGGACTTCAAAGGAGGAGGAGGCCATATCGGCATGTCGCTTCGTGCCGACCAGTACAAAGGAAAGCCATTGACCTGGTGGTCCAATAAAGAAAAAGGCCGCAAGCAAGCCCGATTGTCGGAAAAGGCAACCAGTCTTGGTGGGTTGTCTGCAAACCACTTGGCGCAGGAAACTGGATATCCGACTCCCAAAAATTAAGAAAAGATTAAGTTTTATTTTATGGTACTCCAACGAATTGTTCAAAGAAACATTTGCAGCAAATTAATCTCACAGTTCAGAATATTACAACGAACTTTTCACTTAAAGGTGTGCACAGCACTTACACATGTAGTTATTTACTATTTGATATTAATTAATTGAATTGAATCATAATTGAATCAATGAAACTTTGTGTCATGAGGTTCTCCCAAGTATTTTAAATGTCGCTTTAACACCATCCCATATCCAGCCAGCTGATTTCAGCTTTATGCAATATAAACGAGCGAGTGGATTGGTGGCAAGCTTTTCTCTTTGCTACTAATTACTAACCTAATTAATTCAAAGTTTTCATGGCGACTGATGAAATTTATAATAAGCACGCTCATAATAGCTAAGGAGGCCTTCAAAAACAAAATCGTGAGCCCGTTACAAGTTGTACCTATCTACCGTAACCACTTAATAAGTTAAAGCAACGCTTCGGAAAAAGCTCACCCACGATAATAGACCAAGCACCCACGAGCGTAGTTAAAAGTTACATAAATTGCTGGCATAACACTTAATTGCGTATAAAACCATCTTTCATGTATGTAGAAAATTGCTAACGGTAGTTTACCTCGACGATTACTGTCCTCACTTTATCGGTCGTAAAGATTTCCGTGTCGTACGAAAAGTGTTTTTGTTTACTCGTTTCCTTTACTAAACGTCTTGGTTAAATGCTATACTACTTATGCTTAGTTGTTCCGCGTAGAGTCGTGACAAAGTAAGAATTGGCATTTTTCACGCCTACTTGCACGCGTTGCATTTCTCTCGTTCTGTTTTCTAGCAATAATCTGTTAAAAGTTGTGTAACTGCAAATAGAAGATGAATGACACAGTTGACGTAACTAGTCTTGATTAAGTGATGAGTGCTGTTGGGCTTGCATCTTTGTGTTTACCACAATTACGTTTCGTCACTTTTCTTTTGTATGTTATGATGAGCATTGTAAGCATTTCTGCTTGAGATGTGTTTGCACCTTTTAAAATTGTGTAAAGCTAAACAATAAGAACTTGAATGTGACAATAGTGCAGTTTATGAAACTTAGGTAATCCGTAGTCCTTTGTTGTCGATTGCTCTGTGTGGACTGCAGAGCAAGGATAAACTGGAAAAAGAAACGCAACTAAGAAAATAACATTTTTATTGGAAGTTTGCTGTCGTCTAGAAAAGGCCAACAATTACAAAATTTTGTGCCTAAAGTATCAAGAATCAAACTTAAGCTCAATTGGTATAGGCGTAGAAGAAATGACAAAGGCTAAGATGTCCTAAGAGATATGGCTACAGTTAAGGACAACAATAAATCTCTATCCTTTTCCCGACTAGGTTGGGATCCGCTTTCGGTCTAACCGGACGCAGCTAGTACCAGTATTTTACATAGAGTAACTGCCTATCTGACCTCCACAATTACAGCCTAGAGTCTGTCAAATATCTTCACCCTTCCACGGACCGATTTCGGCAAGCTTTGCTTAGGCTTAAAGATCGACCCGTGTGGCTGTTATTACTTAGCCACGAGCACCTGCCACATGAATATTAATTAGAACTACCATTATAATTTCCAACATCTTTATCCCAAGCTTATCGATTCTCATCATCCACATAATCTCATCTCATCGCACGTTGTATGGGTCATTGTTAACGTCACATGGTTTCTCACGCGCCGCTCTTACTTTCCATATCACTGGCATAATATCGTTGATTTAGTGAGATCACTGCGACGACGGTACAAAAAGCTCGTTACATCGGATAACTCAAGCGATTCGTACGGATCATCATACACATTCACTTGATGATATGTTAAGCATTTACTCACGTATAGATCATATCAAATAAGACAGCCTATAAACTATGTGATGTGTGAGTCGTTTTCTTAAGCAAAAGTAGAAATTATTGCTCCAGTTTCCATTGCTTCCAAACCTTTCTTTATCATTGTAAAAGCTGTTTTTCTAGTGATATGTTTCTTTATTGGCAAATCATACACTCAATTTAAAACTAAACTAGAGCGTTATGTTTTAGTAATTGTTTCCAAATCAGTTGACATAATCTATATTTCTAAACGCTCATAGAACGGACTCTACCTTTGTTTTCTTTGGTTTCGATTGTTTCAGACTATTGGCTAGTAATTACAAAAACCGTATTTGTATCTTCTTGACAATGAATTATTAGCGAAGCATACTTATGTACATATCATTTGACAACCATCTCAATTCTAGAATATGCTTATAATTATTCTTTGATCTCAGAATGATGCTCATCCTTCTTAAAACTAGGTAAGTCGGAATTCGTAGCTGATGTGTTTTATTTCCTTTTCATCATATACTGTTCCATTGGTATAGCGTCTAGCCATCATCGGTTTTTTGTCAATTACCTGTCCATCAATGTTCAGCGATTGGATTGTTCCATTATTGACCAAAGAATAATGCTTTGTTTTGTTCTCTTTTATTCAATTCGGAAACTTCTTACGCTTATCGTCTAAATTGTTAGTTTCGCCTGCCTATATACATTGGTAAGTATTTATTCGCAGACGTTATCAATTCGATTAGTCTATTATGATATTTTATGCAAGTTTATGCAACAAATTGAATACATTAACCCAGCTTCTTCGGAAGATGGCACTTTCGTTTTGTACGTTTTCCTATTATTTATAACCGCAGATCATTTTGCTTATTTTCTATTACAATCTCGCATAATGAGAGTCATTCAACAAATTTGCATGCGTTTTGACATCGTCTTCGGAGTTATCTACAACTCAATACTCTTGATTTTCGTAATAATTTCTTTCGGTATCTTTTCTTTTTTTATTAATTACAATACAATATTTTTTTCTTATTTGTTTAAAAAATTAGAAAGTTAAATTCGCTTTTACAATGTCTAGACCGAAAGCCGATAGTTGTAAAATTTGTAACTAGAAAATGCAGTTCCAAGATGGAAAGAGTTGTAGATAACTCCGAAGACGATGATTTAATATGACAAACAAGTTACGTAAGCACCTCTCATTTCTTATATCTTGTGTATCAGTTTCAAAAAATCAACGGTAGAGTAGATATTGTATAGCAATTGTTTGTGTTTGTTTTTTTTTGTGTCCAACAACCCTGTCACCAACAAATGATTACATTGTGATTACATCACATACCCTAAATAACGATTAGGCATTTACAGTGGATGTTTTATCTACGACTTCCACATTGTTCTGCGTCCGCTTGTTTGTAAATTCTTCATTACTAACAACGTGGTATTTTGAAAGCCTCGAGCGTCTATCCGCCCGCTTATAAAACCCATAATAGATATAATTCTATGTGAAAATACAAGACATAAGTTCGTGGAGATGTGGAGTTAGATAACCCGAAAGTCTTTTCTCATAGACTACCAGTCTAAGACAATAGGTTACCAGGTGTTATAAGAGTGAAAATTGTAATTGTTTGAAAGTAAGAGGCTGTTTCAATCGGCATCTATTGTTTGTAGTTGCGCTGGCAATGTATATGTAAATAATTGTTACGTATTCGTTAATGAGAAGTTGTTCTCGCCGGGGAAATGTATGAAAATTATGTCTGTACCTTCACTTAGAGGGCGGTATAATTATTGAGTTAGGTAATTTTAATGATTTCGTTGCAATTAGTGCCGGAAATAATGCTTTTATGTACCTACGCTTCAGGGTGGAAAAAGAGAGCTAAGCTGATTGTAGTCAAATCAGCTTAGCTCTCGTAATATTTAATGAAGTCTTTCCCAATAAAACTCATAAAATATTTACTACCGATCTCAATTTTATTAAATCAATAAAAGCACGTCCGGTGAAAATCGCGTGAGTTACCAGCTCAAACAATGTAGCGTGATTTGTTCCGATATTATCACAAATAACATCTTTCAGTCAGGCAAAGCAGCTATACCGCAATTACAGAAGAATTCTTTACTTTTTCTCCAACAAATGTCTTAACCAACCGCAAGGTGATGTTGGTCGCGTCAAATTCTTAATTGAAGATTTACTTGTTTAATGCACAAGTTGGAACTCAAAGAAATTGTTTTGTTCCGTGTAGCGTTTTCGAGCATTAAGGATTACGTAAAACTTAGCATTATAATTGGACCTAGTTATGCATTAAACAGCCATGTCGGGAAAAAGTACAAACAGAGATATGAGCATTTTTCTGTCGATGGGTGGTGTCCTTCGGTTGTTTATTGAGTTTCTGATTACCTTATGTTTGAGCAATAAACAACCGAAGGACACCCATCGACAGTAATCGACAAAAAATGTTCAAATCTCTGTTTGTAATTTTTCGACATGGCTGTTATGTGCAGGCTTGCTCTAAGTCCAATTATGTGCAAATTATTTTGCGCTAGAGGCATTGAAATGACATATCATCATGACTGCATTTCCCGATAGGTTATGCAAAATATTCTATAGTACACCCACACATCACCATATAAATTGAAGTCCCGTGTTATAGTGGACACAATGTCAGACTCCGGGTCGAAATCAGGCTTTGATTTCTCCAAAATATTTAAGGTTTTGTCGGTTTCAAGAAAACGTTTGGTGTTCTTCAACTTCATCCGTTAAAGCATACAAACATTTCAAATTCTTCCATTGATCTGACCACTGTTTGTAATCAAGGACATTTGTCAACATTATCTTCTTATCGACATTACCATTGTTACAGATGGGCGGTGTCGACGGTGATGACGAGGCAGAACAACATCCAGCTGGACAACAAAGACGTCACAGCTTTCATCCCGCTTTGGGATATGTGTAATCACGAACAGGGCAAGGTAAATCCTAGCTTAGCGTAAAGCATAATAATCAGCCTATAATGTTCCCATTGCTGGGAAACAGGCCGCATACAATCCTACATAATATTAAAGATCCTCAGAATATTAAAATGCACCAAGGGGCGGCCCTCAGCTCTACATATTCCTGATAATAATGGACGCAAGAGGCTAGGGTATGGTGTTTGCCGATGACATTGCGCTGGTTGCCGAAAGTGGCTTAGCGGTACAGAGCAGTTTGGAGATGTGGTGGCAAAAACTGTAGAGTGTTGGCCTGAAATTGAGCAGAACCAAATCTGATTACTTGTTCTGCGATTTTGGCGGTCTCTCCAGTCCGGCCCATACCGAGCTGCTCGGTACCTCGGGTCGCTTGTCCAAGGAGATGGCGATGTAGACTGAGACAACGCACCGGATCAACTCAGGATTGATGAAATGGCGGCAGGTCACTGGAACAACTTGCGACCCAAGTAAATCTACAAGTTGGTGATAAAACCTATTGAGGTTTTGTCACCAACTTGTAGATTTTCCCCTATAACTTACATACAGTACAATTACTGAATGGATCAAAATTTAAGGCTGTGAAAGAGACATGAAAAAAAATTGCATGTAGCGGAGATGGGAATGTTGATATGAATGTGTGGATTGACAAGAATGGATAGAGTGAGGAATGAGTACATTAGAGGTAGAAAACTGGCGCCAATGACAGAAAAGTTGAAGGGTAGTCATGTGAAGAGGAGGGCTGAAATGGATGTTAATAACAGAGTTATGCATATAAATATGAATGGACGGATTGTGTGTGGAGTAATATGAAAGAGAAGGGATTCAATGATAAATGACAAGTGGTAGGATAGAATGGCATAAGAAAACATGTAGCGCCGACCCCAAGTAACATGGGATAAGGGCAGGAAGATGATGATGGATATGAAAGTCTGAATGTCGTGTGTCGTGTCGTGTCGAAAAAACTTTTAAACGGCTGAACGGATTCAGATGAAACTTGGCACCTAGATTAGGACATAGTACATGTCTATCCCTATAGTACTTTTCCTTGAGATTCAACCTATTTCACCACGGATAGTTAAGAACGCTAGATAAGAATAAATGATGACTTAAATCGGTAAAAGTCTGATTTGACCAACATATTTATTTGTGTGCGATGACCGTATTTATTTGAACGATGACTGACATAAGTACCTACCTTTCACATTATCTAGTATGACACTCTCGATTCCTACTCACACAGTAAAATCGTTACGTATAATATTGCACATCCATCGTATAAGCCATACCCGTCAATTATATGATTAATCTTTCATCATCGTGCCAACATAATAACAGTGTTTTATAGAAAATTGATTGAAAGTGAGCATTTTATAGACTTTCTATTAACAAAATACTGGAAACATCAATTTTGCGAAGAAAAGCCGTGAGTAATGTTACGAAGAATAGCTTGAAAATAATGACTGTCTATTATTTAAAATAATTGGCCGTTGTGTTGGAACACGAAAATTTTCACCGGTTAGAAACTTACAGTATTCCTTTGTACGTAACTGATAGGTAGAAAATTGGAATTCTCAACTAAAATTGTCTGTCTGAGTCCTCCTGTCCGATTTCGGCTATGGCGGCCAATCTCAACAGAGACATGTATATTATAGTGCACAAGTGTGTGCGCAAATACAGGTGCACTCCCTCTTCCATCACTCTCATATTCCAATGGGACGGCAACCCGACACAACCGAAGAGAGAACTGGCGCAGGAGCAACGGCTTAACGTGCTTTCCGAAGCACGGGGGTATCACACCACCAACTTCCAAACTCTG
The DNA here is from genome assembly GCA_002192655.3 of Mamestra configurata. Lineage (NCBI taxonomy): Eukaryota > Metazoa > Arthropoda > Insecta > Lepidoptera > Noctuidae > Mamestra > Mamestra configurata. The sequence continues at coordinate 166,729 of NDFZ01005120.1, read as the reverse complement.
GGCTGTCGCAGAGAAATTCCTGGCTGGTGTATTCTATAACATGACTTTAAAACTGTTCGTATTGCATTTGCGATGACTGTTCTCATTAAAGGAAGAAATAAAGAAAATTGCAATAATTGGCACAATAAAAAAATTAAAAAAAAACACCTTACAAATAGAGAATATCAAAAATTTTAAGTATTTATAACAATATTGTGCCAAAAGAGCCTCAGCATAATGTCAGGTGGCAACAGTAGGTATTACCCCTAACGCTGATTTTCAGCTGCAGCCCACGAGCCCATTAGCATCCCTGAAGGTGTCTCTTTTTATGTTTATGAAGTTCAATGCAATAATTTCTGTTATCAAATAAGTAGCTTGTGTTATTGTGTGATCATGTTGATATTTTGGTTAAACAATGACAATGGATGACATTATACGGCTCTTAGTAGGTATGACAAATGCAAGCAATACTCCTGCGTCACTTTTATACAACGTGTAACAGAATAAACGCAATACCTGAACACGGTCCCAGTACTTATCATTATGCTCATAATGATAAGTACTATGACCGTATACCGGAATCGCGAAAAAATAACCAGCTGTTCAGTACCTACATTTTTTCGAATTATATGTATGGGGCAGTCGATTTTTTTTTGGTACACGTTGAACTTACGACAGTACATATGAATGCTGTGTCTTTGCGAATTAGGGACTTGGGATCCAAATACCAATGGCACTATAGGTCAGTCCGTATATTCTACATCAAACTCAACAATTTCATTATTCGAAAAGCCTTAAAATTCGGGACAATACAGAAGGTATTCGTTGACGCCATCAACATTTTATTGTTACTGTAACATAATTGTAATAACGAAGTCAAATATTTAAATTTAGATGCAGCAGGAATCATATCTGGCAGCGCAGAAGCGTCAGTCAATCTGTACTATATATCAGGGATAGCCAACCGATCGATCGTGACTATAAGTTCAGTCGATCGCGGCAAAGGTTAATAAAATTAAAAATACTACAAAATGAATCATTTTTAATTTTAATTTATTACATTTTAGATTTAGAAAATTCATTATATATAAAGCCACATTCACGAGGCTATACGGGAACGGAAAAAAATATGGATATGCGCGTACGAAGTCGCGGGCAAAAGCTAGTTATTTATAAGGTAAAATTTTCAAAATTGCACTGCGACTACATGCAGACGGTCAATTGGCTATCTTCTTGTGTATGTCACGCACTGCTGGGGCGAAGCCATCGAGAAACACGGCGAAGCACTTGCTGTATCGCTTGATATCTCGAAGGCCTTTGACAGAGTCTGGCACGCAAGTCTACTCAGCAAGCATCCTGCTTATGGCATCCCAGCTGTTTTTTGTAGCTGGATATCAGACTTACTTAATGAACGGTCGATCCGAGTAGTCGTTGACGGCTGCTCCTCTGACCTCATGGCTATTGATGCCGGAGTTCCTCAGGGGTCTGTTCTCTCTGCAACTCTTTTCCTGCCACACATCAATGACCTGCTTCAGCCTGGTATTGTTGGGTACGACAAATTTTACCTTAAGCCTTGTCTCCCAGTGGGATGATGGCAATCTGGTCTCTTTTAACGCCACCAAAACACAAGCGAGGCTTTTTACCGCAAAAAAGAGTCTTTTCGTCCTAACTCCTACATTTCAGGGAACATCAGTCCCTGTAACCGATCGGCTCGAGCTCCTAGGCATGGAGACCCCAGATACACCCAGTGTCAACTTCGGCGCCACCATTGAGCACAAAGCCCAAACTGCGGCCAAAAAGCTGGGCATCCTAAATAGAGTGAAGCGATACTTCACGCCTGGACAGCTTTTAACCCTTTACAAAGCAGTAGTCCGATCCTGCATGGAGTAGTGCAGCCACCTTTGGGATGGCTCACCTATATACCAACTTGCCGCGCTTGACTCGGTAGAGCGCAGAGCCAAGAGGCTCATTGGCGACGTAAACTGGTGGATAATAAGCTTCACACCTTGGCTCATCGCCGCAAGGTTGCCTGTTTGTCGGTCTTCTACAGATTGTACTTCGGGGAGAGTGTCCAAGAACTCCACGACCTCATCGGACCTAGTAGACGCACTGCAACTTACCATCCCTTCCTTGTTGTTATTCCACCAATCCGCACTAAACGTTTCCAAACATCTTTTATAATGCGCACAGCAAAGTAGTAGAACTCACTGCCTGTGTCTGTGTTTCCAAACGCATACAACCCTAATCTCTTCAAAATTAGAGTGAACAGGCTTCTTCTGGGTAAGCTCGCTCCATCTCGACCCTTACAAGTGTAAAAGCCAGCAGGAAGAAACGTCCTCACGAACTCCCCACAAAAACGTTTTGGCTACAACTTATTATCTCTTATTGCATGTTTTCAGATAACAACAGACTTTGACAGAGACTCAAACCGCGGGCTTTGCTACGCGCAACGCGACTTCAAGCCCGGCGAACAGATCTTCATATTCTACGGCGCCAGATCCAACGCCAACCTTTTCCTGCACAATGGGTAAATTGGTAAAAGTTTTCTATTTGCGTCTTGAAGCTTTTATTGACATTGTAGCGGCACCTATGCACGAACTAAAAAAGGCCTGACGTCACAAATCCTGCATTGCGGTATCAAAGTTTTCCGTGCGATTTGAACATATGAAACAGCCCAAACATCAACCATAGACATGTTGCCCACCAGACACAACACCCTTGACACACGACTTAACACCCCGGAGGACCCCCAGACCAGACTTCGGAGGATCCTCCCTTTTCAATGCAGCTTTGCGGGATTTTACAGCCTGTTCCGCATACTTCTATAAGTTCATCCCTGGCATCTAACAATTTCCCGCTGTAAATATAACCAGTGCCAATTACTACTTTTATTAGCCACAGAGGATGCATCCCCATAAAATAGAAGCCTTAATACATAAAGACTAGCCTACATATGTATTCTAGACTAGCTTTTTCTCGTATCATCGCCCGCGTTTAAGCGTAACTATCTCCAGGGTTGGGACCCATCTATTTCTGTAATTCATCAAAATCGGTCCGGCGATTTAGGCGTAAAAGGGTAAAAAAAAAACTCAGTCATATTAGGTTAGTAGGAGGGAGCCTTTATTGTAACGACAAACCAACCTAATTATGCTTATTTAGCTATGTAACTCAATGTAGGTGTGTTACATGCATTTGTAATGGAATAGCAACAAATCTGCATGCAACGCTATCCGATGTTCCTGATTCATAACTCTTGCGCAAGTCATTACAGCTTGTTTGCCAGTTATATCACACGCTGCCGTACGGTTCGTTACGGGTGACTTGCACTTAGGATTCAATTGACACATCTGACGCTGGCAATTGGAACGGTTGTATGAGACTGTTTTGGCTTGGGTTGTAATGTATTATTTATTACAGACTTGCTACCGGCTTGAAAGATGTGAGGTGTTTACATTTCCTTGTCAAACTGAGAAAATTGGGAAAGAAATTGTAGTTACCTATTGTCTAAATGTCCAATAAAAAATATTTTGTTTTTTTTTCTGAATAAATTGAAAAAAGAAGTGACAACATATAATCAAACATATAATCTTTTGGTATCCTATAGTCGATTCGTAGATTGACTATAGGAGACCAAAAGATTATATGTTTTGTTAATATGAGATATCTTGAGTGATAAAATTCTTCCGACTTCTACCTTGGGTAATGGCGTAAGTGTAGCTCGCCGTCCGATAAGGACCAGGCCCCAGTCGAAGGTGCGTTGTGTTCCACTCGCGCCTCAAACAGACATACAGATAGTTGACGGGGCTCGCTAGGGCCAGATCCTGCCAGGGTTGCGGAATTATTCGATAGAGTCACCGCGGCCCTGGAACGCAAAGGGTAATTGAAGCAACACGGGTGGGCTTTAATCAGTAATTGTCTGACACATCCTCGCGCTCTGTCCAGAGCGGGTGGAGTCAGACTGGCCTGTTGGTCGAGTGGTTAGTGACCCTGACTGCTTAACCGGAGGTCGTGGGTTCGATTCCCACCCAGGACAAATCTTTGTGTGATGAGCATGATCATTTGTTCTGTGTCTGGGTGTAATTTGTCTATAATATGTATGTATTTAGAAATATATAAGTATGTTTATCAGTTGTCTGGTTGCCATAGCACAGGCTCTGCCTAGTTTGGGATCGGATGACCGTGTGTGAGTTGTCCCAGGATATATATTATATTATATTATATTATTATTATATTGATGATTTGCCAAAAAAAGGGTACCTACTGGCTTAGATAAGGGCCGTGGTCATCACATTTAGACATCCATTTATCATTTGACGTTTACTAACATCCAAACCCAATTATTCCTTTTATTAATTACAGATTCGTCTACCCCGAGAATCAACACAGCAGTCTCTCTCTATCGTTGGGAGTCAGTTCAAGCGACCCGCTCCGTGAAACCAAGCTATCACTTCTGACGAAGTTAGGGTTGTCAAATATAGCACACTTTCACTTGTACAAAGGAGACAACCCTGTCAGCGCCGAGCTACTTGCCTTTATTAGGATATTTAATATGAATAATGGTGAGTTAAATTAAATTATAGAGAACTAGCGACCCGCCCCGGCTTCGCACGGGTGTAATGCTGATACTAAATATACTACAGAATGTCGTCCCTGCATTTTAAATCTGTAATATCTTCGAAAATATTCATTAAAAATTAAATGCTGTTAAGGCCATATTGATCTATATTAAATGCAGAATGTATTTAAGGTACTTAATTGGATAAGGATTAATGCTATATTGCTTAAAATCGCTTCGTAAATAAGCCATTATTTCTCGTAAAAAGTAAAGGATAAAAAATGGTTATTGTGGATTATCCCTAAGAGATAGACATATACATATCGCGGACGTTTTTGTAGACCTTTTTAAGGTGTACAATACTATAGTACATTATTTGAATCTATCTCGTAGGGTTCAGCCAGCGTTTGCAATGTCAGTGCAAAAAATGTGTTTAAATACGACATCACATTAGAAACCTTAAAAATTATCAGTGTTTCTTCACTTTATTATGCATGTATTATAGAAGAAGAAGAAGAAGAAGAAGAATGCATTTATTTGTCAGAATATTGTACAAAGTTGTTATATGGATAATATTAAGATCATAATATTCTGCCGTTTCCGGCGTACAAATATGGTTTATAAAATTATGGATCATCATTACATTAATACATTAAAATTAAATTATTAATCATTATAAATAATTTTAATAAATTGGACAATAGTTGTAAAAAGGATCAATTATATAAGTCAAAATTCAATTTGGTCAAGGAGATAAAATATGTTTTATAGGCAATGTCAAATATTTAGGTCAATTTTTCATTCATGAAATCGTCAGTCGAGTAATAACATTTGCTTAAAAGAAAGTTGAATAATTTACATTTAAAAGTTCTGAGGTTTAGAGTTTTGAAGCCATCAGGTAATTTGTTATAAACAGTAATTGACATGCAGTATACATTATTAGAAAACAATTTAATTCTACGTCTAGGAACATTAAGCATATACACTTTGCGGCTGGGTCTGGATACAACATCATTAAACAATTCAAATTCATGTCTGTTTTGGTGTACATAGATACAAATTTCAAAAATGTATAGGGCTGGAAGTGGCAGTATTTTAAGTTTTTTAAATAGTGGAACACAGCTATCCAGTGGATGGGCTCCACAAATTGAGCGTACACATTTTTTCTGAGCTCGAAACACTCTTTTAATTTCAACGGAATTACCCCATATTATAATGCCGTAGCGCAAAATTGACGAGACATAGCCATGGTATGCACATAGTGCCGCATTTACACTAGCCACACGTGTTAGTCTATATAAAACGTAGACAAATCTATCTATCTTCTTACATAG